>JAJOZX010000012.1:500000-1100000 GCA_023014485.1 Bathynomus jamesi | reverse complement strand
TCTTCATCTCCCTAGGGCATGTACAGTTAATGTGAGTTTCGTTTTTGCAACCAGCATCTGTAAGGCAGCCAAATTCAGAGCAGAGAACAATTTTACACTTGCAACTGAGGATGTCAAAAAGCTTGTCAAGTTTTGCAATGAAAGCCTCTTTGACATGTAGCTTTCCTCTCCCAAGAGAGATGTTTTTGGCCTGCTCCCAGCTCTCTTGGATATTGTTTAAGATTGTGACTGGTGAATTTACAATGGGGGCTACAAAAGAACTGTTTGCTCGTTCCCACTTTTCAAGCACTTTAGGGTAAATGTCCTTTGCAAGACTGGCTGCTGGGTAGTTTCTCACATCCTCACCACTTTGTTCTCTTAGCAGTAGCCCATATTTCAGAACGTCTCGCAGAGTTGGGAGTTCAGAGGGCAACAACTCTCTACCAGTTCCAATTAGGTTGCTCATATGTGTGAATGTCCCGTCTTGTCCTCCTTTTAGAAGCCATTGTAGGTCAATTCCCACTGGTTAGGATGGTAGCACTGACGGACAAGTAATCTTCAGCACACTGATGAATATGTTTCAACCTGTGAAATAAGCAAAAACAGCAGTGCATTATATATACACAGCATATATAATTATTAATATAATAATAATTATATAATTCCACAAAAAAGTCAAAAAAGTCACTATTTTTATGTAGCTTCTTACCAAGCAAAACTAAATTATATTAAATTAACAAAAATATCTTTAGAATTCGTAAGTCATGCTGCAACTTTTTAGCACCCCTCATATTTGGAATTTGAAAGTTGAAAAATTCGACACACCCTACCACCACACACAGCTGTGTTGGCTCGGGAAACTGTGTATGGATGAGATCCCCTCCCGTGTATATAGGGGGTGGGGAGCAATACCAAAACAGTGTATAGCTGAAACAGTGTGTACAGAGGGTCACCTGTATTTCAGGGTTTATATCTATTTTCCAATTTCTATATCCAAAATTCTCTTAATAAATATTTTGAATAATATGTTACAAAATGAAAAATAAAGATCACAATTTTAAATCTTACCAGGTTTTCCTACAACTAGCTACATAGTGCTCTTCTAGTTCACTACCTACTACTGCAATATTTGCCATTCACTTCAACTTTCACCATTGTTGCATCTTTGCGACCATCTTGATATATATCATCCACCAATTCAAACAATTTACCCCCCCTCTTTTCTTATGGCTCTACAATATTTTTCACATTCTCTTCTCAGCTTGTTCCTGCAAAGTTCATAGTGTAAATTTACTCAATTTTAAAGATGGTTATTTAAGCAAGCTCCATAGGTTTTGACTAACAATATTTAAATTTCAACACTTGTTTGAAATGGATGCCTTTTTGTGAAATACTTGATTTGAATCAGATACTAATGTACAAGATAATTGGAAGACATTTATTTTATATCAAGTTAATATTCTAACAAGATGTTCATTGGACAGCAGTGTCCAAGATTTGGACTAACTATTAGCAGCATTACATGGATTATAAATCATTTTTTCAAAGGTATTGTCAACAGAGTGACAAGAGTGTTCAAAGCATACTCATATTTTAAACTATATGGTATACCTGTCACACTGCCAAGCGAGGTTTGGTAGACTCTTCCTATTTTGTTCTGTCCTGGATTCCTGTTGTTCACTGACACCAGCTGTTTCATCATGTGATTCCAGGCTGCCCTGACTTGAGAGACTGTTGAGGTCACTCATGTATTGCTGCTGAGTTTGATGGAATAACTTTAAAAACGCTTCTGAGCTCTTCCCTGGGGATAATAAAATACAATATGATTATGATACAAGATAGTTTAACAAAGATGCAAAAATAAAATTTTATAATTTGTAGCACAATCATTTCAAGAAACCCAGATTTTCAGTGGCCATTAATCAAAAATTTTTAAATTTATATAGGATCAAACTCACTGATTCTTTTCTTTTGTTTGCTCCTGCTGTACTTGGCTCCTTTTGTATCTGATGTCTGCTGATGTAAGGCATTCCTTAAAACTAACACACCATCCTATTCTAGCTGTTTTCTAGTCCTCAGAAAGCATAGTTGTCTTCTGTCATTTTGAGTTGATACAAATGTTCCAAATCTCTCCTCCGATTTGAGTCCTCACAGAAGATGTCAAACAACTTGCAAGTTTTTTCAATGAAGGAAGAAAGATTACTCCAGAACTTGTCACCATGTTTCTTTTTTGGATATCTATCAAACTTACAAAATTACCAAAACTTTAATGTTGTAAATGCAAATTTCAATTATAAACCTTAAGTTAAGTTCTAGTCAAAACAGAATTTATTACCACTCATTCTTATGATTTGCAAATCACTGAATCATGTGATAATGTTAATAAAATTACTCACAAACAAATAAATGTAACTACAAAATTTAGAAAAGTATGACATAATTTAAATCTTTTTATAAGGGACTGAAAATTTGTCTTACCTCAAAAATTCTTTGACTAGATTCTGAATCCTGCTGGTGACACTGGGGCGTGAAATTGGATAGACATTGCACCAAATCCACTGTTCAGTCAGACTTAGTGCAAGGGTATCAGCTATTTGTCTGGTTGTCCAGTTCTCTTCTGCCATTACATGTTGGATGACATTGTTACCAAGAAGATGCTTTCTGTTGGGGAATGAGTCTGTGCTTGAAAATCTGTGACCTCCATCAAGAATTTTAACTGTCACTGCGTCTTAACATCCTACTATGCAGTATTTTTTGGCAATAAGGTTATCAAAATACATGTATTTATCAATTCTATAAATTCAACCTGAAAAGAAAAATGTAAAATATAATTTCAAATAAAGAAAATATTTAGAGAAAAAGGGCTGAAAAATTGTATTTTTTGAGAAAAATTGATGAAATATGGATTTTTTTATGCTTTATTGAGCCTGCAGCCCTCTGCAAATGTTTTAATCTGCTTCAGAGGTAAAAAATACATCATAAATAGTTTTTAAATTGTCTTTCTGTCATGTACAGAACCTGAGATGTCACTGGGTTCAAATTTTGGTCACATGCACATACAATTTGCATAAATTGGCTGGTAGCAGTCACAGTTTTATAATCAACCACCCAAAGGTAAAATTACACTACTCAAACCAAACAAAAATCCAACAGAACCAGCTTCCTATAGACCCATTACTTTACTATGCACACCTTCCAAAGTAACAGAAAGACTAATCTTACAAATCACCAACCCACACATTCCACTATTGCCTACTCAACATGGATTCAGACCTCACCACTCAACCACGACATTACTCACTAACCTCATGGAGCACATCATGGATGGCATCAACTCCAGATGACCAGCTCAACGTACACTATTAACAACAATAGACATTAGTAAAGCATTTGATGCTATCCCATGCTTCCCTCTCATAAACAAAATACTCAACACAAACATGCATAATAACACCAAAAGGTGGCTGAGCAACTATCTTTCAGGAAGATACTCAACATGTCACATTTAATGGCAAGTCATCCAAAAACAAGCTTTTTCCGAATGGGGTCCCTCAAGGCTCTGTTCTCTCACCAACACTCTTCAACTTATACATGCATGACATTCCAACACCCATAGATAACAAGCTTACCTTATCATCATATGCAGATGACATGACACTAACATCCACCCACAACAACATCGACACTGCTACAAATAACCTACATACATAAACAGTATACAAGACTGGCTCACACACAATAGACTCAAAGTAACACAAAAGAACACCAGGTAATTCCACAGCTTACACTAAACAACATCAACATTCCACACACACACAGGACCAAAATACTTGGGGTCACATATACCACATCATTATCTTTTGCAAACCACATTCAGGACATTAAAAACAAATGTACGTCAAGACTTAACACGCTTAGGGTATTAACAGGCACAAACTTTGGACACCAGCAGGAAACAACATCACTCATATACAAACAATATATTCGCTCAGTTATGGACTATGCTAGCCCATGCTGGGCACCCATTATCTCAAACACACACATAAACACCTTACAGACACTACAAAACAACACACTTCGTATCATTACAGGATGCACTCAAACAACACCAATAGAACACCTGCACACACAAACAAAAATACTGAAAGTTAGGGAACATTTAGACATGAGGGGAACACAATTCATGGCAGCAGCGACAACTAACCCACAACACCCTTGCCACTACATGTACAATCATGCACCAACACCTCGCACCATTAAGGTAACACCAGAGAGACATTATAACCAAATACTCCATTCCATACCACACCCCACAGACATCACACAGTACAGAAAACACACACACACACACACACACACACACACCTAACCCACAAAGCACTGACACGACTCGGTCCAAATGCGGTCCTAGGTGCAAAGCTGCCACCCATTAACAGGTCAGAGATCAGCCTGAGCAGATCGGATCGAGTTAACTTAGCACGATTCCGATGTGGACATCACCCCAACTTACGGACATATAAACACAGACTAGACAACTCCATAGACGACACCTGCCACCTGTGCCAGGACACACCACAAACAATTGAACACATTATGACAGACTGTACCGCTCTAGCACAACAACGAACACAACACAACATCACTAGCGCGCTGAACCTCTAGTCCACTCTGGAGAGGGTGATTGGTTACCTGTGTGCTGCCGGCTTGCTCGATCAGGGTGGGCTGATCGGCTAAACAACAACAACAACAACAACAACAACCACCCAAAATCAGTTTTAAAGTTTAATCCTGGACTAAAGACAACTATCTAGACCCCCTCAATTTTGATCCTGGCACTTTGATGTTTTCACTCCACCTTACAGTGTGTACACACACACACACACACACACACACACACACCACACACACACTGGTACACTGGTTAATTTGTGCTGGAATGCACTGGAACAGGGTTCTGGCACTTATATTTGGCCTGCCATTTGTTTTTGTATAAAGTATTTCTTGCACTGGTTGTCTCACTGAAAATATTTACTGACTAATAGTTGGAGTGTGAGCATGCCTCTCTTATAGGAGGAGGCCTAGGTGTACATATCATCATTTGATAAATAACCCTAGAGGGAAATAGTTTTTCATTGTTCATTACCCTGATAGAAAGTTTCCTTGGGGAAGACCACCCAAACCCCCCAAGCAGGAGGGGGATACACTTGAACCTCGTTAATTCAAACTCCTCTAATTCAACAATTGCGTAATTTGAACAATTTTGGCAAGGGCAAATTATGGTAAAAATTTGAACAGTTTTTGGGTCAAATGTTGAATTAAGCATTTTTGTTTGAATTAATTTTCCTTGTGTGGTGCAATCAGTCAGCAAGTAGGAACATGCAGTTTCCCTTTGTGTAGGCTTTCTAAAGTGTCAATTCCTACATTTTTAGCATTTGTTTCATATATGTACCAGTACCTGCTACCAATACATATCTAGCATATATTTTGTTAATTTTAACTGCTTCAGTTCTAGTGATTTTTCATTACAATTTAGCCAATACTAAGTGGACCTAATTTTTTAGAGAAGATTGCAAATGTAATGAATAATAACCTGGAGACCCGCATGACACTGAGACATCCCATGACATCATGGGGAAGATGGCATGTGTAGGCTGATATGCAAAATTAAATTTGGTTTCATATATAAATACCATTCATGCTAGCATAACCACATGCACCAGTTGTATGTTATGTGAAAAAAGTAATGTTTCATATGGTTTTAGAGAATAAAACAGAAAATGCTAACAACCTTGGAAGAAAAGATGCTAAGAATTTTAGAAAAATATGCTCTGAAAGCACAGCCAAAAGGAAAGAGGAACTGTCTAGAGAGGCAAAAGAGAAGAATATTCCGCAAAAGAAAGAGAGTAGTGATGAAGTTAGCTAATTGTGGAGACAACAATGCCAGGAAAGTAATACAAGAAAAACTGGAGAGTATCAAGAGGGAAATAAACTCTGATAAAGGGCCATACAGAGAGGGAAAAGGTGGTAGAAGCAATAAAAGAAAATCCAAAATACTTCTACAGCTATGTGAAAAGGAAAACAAAAATGTGTGCTACTATTGGGCCCTTAAGGAAAGGAAATAATGAACTAACAGACAGTTTAAAAGAAATATCTGAAACATTGAGATCCCAGTATGAATCAGTCTTCAGTACCCCAAAAAGTGACAGTGATACCTGACATAGATGCATTTTTCGAAGAGAAATTGCAAGGAGAATGTATAACAGACATTGATTTTACCCCAGAAGATGTAGTGAGAGCTATAGGCCAAATGAAATCTCATTCAGCTGCAGGTCCAGACAAATGGAATGCACTATTAATTAAAAACTGTAAAAGTGAAATGGCTACACCCTTATTTTGGATATAGAGAAGATCCTTGGACACTGGAGAAATACTGAGCATTTTAAAAAGAGCAAACATTGTCCCTATATATAAAGGAGGCGATAGATCTCAAGCAAAGAACTATAGGACTAGTGTCTTTGATGTCCCACCTCACCAAAATATTTGAAAGAATAGTCAGAGAAAATCTATGACTTCTTGGAAACACTGGAAAGATTCAATGAAAATCAGCATGGATTCCAATCAGGAAGATCATGCTTATCACAACTTATGGAGCATAACAATATCCTAGATGCACTTGAAGGCAATGAAAACTATGATGACATATACACAGATTTTGCTAAAGCTTTCAACAAATGTGATCATGGTATAATAGCACATAAAATGAAAAATATGGGAATAACAGGCAAAGTTAGAAAATGGATCTATAACTTCCTCAGAGAAGGTCTACAGGTCATCAAAATTCAAGGCGTATCATCAGCAGAATTAGAAGTACGCAGCTCAGTACCACAAGGTACAGTACTGGCCACACTCCTGTTCATTATCATGCTAACAGACATAGACAGTGGAGTAAACAGCAACAGTATAGTAACATCCTTTGCGGATGATACAAAGATCAGCAGAAAAATCAGCAATGCAAATGAAGTGGAGGCCTTGCAGAGGGCCACAAACAAAATATACACATGGTCAGAAGACAACAATTAACATGGAGAAATTTCAGCTCTTGAGATATGGTAGAAATGGGGAACTTAAACAGACTGCATATTATGCTCCAGATAAACAGGAAATTCAGAGAAGCATGAAAGCAGTTGACTTGGGGTTAATAATGACTGATGATGCCAAATTTGAGACACAAAATCAGGTAGCAATAAACAAAGCAAAAAGAGTCGCAGGACAGGTACTAAGAACTTTCAAAAGGAGGGACAAAACAGTAATGATTTGCCTGCTGAGAACACTGATCATACCAAAACTTGAATACTGCTCAGTTTTGACATCTCCATATAAAAAGGAAGAAATTAATAAACTAGAAGAAATGCAGGCACACTTCACAGCCAAGAGTGATGGCTGCAAAAAACTCAACTACTGGGAAAGACTACGTAATCTAAATCTGTACTCTCTGGAAAGAAGAGAGAGGTACACCATAATCTACATATGGAAAATGATTGAAAAACTTGTACCAAACCTAAAACTAAACCTAATTACCATTCAAACAAAGCTGGAAAATAGGAAAGGCAGATTGTGTAGTGTTCCCAAATTAAAGGCCCGACAAGGGACCTCTTCAACACTGAAGGAAAATAGCTTGGTTGTCAGGGAGCAAAGACTTTTTAATCAGCTTCCAAAAGACCTTAGAAACATTACAGGGGTCAAAAGTTGAAGTCTTCAAGAGAAGACTAGATGCCTGGCTCATGATAGTACCAGATGAGCCAGGTGTATCTGGCTATGTGCAGTGGAGAGCGCAAGAAAGCAACTCGCTCCTCCACCAAGCCAGACCTAGAAGTGGGGCCACCAGCTTGACCTTCGTGTGAAGAGAGACCAACACACAGAACATCAATGAGGTTGATGAGGTATTTACTAGCATATATATATTTACTCTAGATTTAATAATTTATAGTATCATTTTTGGTCTCTACCACTTTCATACAGGGGTTGTGTGAAAACAGTTCAAATTATCTGCTGGACGTCGAACAAAAAATGCACTAATCTGAAAACTGTTCAAATTCCACGACAAATTTCAAACACAATGCATAATTCAAACTCACTGTGTAATTCAATGAAGGTAGAGCCCGAAGATGTCGAATTAGCGAGGTTTGAGTGTACTACCTCCTGCAACCTACCCTCACTCTGTGTGCCTCGCCTGCTGTGCAGGTGAGGTTGACCTCTGCCTCCAGCTCACTATCATTCCACCACTTTTTTTTTTTTTACAAGTTAAGCATTGTATACAAGTATATCAACTATCTGTACAAAATTGGCTGTATGACATTCATCATGTACTGATAATTTTTCTATAATTATTTTGCTGTTTTTATGTAGTACTGTATATTGTACTTTATACTGTATATATATATATATATGTAATATATATATATATATACATATATATATAATATATAATAGTATATATATATATAATATATAATTTTTTTTTGCTGAGATAGTGCCACTTCTCTAGGTACAAATCAGCAGTAAAATAAAGAAGGGAAACATTTTTTTTTTATATTTATGTTTTTTCTCTAAGTGAATGTCAAGTAGCTATCCCCATTGTTCAACTATCGACACACTTTTAGGAATGGACATACACAGATAGTAGAGGATAATATATATATATGGGGGGGGAGGGGGGGAAAAATCCATGGTTTTGGTTCAGTGTTGAGATATTTCATGCAGGAAAATGAAAGCAGGAGTAGCGACATTTCACTCCAATCACTGGACCATTCTCAAGCTTTATTGAGAAAAAGCTTGAGAATGTTCCAGTGATTGGAGCAAAATGTTGCTATTCCTGCTTTCACTTTCCTGCATGAAATATATATATAGATATGTGTGTGTGTGGTATATAAAGCCATATTCAGGATTTTGTGGCACTGGGATACAATTAGGCCCCTTGAGGGGACCCTGCATCATACAATTATTCCTCAAAATTCCTCCTTAAACTTTCATAGTCTGAGGGAAACGCTGAAATAGCAATATGAATTCGCAAAGAATTTTACTAATTATAATTCATTCTTTGCAGAAATAAGACCCAAATTATGTACTACGTCTTTGAAGGAATGTCTCTACAAAGAGAATGTAATTGTACAAGGTTCATACACAACCTGGAAAACCTAAAAAGTCTTTGAAAAAGGCTAAAAGGCATGAAACAAAAATGGCAAGAAAGTACTGCAAAACAGATGGGCAAGAGGAAAGAAAATGAGAAGGAACTAGAAAATGAAAAGGTAAAGAATTAAAAACTAGACAATTCTCTTGAGAGGATGCTTCATGAAATGGATAAATTAGCAAAAACAACTGAGATGATTTTTTGAAGCTGGCAAAATCTAATGAGTACAGTACCATGCACAGTCTCAAAGTGAAAAAACATTTAAAACTTGCAGAAGAGAAAATTAAGGAAATAAGAAAGTTGAAGAATGTGTAATGATTCGGTTTTGTTTTATTCATATTTCTGTGATGCTTTTCCTTTGTGTGATTCATTGATATATTTTTTAGTCATGCTGATGTTCATTATTTTTGATAAATTGTGATTTATTTTAGTTAAATAACAATTGCTTTAGTAATGATTTTTTAGTAGTCTTAAGTTTCTTGCGCAAAGAGGTGCCATGTTTTTGAAGTTCAGTCACTCTCATTAAAGTTATTTTATTTGTACAGTAATGGCAATTTATGTGACGGGTATTTGTTTATAAGGTGTGGCTGTAAGGAGAAGATACGTAGTAGGGTGGTCCAAGAAATAAGTTTTATTTTTGTACTTCCTCAAGGCTGCCCTTCTTTGAAATCATAAAAGGATAATTGCTACAAAAAATGAGCTCATTCCAACTATATTTAGAGATTGCTACAAAATGAATAATTTTCTCTTCAATGAAAAAACAATAAAATTTGACAAAAGAACAGGCAAATGGCTTTTAATTCTGTAAAGATGCTTTAGATGGGGTTGGAAATGTTCGTCAATGGGTCTCAACAATGCAGAGAAAGGAATTGATTTTGCTGCTCATCTTTGGTAAGCATTGTATAGTACCGTTGAATAAGAGCAATCACTCTCTCTGCAGAGTCATTCACAACCTTCATCTTCAATGCTCTCTCTCAACAACTCATAGTTGTCGTTACTTGGCCAATCACTTGGTGGTTTCAAAAGAAACATTTGAACAATCTTTGTTTTTATCCAGTACATCGAAGAGTTTAGCCATCTTCTCGCTGATGTAAATTTCAAGTGGGTTTGCTGTTTTGAACAGCTTTGAATCGAGTTGCTTCAGACCTTTCACTTTTGTAGGATGAGATAATTTTTAAATCATATTTTCTTTGACTTTGCTGTCCAATCCATCATCAAAAAGTGACAGTCCAATCAGCTCTTCCAAGAAGTACCAAAGATGTCTCTTAAATGCCTTGAGTGCAATTTCAGCCAAAATCCTGTTTGGATAAGTCTCCATAACTGTTAGAAAAGCTAGGTTGTTTCTAGGGGCCCTCACTGCCAAGGGTACTTCATGCCAATATTTACTCTAAACAAGTGCCACAAAGAGAAAAAATCTTTCAGACCCTTTTTTCATGAGCAGTAAGTTTCATTTGCTCCTGGAAGAGAAAGATCTTCAAAGCATAGGTAGCTTTTGTCATCCAGTGAGCCTGATAAAGAGCTCCTGGAGCTCTGATGTTGTACTTCTTAGGCAAACTTCCTCCCAGTAAAATTGGTGAAAGATGGAGAAATTCACTGTAGTCATCTCTTGAGAAGCTGTTCTGAAGAGCATCAGAGAGGTACTGCATCCTCTTGACAAAGTTCCCACAAGTTTCCTTCAAAAAGTTCAATTCCTGCTGATATAAAGGCTTCTTTATTGATAACTGGTCATTGTGCCATGAATCACTTAAACAAGACTTGTGGTCCTTTCAAAGGTTCAAGAATACTAGAAAATATGTAGCCAAAATGACTTCATTCACATGATGATGACATGCTATCCACATCAGAGAGTGACATACAGCTCTATCAGGGTACAAGCTCCAGACATCAGCCCAGTATTTGATGCTGTTGTATCAAATACAAGCCCCTGCAACTGTCCTCTCAAGCCCTACTCATCCAACATCCTGAGGCAGACATCAGCTTGTACTTGTCCTGTTCCATGAGGGGAACACCAAGTAGTTCATCTTCTCCTGAAACAACAATTGCGATGCAGTCCACATTTTCATGTCCCCTGTTATATCAGGAAGCATTTCCCCATCCCAGTGAAGCAGAAGTGGAATGTCAGGAGAAAAGCTTGATTTTTCAGCAGTTGTGAAAGTTTCACGAGCTTTAATTCAAGATCCCTGAATTGTACTTTGAGAAAATGGCATTGAGCCCAGATCATGGCCAAGAGACTTAGCTGATGCTGCAATAACAAAGGATGCATTGTGATCACTTAGATTAACACAGTCAAGTGCCTGGGATACCTCATCTGAGATGACTGTTTTCTTGCATTTGGCAGGAGGGTTCGATGATGATGTAGATCAGTGGTCGGGGAACATGGGTAAATTACCCAAATGGGGTAAATTTAAAACTTTTGGGGGTAATGCATGCAGTATGAGAGACACTTTGTACTGATATTTTTTTTGTATATTTTTATTTTATTTTGTTTACATAAATGTGGCGTTATTCTAAATTTTAGAATATTACGAATTTACATCCTGATTACGTCCTCAAATATATTTTGGGGTAATACCCAAAAAAGTTCGCCGACCACTGATGTAGATGGATGACATGATGCATCAGAATCTGTGGAGGAGGAGGAGGAAGAATCCACATCAGTTATCACTTTGTCAGATGCTATAAGTTGATATTTCTTTTGTTTTTCATTGTCACTTCACTTTTTTCTATTATATTCAGATTCTTCTCATTGCCTCTTCTGATCCTCCTTTTTAGCCAAGGCTCGATCAGTGCCTCCAAAATTGGTGCAGGAACACTCTTCTTCTCTACTTGATAAGGAATTCTTTGTCCTCTTCATTAGTCATTATCTTTAAGGCATCTGCTCTGGCAACATTGAAAATGTCTTCAAGTTCAGCATTGAATATTGCCACATTCATTTGTATGCTTTTTGAGGATGACTTTCTATTTTTCTTTGGAGCTCAATGTTGTTTGAATAGTTTTCTCAGTTTCATCTCAGCATTGTCCAATCTTTGAGTTGGAATCCTTGCTTTATCCCAGATATAAAGAGAGCAGAGAGAGTCTCTTTCAAACTTGCAGTGACTGTTTGTTTTTCCTCAATGTCAATGTGATGAAATAAGAACTTGCTTAATACCACACTTTGAAGGTAATCACAAGGTTAGAAGATCTTTTGTAGGTTTTCCAATGAGCCAGGTAGTGGCAGAACTTCAGGTAGGCCATTTGGCATCTACCATGGTGATGAGTGACTGTAATAAATGGAAAACAAATCAATATTTTAATTACATTTATAACTGTATAATAAATAACAATTTATCAGTCTCTCTCCTACAATGAGGTATGTAAATGAAAAGTACCTCATCTAAAATTGCATATTTTAAATGCAGCTCCATCCATTCATATATATATTTATTGTATAATGTACATGATAAGACTATATTATATATGGATATGCTACATACATTTTATACATATGTAATTACAGTAGGTGCTGGATATTGTGTGTCACCACTTATAGCATCTCAAAACTAGAAAACAGTTACTTTTACATGGTAATTGCTATGGATAGTCTCTCTTTTCAGCTAAGTATAGTCTACTTGGCAGCTCTAGTTTACGCTTGTATTTGGGTCATTCCATGTCAAATGGACCTGTGGTCCCCACCTCACCATGTCAGATTTTGTTCTAACTTTGCTCACAGATTCCTTTAAGCCTTAAAGGAAGTTCTGCAATGTTTTAGTTCCATATCTCTTGTGGTTCTGTCACTAGGGCTCCAAGAGCATGGGCTACTTTGTCCATCACATTGAGCACCGAATTATTTGTGCCATTTTTAGCTAGTCATCATTCCACAGTAACAAATCCTTCTGCTCTGAAAATTTGCTCCTAGGGTCAAAATTTACTGTAGATTTCAAAACTCACATTACTAGAGCTCTAGGAAGTACAGTATAGATTTTCCATAAAATATCCCCAAAGTAGGCTTCAAATTAAATTTTGATTCCTGAGAAGCCACTTAAATTAGAAAATTATAGCTCTGGATCTACTTAACTCTGTGAGCTTTTGTTAGAAACCAAGAAAGTACTGCCCCATATGCTACAAAATGTTTCAATCCAGATCTTCCTACCTGTTCTAGTTGCTGAGATATAAGGCATAAAAAATGGCTGAAATTAATTTATGTGACAAAAATGTCCCATCTTTAAAGCTCAAAATGATCATGTGGGACAGCTTGCACCATACTCTAACAAAAACCAATGAAAAGAGCGTGTCCTGAAATACTAGGGCCTAGTTTTTTATTTTGGTGTCTTGCCTTTTTGTAGGTCTAGTAGAGCTTTGAAATTTTGTTCCATGTAATGTTTCTAGCATTATATTTGTTAATTTATTTGCACTCCTGCGTTGGTCCATGGTGGCTAAGCCACTGCCAATTTCTCAAATTGATAACTATTAAAGATAAAGATAATTTATTAATACAAAGGAGTCTGTTTCAGTTTTTCAAGAAATTGGCAACCCCATCGCCAAGGGGCCACGCCTGATAGCCGTGCAGGGCCAGCCACAGGTCCGTCCCACCCACCAACTCATCTTTCCTTGACTTTCTAACTGGAACCAGAACTGTGCAACTCCTTTTCAAAGCTTTCAAACAAATTTTCTATAGTAGACAAGGTATTCCCTGGCAGCATGTACCCTCTTCCCATGGCACTCGGTGTAAGAGCAGGAATAGTTGTCAAGATATGCTGTTCTGGAATCCAACAAGTGTCTCTTCTAGATGGCCACAAACTGTCGTGCTGGCCCATGAGGGTGCATAAATGTAATTAATGCATCTTTTTCTTCCTCACAGACTTCACAAATGTTTCCAAGCCACCACAAATCATCATAAATGCACGCCACATATTGGCCTGGTTGCAGTTTCAACTGTCGTTGATCAATGTCATTGTATATTCCAACATTGGCCACAAAATAACATGTAGATCTTGAAACTCGGCTAACTTGAATCTGTTTATCATTTACTGGAACAAAATGATGATTTTCTCGAGTTCTAGCTATTGTATGCCCATGATTAAATCTTATTTCCTGTGCTTCTCTCTCTGCTTCTATTTCATCAGTTGAAACAAAAAAGAATGTAATTTCATGCACATCTTTTTAGCAAAATTCAGAGAGATTGGTAGGTGTGAGAATCTGACCAGTTACTGGTCTTTGCAAGCTGGCATGAGCTGCCAATCTTTTCACAGTGCCCCCTACACCATCACATGCTGATTTTCCATGGCTGGTAGCAAAAAAGTTCCATTCTGCTGTTATCCCACCAAAATCTTTGCTGTGCCAACAAAGGTTCATGAAATTTTTTTAGTTTTTGTAATGGCCTGCAGCACCATCACTGAAGTAATGAATGTGCTTGATTACTTCAAAATTTTCTTTCAGAAATCCAATCAACTTCTTCAGAAAGACATGTACTGCAACAGTATCATGCTTCAGACAGCCATTTTCTGACCAATAGCTTCTTGTGCTTGTCTTGTCTTTCTTTTGACATATCCTGGTAAATCTCTCTTGCTCACTTTTTGTGGCTTTACAGGGGAAATGTCAAGTGCTGAACAGCTGTTGTCTAGTTTCTGCTTTTGTGCTTCTGGTGGATCAAATGATTCACTTGATGATGTTGAACTGATTCTCTGTATTTCAGCCCTTTGTTTCCTGCAATCAGGACAAAGTTTCTGTCTAGGCTTGATGTCTTTGCCAGTCTCTTCCTTCAACAGTTGAGCTGTTGCAATGTCAATTGCCTGAAGTGTTTTTTGGGGTAATGTTGATTTATGATATTCAAATGGGTTGCAACAGTGCTTCTGCAGACTCTCATATCTGGTCAAAAGAAGCTGTTTATGGTGCAAGCATATGCATGCATCTTCCTTAAATTGGACTACTACTATTCCTGTTCAAAGAAAAAGTAGTTGTCTTTCCTGCAGGGATGGGGAGTCAGCCAAAAACAACCGACTCCCGACTCCTGAGTCGGTATTTTTAAAAACCGACTCCGACTCCCGACTCTTTCAAATATATAAGTATAAATAAATGTAATAAAGTAGGTATGATAATAATACAGTTTAGTAATTTAATACAATTTTAATGTTGTATTACACAAAAATACAAATTAACAGAAAAAGAAATTGATCTCGTATAAAATATTTATAACCTCATTTGGTTAACAATTTTAAAATTTGAATGTTGCATACGGTACCATAGCTAAATAAAAAAAAGTTGGTAAAGAATATTTTGTTTCCATTATATATTATGATATGCTAATATTGAAGCTAAATATTAAAAAAAGGCTAAAAAAACATACTTAATAATTTAACTCTCTAAGGAGAATTTGTTCTTAAGAAAAGTATAGCATCAATTATGTCTTCCTTCAACTTAGCCCGTAGGTGGGATTTAATTAACCGAAGAGCTGAAAATAATCTTTCAACGCTGACTTGTGTTGGTGGCAATGCAGTAACAGTTCTGGCTACATCTTGCACTAATTCAGGATACTTTGGTATGGCATTCATCACATCAAGTTTTAATGAACGATCAAATTTCTCTATTTTATTAAAGCTGCATTAAAGTCTTCTCTGAATTTGGTCAATGGGGTTATTTTTATAGGTTTATCATCTTGACTCAAACGGCATCGCTTAACTTTTTTTGATTTTTCTTCATTATCGAGATATTTTTCAAAATCAATTTCTTCTTCAGAGTTTGAGCAGGAGCTTTGCATAATGGCAGGACTAGAGCAGCTTTCAAATTCTGAATTACTTGCGGCATCTGTTTCATTTAACATTTTCATTCGCACAGCTACATCACACAGAGCTGACTTTCCTCTAGCAATCTGTTCTTCAGTTAAAAGTACCCTGTGCATAGGATCTACATAAACTGCAGCCAATAGTACGTCATTATTCAGTAAATTTTCTTCTCTACACTGCATAGACATTCTTATACCATCTGCAACAATGCCGCCAATTTGAGATAGTTTATAATTAATATTTTTCCATTCCTTGTAAAATGTGCCAGGTGTCAATTCAGCTGCTTGAAACTTCTTTGTAACCACATATGGGTACTTAAGTAATGCCTCAAGTTGACTTGCCTGCTGCCACTGGATATCAGTCATTGTTACATCTGGGTTTGCCATATTGATAAGGTATGGCTTCAATTCAAGAAGGCACTTAATCATTTCAATCATTTCATAGGTACTCCCCCAACGTGTAGCTTGATCTATAACTGCACCTTTTCCGGATCGACGTTTTAATATTGCATCAAGTTTAGGCATTCTTGCAGCCACTACTATGTTGCGTAACCCACCTACTACATTAGCAGCATTCCTTTCTTTTAACCCATCACGAATTGCCAGTTGCAATGTGTGGACTGCACATCGCATATGGGGGATATTTGAGAATCCAGCAAAATCATTGTCTACAGTGTCAACACTGTCAAGTTTGTCAGCAGTTTCATCCGTATCTTCTTCACTACTGTCTTCAAAAAGATCTCCTTTTACTTCACCATCATTAAGTTTCTGTACTGTACTTGTCATATTTGAAGCATTATCAGTAACAATTGATAATATTTACTCTTTAGTGATTTCATATTCTGTCAAGATGGTTTCAATTAGCTTGGTCAGGTATTCGCTTGAATGTTGGGCTTCAGTGTCCTTCACTGCCAGAGTACGTATAACTAGTTTTCCTTCATCATCAATGAACTGAACATTTATTGCCATATAATTAATTCTTTGTCTCATGCAGGCATCCATCTTAAGAAAGAAGAATTTTCCTTGCAGCATTGTTTTCAATAAAGTTTTCTGGCTTTCTGCTTCCTTTAAAATCATGTTTCGAATATCATGTCTCTCTAATGACACTCCTAGTTTTGCCGCCATTTCTCCATTTAATCCACGGAAAGCTGGGGAGGAAAATAATGTAAGTGCAACCCCATTCTTTACAACTAAATCTATAAGGTATTTTTTAAAATTTTTCTTTGTCATTGATATTGTAATTCTCTCACTGTGGAAAAATTTTGTAACAGAGACTTGTTTGCTTTTTGAAATAGAGGTACTGGCCTGACTAGAAGTAGGTTTCTGGATTTCCTTATCATGCTGATCTACAACCTTATAAATATTGGGATGTTTGTTTCGTAGATGGCGTTTCAAGTTTGAGGCTCGAGTTGGAGCATTAGCATGTTTCCCAGTGTAAGCACTAATTTTTGCATTACACTCTTTACCATCCTTTTCTACTTGACAAATAAAAATACTTTCATCCTCATTTAGCTTAAAATATTGAAAGACTGCTGATTTTCTACTAGGCCCACGACTCATTACTAATAGGGGCTAATTAAATTAATAATTAATATATTGCTAATTTTTATATGGTACCTCGTATCCTGAAATAGAAAATAGAAATATGAAATTCATTTGCTAAGATTTACCAGAACAATAAATCAAATGTGGAAATGTGAATCTAGAATTAGTTCAGGAAGATATTTATTTAGGGCAGAGTAGTATTCTGGTAAATTGTTGGCATATAGAAATTGAATCAAAGAGTCGGGAGTTGGTCATTTTTACCGACTCCCGACTCCGACTCCCCATCCCTGCTTTCCTGAACTGTCAGCTCTGTGAACAGTTTCAAACCACATTTTCTGGAATATGTTTTCAGGTGACACTCTGTTCCCTCTTTATTTCCAATAGTACAAGCTTCCAGTTTTCTTTGTTTCTATGGGTTCTCCCACATGAACACTACTAGTATCTGATGATTTGGCCATTTTCAGTTTTGATCTGAAAACAATAATAGTCGTGTATTACATGTTGTTGAACATAAATAAAAATATTATGTATAGCCTAGCACATAGCACCTAGTCCTGCACTATATAATCAGTAATAAGAACAAAAGAAAAATAAAACATTGTGCCAATGAAATAACAATTATAACGCTAGAAACATCACACAGAACAAAATTTCAAAGCTCTACTAGACCTACAAAAAAGCAAGACACCAAAATTTCAAAGCTCTACTAGACCTACAAAAAAGCAAGACACCAAAATAAAAAACTAGGCCCTAGTATTTCAGGACATGCTCTTTTCATTGGTTTTTGTTAGAGTATGGTGCGAGCTTTAAAGATGGGATGTTTTTGTCACAAATTAATTTTGGCCATTTTTGATGCCTTATATCTCAGCAACTAGAACAGTTAGGAAGATCCAGATTGAAACATTTTGTAGCATATGGGCAGTACTTTCTTGGTTTCTAACAAAAGCTCACAGAGTTAAGTAGATCCAGAGCTATAATTTTCTAAAAGTGGCTTCCCAGGAATCAAAATGTAATTTGAAGCCTACTTTGGGGATATTTTATGGAAAATCTATACTTCTTAGAGCTCTAGTAATGAGAGTTTTGAAATCTCTAGTAAATTTTGACCCTAGGAGCAAATTTTCAGAGCAGAAGGATTTGTTACTGTGGAATGCTGACTAGCTAAAAATGGCACAAATAATTCGGTGCTCAATGTGATGGACAAAGTAGCCCATGCTCTTGGAGCCCTAGTGACAGAACCACAAGAGATATGGAACTAACACTTTGCAAAACTTCCTTTAAGGCTTAAAGGAATCTGTGAGCAAAGTTAGAACAAAATCTGACATGGTGAGGTGGGGCACTTTTCCAAAATTGGTCCACTTGACGTGGAATGACCCATTTGTGATACCGTGCTGTTTATAGGCTTACTAGATGGCCATGGAAGGAAAATGTTTTGTTTTAAGGCAAAATTAACATAGTTTTGATATTGCAGTTGAATTGTAAAAATTTTAATGAGAAATTGCATAATAAAGGTGTTTATGTTGTAAATGTATTGATATACAGTACATATTCACTATTTTTGACCTTGCAACCATCAAGAGACCAAACTGTGGCTATAGTGTCTCATAGGATATAGTGTCCTTTTGGCTTGGCACTGAGTGGGACACTATAAACAGCATCTACTGTATATGCAAAGAATATTTAATATATACACTAATTTATAGTTTATATACATTTCAGTATATGCTTGTAGCAGCTTTGTAGCTCCTAGATATTCTAAAATAATTCATAATATGAATAGTCAACATTTATATATACATATACAGGGCGTCCCAAAAAAATGTATACACACTTTAACAGCTGATAGCTCAATTGATGTTTCTTTCTTTCCAAGTTAAACCCATTAGAATTAATAATGGCAGTCAGACTAAGCTTTCAACAAAGGAAATTCATTCTAAAATGCTACTGGAAGTGTGAAAACGCAGTTGAAGTGCAAAGACAGTTTAGGAGGGAGTTTCAAACAGATCCACCAACGCGACTTACCATCACTCGAATTAGAGATAAGTTTGAAGCCGATGGAACTGTTCAGAATGTCCACAAGAAGCGTTCCGGAAGACCACGGACATCGACAAGCCCCACAAAGCAAGAAAGAGTACTGGAAACATATCACCAAAGTCCAAGAAAATCTGTGCGGCAAGCGAGTCGTGAGGTAGGAATTTCAGAATCGTCTGTCCAACGCATTTTGAAGCGCTGTCAATGGAAAAGTTACATTCCAAGATTAGTCCATGCTATTAATGAAGATGATCCGGACCGAAGAGTGGAGTATTGCGAGTGGTACTTGGCACGATGTGGATGTGGATTGGACGAAGGGGTTTCGTAGAATACCCTCCGCGTTCACCAGACCTCACACCACTAGACTTTTTTTTATGGGGATACTTAAAAGACAAAGTCTACGCTATAAAACCTGCAACAGTCGCTGAATTGAGAGCAGCCATTGAACGAGAATGCACACAAATACCAAACAAAATGTTTCGTGATGTTTGCGATTCCATTGCTTCGCGTTATCAGCAGTGCCTGGACCAGAACGGACGTCAGTTTGAAAACAGGCGTTGACAAAACAATTAAATAGTGTCTGTAGATTCTATTACATTTTGAAAATGAAATGTATTTTAATAAACACTGCCTTTATAATTATTTAAAGTGTGTATACATTTTTTTGGGATGCCCTGTATATTTAATGAGATTTTTACTTACCAGAAATATACCAAGTTTATTTCAGCTTTATCATGAAATCAATGTTTCACCCACATCATACAGCTGCCTACTACACACTGCATTTAGAGGCCCTACATTTCAAGCCTTTGCTTGTCAAAATCTGCAAACTCAGGGTGAATTAAGTCGGTGCTTGATTCAAGGTCACTCAACCCAAGACAAATTAATATGTGGGTTTTGTACATGTATAATTTTATATATTGTGTATCCCTTACAGCTATCTCTTGTAACCTAGATTAATATATATACACTGTAGGGTGGAGTGTATTTTTATGAAAATCAATATTTAAAAAATCAGGGGTGCTAGATAGTTGTCAAATGTCTAAAAATTAACATTGGTAGTGGTTTTGGGTGGTTGCAAGTGATACTGCATCAGCAACCACACCCTATATGTACCACATCCATACACAACTAAAAAACCCTGTATTTTGCCTATTTTGGGTTCTATAATAGGTAGAAACACAATCTAAAAACTGTTTGATTTTTTTTGATGCTGAGACTGATAAAATTATTTCCAAAAGTGTAAAACAGAGTTTTAACACATTTTCAAGAAAAAGTAATGCATATTGACCATATATTACAAATTTACACTATAAAATTTCATCAAATAAATGTAGAATCTAAACAAATTCTTGCTTTGTATTAAACTTTATCAGTTTATGGGATTTTATACACTGCCGGATCATGCCATCTCTTCTATTGAACCCAATGACAGCTGCAGATGCCTCAGTCACAAGCTTGATATGGCATTCTTACCACTTGATTGTGGCATGGCTGTTTGAACTTCAAAGGATTTTTTCTAATGTTCGCAAGTTCAGTTGATGTAAGATGAGTAACTATTGGAGGCTCTGCTGTCAGTTATCAAGGTTACTCATCTTGTCCATACAATTTAGCATTTTCATTGATTACACTGCCCAACAAAAAAAAAACATTTTTTGCTGGTGATTTAATTCTAAGACATGTTTCTGGATAATATTGATGTGCTGGTTTCAAAAATCACCTTAGATTTTGTCCATCACATCAGGTTTTCGTGCAATGTGCAATGCAATATGCCTATTTTGGGTGATCCATGAAGGGCACTTATCAAAATTGATGATTTTTGAGACCTGTTAACAGCTGTTTTGCTGTTAAAATTTTATCTGTGGAATAGGCAAATCTGTGCATTAAATCTAAAGGTCATGTACAACATATTAAAATCTTGGGTATCTGTGATTTCCCCAGGTGTGAGCGTGATGCCATGATCATGGATTCATTTTTTGCTTATTTAAACACTTTTAATCACTTTGTGTCAATATTACCATTGTATATTAAAGTTCACTCCCTGCACAATTGTTTACTTTTCCATGCTGATTCTGAGTATGTAAAAACTTATTTTTTGAAAAGAAAAAAAATTGGGCATAACCCTGCCAAAATGCGATATCTCCGTATTTGATTGCTTGAAAACCTGACGTGATAGGCAAAAACTAAGGTGATTTTTGAAATCAGCACACCAAAGTTACCTAAAAACAGGTGTTAGAATTAAATCAGCAAAATTGGTGTTGGGCAGTGTTATAGGCACCTTAAGTTTCCTGACAGTGCGGTCTCTTGTATAACTCAAACTGTCAAAATCATCATCATTCACATCATCCTCAATTTCCAAATCTCCGCTGGTGAAATCCATTTTGACTCTGATGTCCTGGGTTGTTTTCTCTACTTCACCCCTCAGTGCCAGGATCTTATTTACTGTAGTGTTTCTTCCCTTCCTGTCCTCATCACCAAGCATTGATATTATAATGTTTTTGGGGTGAGCAAAAAAAGCATTCCTTCTTAGGGTTTTTAGGGCAATGTCTTTTACTTTCTTATTAGGAAACTTGGAGATTCTGCTCAGCATTGAAAAGAAGTTTCTTGAACCATTGGTCACTGAGTGATTCTTCTTGATTTCAAACCAGCTGGGGAAATACACTTTTAAACAGAACTCAGCAACAGTTATCAATACTGAACTCAGCTTTTTCTGTGAAACATAGAATCTGAGTATTCTAGAACCTAATGTCAGCCATCTTGAGTGATTTAATGGCCCAACTTCTAAATGCTCAAGGTCCTTTTCAATAGTCCTTAGCATGACTGCCATGCATATTCTATAAACATAGTATTGGTCATGACTGAGATCATCAATTACATCATTGGGCAATATAGCGAAATTCTGATTTCTGATTGGCTTAAATTTGACATCATCCCATTCAGAAACCATACCACCTCACTGTTTTCCTATTGGCCCAGAAAAACTATCAGGGCTCTTCATAGTCCCATCGAGCTCCATGAAAACATGATGAAGAGGTAGCTCATTACAATGTAAGAGGCATATGATCCTTTGCAGTGGTCTTTCAATAAGCTCTTCAAAGACTCTGATCACCCCTGAATTATGTCCAGTCATCACTGCAGTTCCATCTGACCCCATGACTTGCAGGTTGTTTTCCAGATCAGTGTCCTTCACTGCTTCATAGAGACTTAGTGCAATTGATACACTGTTCCCATTCTCTGGGGTTAACATGTGTCAGATAATGTCCTGAAACATTTTAAACAAAATTTAAGGAAATAATAAATGTATTTGAGAAGATTATCAGGTATGACCAATGAACATATATAACTATCGCATAGTTCTTACTCCTTAATGTTACTAAGACCAAATTTATGCTATCCACTAAGAATTTAAAACATACCATACAGAAAACAGTGGCTTACCCGGTTCTCCGACTATAACATAGTGCTCTTCTACTTTGGTTTGTTGATAATGTCGCCCCTCTAACTCTGTAATTGTCACAGTACCATCCTGTCGGCCATCAACATAAATGCTGTCCACTAAACCAAAGAATACTTCTTCCTCAGCTCTGATCTGTTCACGGTACTTACACTGTTGCCTTCGTAGTTTACTCCTGTATTAATGAAAATTGTTTACAAATTTATAAGGCTGGAGGTAGCACTGATAAACAGGAATATGTACAACAGGAAACAATGAACAGTGATGGGCTAAATACACTGACTTTTATGCCTGAGCCCAATATATTTGAAATTTATTTTTCCATGTTACAATGTGTAATATGTATAATTAAATAAAATTACTTTACTTCTTCTTAGTAGTAGTAATTGTAATTTTGTTAAAAAAGCTTCGGAAATGTGGATGAAAATGTAATCATGATAATTTTGAAATCTTACCTGTCAATGACGTTAGTGTTGTCATCATCAGTGATAATGCCAAAATCTTTTAAAACTGCTGATGCTACCACTGCACCTGCTCTGTCGGAAATTGAATACCTGCAAGATTGTATTTTGAAGTTGAGAAAAATGATATCCATTTTAAGTCTATTGAAATGACATGGCACATACAACTAAGTACAGTTATTACAGAACAATCACAATTCACAAGTGCTAATTTACCTATCAACAGCTCTGCACAGGTTCTCCAGATCTTGGTAATTACAATGAGAGGAACCAGCAGGCTGTGGATCATCTCAAGAGTCTTCTGATGGAGTTTCGCTAGAGCTACCAGTAGTGTCTGGACTGTCTGGTTGAGGTTGTGATGCACTTGCCTCTTCTCTCCGGCTTCGTTCACTGAACAATTAGTATGACTAGATGACTAGATTTACTATGCCAATATATATATATATATATATAATAAAAAAACATCAAAGGTTTAATTAAAATGGTTCAAGTCATGATGTACTCTCTGACTAACCATAATTCCGCTCGTTGTTCGTCAATTATTCTTCTCCTGTATCTAACATCTGCCTCTGTGAGCTTTTCCTCAAATCTTGAACAGTATCCTAGCCTCACAGATTTTTTATCCTCATAGAAGGAGAAATCATCCTGAGTCATTCTCAGTTTAAACTCCTCCAATTTTCGTTGTTGAGAAAGATCCTCAGAAAAAATATCAAATAAACAATCAAGCTCTTTGACAAACAATTCTAGTTTTACCAAATAGGTTGAACCTCTCTTTGTGACAGAGTATCAATGAAACCTGTTGATGCATTTTCGAAGTTGAAATATTAAAAAAAATCAATATTATTTTCTTAATTAAAAATTGTGGTCACAAATTGCTTAAATATTTTTTAGTTTAGAAATTTTGGCTGAAATACATAGATAAATTAATTCACAGGTCTACAGAGCGCATCACAACAAAATTATATTTAAAAAAAAAAATTTACTATTGGCTAAGAAGACATTCTTGTAATTAATTTAGTACTACCCAGGATAGAAACTTATGATGACTTACCATGAAAAGTCTGCTGCTAGTTTGTCCACCTTCATCTCAATGGTGCGCAAGGATAGTGGATAAACATTACACCAAATCCATTGTTTCCTCAACTCATCTGCAACTTTTGTGATGTTTTCCTTGGTTTTCCAGTTTGGCTCCTTAAGTAGACGCTGAACAACTTGTCCAGCGGTAGGTAATTTTCCATTAGGAAAACTGTCATTGGATGGAAAACTATGGCCACCGTGTAAGACTTTTGTTGTCTAGCTTCTACATTTCATAAGTAACTAAAAATCTTGAAGATGTTAAACTAGTGTTAATTGAATAGGTTATAAAAATTCTGAAAAATTGAAGTAAATATAAAGTAGGTTGGACAAGAACAGCTACTGATTTTAATTTAACTCTCAAAAAATATGTTTATACATCAATGTACACTTTTGAAAATAATTTTGTTGTTCTCAGCATCAAAAAATCATAAGATGCACTTTTTAGATTGTGCTTCTAGCTATTATAGAGCCCCAAATAGGCAAAATAAAGGTTTTTTTGAGTTGCATGTGGGCGTGGCACATATAGTGTGTGGTTGCTGATGCGATATCACCAGCAACCACTAAAAACTATCACCAATGCTCATTTTTAGACATTTGACAACTATTTAACACCCCTGATTTTTTAAACTAAACAATCACTCCACCCTAATTTATACAGGGGGTTTTTGTTATCCAAGGATAATTGGGACCAAGAAATCACTACTTTAAGTGAATCCACTTAAAGTAGGGACCTAAAACCCATAAGAAATAATGAAAATAAGGTTTAATTGGGATTTTAACCCTTTAAGGATGAAAGGTACAAATTGCTAATGTTTCAATTACACACATTCATAACTTAACCCTACAAAAAATTCAGGGCTTAAAGGGTTAACACAATAAATGACCCTCAAAATTATGGCAAGACATTTGTAAAACACACTTTTTAAACCCTTTTATGTACCTTACCTTATAAAGTATGTTAAACAGCAACAATAGCGCAAAAAATCAACAAAAACACCAGAAAACTGCGGATGGGTTCAGCACTGGCAACAGTTAGAGAGAGACTGAGAGTGTGCAGCATTGGAATTCAGGGTGGAGCAGTGGTGGAGCATGGTGGTGGTGGTGGTGGTGGGGGAAAGTGAGTAAGACAGCAAGTCTGAGAGAAATTTAAACTGTTTTTCATTGTGCTTCCATGTTCCACATACATTGCGGAAACTTCTTAAGTGCAGGGAATTTATCTGTATGGTTCTACAATCATTTGGCCATGTATGTGCGGGGACTAGGATAATGAGAACCCCCTGTGTGCATATATATATGGTTCTAGGAAAACTCGGTCCCGGAAAACTCGGTCCCAAGAAAATTGGATACCATGAATGAAAACAATTAAATTAAACTTTATTCTAAAAGTAAAATGAGTATTCTCACATAACATAATATACAACCAACTAATTTTTATATACATGTTTAGTTTACAATGAAATAGATTTAAAGGGATAAAGTTTTTTTTTTAAAAAAAGACATTAAAGCGACATTAAGACAATGTTTAGTTTACAATGAAATAGATTTAAAGGGCTAAAGTTTTTTTTTTTTAAAAGATATAAAAGCAACATTAAGACAATGTTTAGTTTACAATGAAATAGATTTAAAGGGATAAAGTTTTTTTTTTTAAAAAAAAAAGACATTAAAGCGACATTAAGACAATGTTTAGTTTACAATGAAATAGATTTAAAATTTAAAGGGATAAAGTTTTTTTTAAAAAAAAGACATTAAAGCGACATTAAGACAATGTTTAGTTTACAATGAAATAGATTTAAAGGGATAAAGTTTTTTTTTTTTAAAAGATATAAAAGTGACATTAAGACAATGTTTAGTTTACAATGAAATAGATTTAAAGGGATAAAGTTTTAAAAAAAAAAAAGACATTAAAGCGACATTAAGACAATGTTTAGTTTATAATGAAATAGATTTAAAAAAAGATTAAAGCGACATTAAAAGAATGGATGGATACATAAAAATCCATTAAAAAAAGGATTTTAAAATTTCACTTATCTGTTACTAAAAAGTACTAAGATTATTGGCAATGTTTCTTAAAAAAGATATTTTGTCATTAGCATTGTAGTTTTCAACAACATTTTTAATGCGGCGGTTATTAGTTACATATTTTCTTTTTTTATGAGGCCTATCTCCTCGACTAATGTGTAGTATTTTCGTTTGAACCAGCGATTCTTCTTTTTGCAAAGCATCTATTAGTGTCCAGATATTTGGGTTGTTACTTTGAATCACAGCTCGAAGACCACTATGGAATCCTTCAAGTGCATTATTTGTCCTAGGTAAGTCCGTATTCACTCTATTATGTATATTCCACAAAGAAAGTTCAAAAATTGGCTTTTCTCTGCGGTTGCGTCTACCTCTACGAGTGCCTATATACGTTGCCTCAAAATAGTTAATGAAGGTTATTGGTATTTCCTCATCTTCACACAAGTCTTAAAGCCTCCACAACATCATCTTTTGGCAAAAACGATAGTGCACAAAACATCCTAATCTTTAAAGAAAAGTTCTTGTCTGTATTGTATTTAACTTTCAGTCCTAATTCACAAATTTTTCAGTAAATACTTTGACAAAAGTGAAATAAACAACCAACTATATTGCAACCAGTAAAAACACGGCGGCAACTGTTATGAATAGCCTTTTCAAAATCCAACATTATTTCAGTTAGTTTAAAACTTGTTCTTAGCTCTAATAATGATGCCAAAAGTTTTGAATAGGTTACTTCAGTTTTGTTTGGCAACATGACAAAAACACGGGGAAATGAACCTTCATTCATTTGTACATGAATACAGAACAACTGATACCAGCCACGTGGAGAAACTTTAAACATGCCATCCATGCCAATGTAAGGTGAATTAACGAGTTCATCAAGTCCTTTACTCGTTGCGAAAATTAGAATTCTGTTGGGATCTTCAGAGCCACTATCGAATTGTAGGAAGAGAGGAAGAGGTCACCATTTGGTAAATAAGAAAAATTATTGGGAATACAAAATCCTGTACGATTTTCAGGTAGTGGAGGAATTCCGGATGCTTTATGCCTCCAGTTGGTAATAGATCTTGCTAATGTTGGCAGTGTTGGTAAATTAGCACGTGTATCACCATCTAATTCATGAACAGCATCACATAAAAGAAGTCGCGTTGTAGATGATACTGATGTCGCTACCTTTGATTTAATTTCGGCAACTGCAGTTCTTGCTTGAATTGCAGAAGCATGTGCAGGATGGTTGTGTTTCCCAACAGTAGCAATAACATTTGGTATATCAGTATTTGAATCAGTATGGATACAAGCACTACACATTCCACGTTTTTCACAGTGCCAAAATAACTTTTGACCGGCAGCACTACTTTTATGAAAGTCATACACATAATTGCAATTGTCAATTAACTTCTTCTTCCCTCTCTGCGACTCAATGAACGCCACCGCCATTATGGGTTATTCACTGTTAACTATTAAAGCTTTAGCATGTTGGTTGTAAACTAAACACGTATAAAAAAATTAGTTGGTTGCAAACTAAACATGTATATAAAAATTGGTAAATGGGTAAAACAGTGTCTTTTTGGAAAAACTGTGTTTTTAATTTTTTAAAGCCCCTTTAAAATATGGCTAGATTTTCCAAGAAAAAATTTTAACGGATAATGAGATATTAACTAAAGAAGAGATAAAGGAACCATCTATAATGTACCAGTGGAGAATAGAAATGCAAGAACTGTAACTGAAGTAATATTGTATAATGTAAAACCTGGCACCAAAATTGTGACAGATGAATTTGAAAAAGAAAAAGATTCAACAAAATTATCACTTTATTAAAATATGCTTAAATTTTTTTTTTTTTTCATTTTTACTTTTTTTATCTTTTCTTATTTTTTATCTCCTTTTCTTATTTTTTATTGTTCTTGTTTTCAATTTAATTTTTTTTTCTTTTTTTTCTTTTTTATTATTATTATTATTATTATTATTATTATTATTATTATTATTATTATTATTATTATTATTATGTATTTTACCTTTTTTTTGTTTTTTTTTCTTTTTTTATTTTTTCTCTACTTTTTGGAAAAATTTCACCGTCATCGTCACCGTCTTGGGACCGAGTTTTCCGGGACCGAGTTTTCCGGGACCGAGTTTTCCGGTCACCTATTATATAATATATATATATATATATATATATATATATATATATATATATATACGGTGAACCAAAAGTAGGTGGACAGTAGGTTGAATACGGTTTGTGTTATATTATATTATAACTATGGTGTTTGTGTTATATTATATTAAATATTATAACTAAATTTATTTAAATTTTATTTTGTATTATAGTATACAAAAAAATTAAATATGTATTCTCAAAATAAACGTTATCATTTACTGTCCACCTACATTTGGTTCACCCTATATATATGGGAATGAACTTAGAATGGTTCCCTGAGGTTTTTTATGATACACACAGACCATGCATGGAACAAGGAACTCTTCTAGGAAAATTAAATCTACTATGGTCTGAATAAGTAATGGTAAATGACAAATACCATAGTTTTTTTCTTTTTCATGATGCTAGCCCGATGTGGGCAATGGATCACTCGCAAAGAGGTCCCAAAAATATAGCTTCCCTCACCAGCTATCTGCAAAGCAGATAGGATCCAGCTTTGGGACAGGATCTAGGGTTTAAAGCAGCCTAGCCCAGCTATATTTAGAACCTCAATATGAGCAAAAGACTCTCTGCCTTCACCAGGGTTGTGGAGTCAGTCCAAAATTTTCCGACTCTGACTCCGACTCCGACTCCACACATTGTAAAAAATCTAAAAATCCGACTCCGACTCCTCACATCTTAAATATACGACTCCGACTCCTCTAGTGTTTCACTCTATAATTATCATAATAATAAGACATTTCATCACCACCACACTAAGTGTGAAATTTTATATTTTATATTTAAATAAATATTAATTGTATATTCTGAAAATGTAAAAAAAAAATATTAAAAAAAACTTAATCTAGGGGCTATCAATGAGTAAGGTTTATTGACCAAAAAAACTAAATAACCTAAATGTTAGTATTTAGGATTTAGAAATTAAGGGTGACACAGGACACAGAAATTGGAGTCGGAGTCGGAAGTTTTTTACCGACTCCGACTCCGCCCTGAAACGTGCGACTCCACGACTCCGACTCCACAACCCTGGCCTTCACGTCAGATTGAATACATCAAAGAAAACGGGTAACTCTTATATTATTAGCCAAAAACCAAAACTTAAACCTCAACTGGCAGAATTGAGCCTCCACTTTTCAAGGCACATAACATGTCCTTGTTCCATGCACGGTCTGTGTGTATCATAAAAAACCTCAGGGAACCATTCTGAGTTCATTCCCATCATGAAACAGACATGTTATGTGCCTTGAAAAATGGATGCTCAATTCTGCCAGTTGAGGTTTAAGTTTTGGTTTTTGACTAAAAATATAATAGTTACTTCTTTTTCTTTGATGTATTCAATCTGACGTGAAGGCAGTGAGTTTTTTGCTTATATTCAGGTTCTAAATGTAGCTGGGCTAGGCTGCTTTAAACCCTAGATCCTGTCCCAAAGCTGGATCCTAGTTGCTTTGTAGATAGCTGGTGATGGAAGCTATATTTTTGGGACCTCTTTGCGAGTGACCCATTGCCCACGTCGGGCTAGCATCATGAAAAAGAAAAAACTATGGTATTTGTCATCTACCATTACTTATTCAGACCATAGTAGATTTAATTTTCCTAGAAGAGTTCCTTGTTCCATGCACAGTCTGTGTAGCATTTCCTTGTTCCATGCACGGTCTATGTGTATCATAATATATATATATATATATATATATACTGTGCATGGAATAAGGAACTCTTCTGGAAAAATTAAATCTACTATAGTCCAAATAAGTAATGGTAAATGACAAATACAATAGTTTTTCTTTTTCATGATGTTAGCCTGACATGGGCAATGGATCACTCCTAAAGAGGCCCCAAAAATATAGCTTCTCTCACCAACTATCTGCAAAGCAGATAGGATCCAGCTTTGGGACAGGATCTAGGGGTTACAGCTACACCTAGCCTACTATATCCACTACTTATATTGAGGTTCTGGACCCCCTAACTGTATGGGCTCGTCTGATTCACCACAGAACCTGATGGACATAACTTAAATTCTCTCCCTCCCCCCTTGGGACATTCCTGGCTACATCTCTGGATAGGAGAACAACTTCGAATTTCATTTATGATGATTGCTGTAGTTATAAAGAAATGAAAAGGCTTTGGAACATACAAAACTCTTCCAAGGTGTGGATGGCCTTGCAAATTTCCAGAATGTACAGCTAGATGGATTGGAAGAATGGCTGCTGTGAATCCATAAGTGACTGCAGGTAATACTTGCCAAACATTAAGACTAAGATTGATGTCCATCCCTCTACTGCACCTCGTACATTGAGAAAGAATGGTTGGCATGGAAGAATTGCATGAAGAAAACCTCTGGCCATGAGATGCACACACACAAGCTCATTTAAAGTATGCCAGTGATCATCAAAATGATGGATTTGCATTCAGGAAGAAAGTTCTGTGGAAAGACAAGACCAATATTGAATTATTTGGGAACAATGAGCAACAATATGTTTGGCAAAAATCAAATACAGCATTTGAGGAAACAAACATCTTTCCTTCTGTTAAACATGGTGGTGGTGGTAGTAGTTTGCCTCTTTGGTAATGCTTCAGTGCTTCTGGTCCAGGAAAGCTTGTAGTCATCAATGGAATTTTGAATTTGAAGAAACATCAAGAAATTTTAAAAGAAAAATGTAATGCCTTCACTTTGGGAGTTGCAAATGGGTTGAAATTAGGTACTGCAACATAGTAATGATCTAAAGCATAAAAGTAAGAGCACTATGAAATGGCTTCAACAAAAGAATTTCAAGCTTTTTGAGTGGCCAAGTCAAAGCCCAGATCTCATTTTAATCAAGAATTTATGGTTTGATTTCAAGATGCTGTCCTCAAGAGCAGACATGGGGTTGATTATTAATCATAATCAAATAATCATAATCTATGATGGTGATTATGCAATCATAATCAATTCATAATTAATCAAAATTAGAAAATCTACATAATCATAATCAAATCATAATCAAAATTTTAGAAAATATTATAATCATAATCAAATCATAATCAAAATTATGAATGTTATAATCACCGAGTATTCAATGATTAAAGTGTATTATGTAAAATGTAATGAACATATCAATCATTCATTGTAACTTCACCATGTGATAATGAATTAATGATGGAAGAATAATTTTACGTAAGATGTTTTCTTTTGTGACACTGAGTGTAAAATATAGTACATATACTAGAATACTGCTGTATACACTGTACATTTATTCATAAACATAGTCTGCTTGTATGCTATTACTTGTGATTCCATATTTAAATATACACAATCAATATCTGACAAGGTAATCATAATTTAATCATATTTAACTATGGCAAATAAATTCAAATTTTAATCAACATTTTTAAGCCATGTAATCATAATCTAATCATAATAAAAAAAATTTGAGCCCACTAATCATAATCAATTCATAATCAACATTTTTGCAAATCTACTAATCATAATCAAATAAAAAAAAAATTCGCACCCCACTAATCATAATCAAATCATAATCAAATTTTGTAATCAGCCCCATGTCTGCTCAAGAGAAACTTTGAATCTGAATGAATCTCATCAATTTTCTTTCAAAGAATGGGCTAAAATTTCTAAGAGATGTCAAAAACTTGTATAAAAATACCCAAAATGAATCTATGTAGTCATTCAAGTAGGGGTGCACTGGATATGATATTTGGTCGGATATTGCGAAATATCTAGGTATCTGGCTGGATATAGGCCAAGACATTAGAAAATTAACACCTGTATGAAAATCTGCCATAATATGATAACACGTTACAAATAATATTTTATATACAAAAAAAATGGAAAGTCCTCCAGGGCCCACCCCTAAACCAGTCCAGCAACACTTTTTATATTAAATCAACACAATACTGATGACAAGAATAAACAAAACATCTGTCCATCCTTAATGATTACAGTTCTATTAATATAATCAGAGCTTTTTATAAAAACATCTAGATATTAAATTTTTTAAAAAGAGTAAAATATTGCTAGACCCCTGCACTTGCTTTCCATTCTTTTTTCTCCTTTTTTTCCTTTATTTTCGAAACAATACAAAACATTACAAGCTTGACAAATGTAAAACAATACATTGAATACAATATAAAATGCCTGGAATGAAATCAATGAATGGAGGGCAGTATTGTGTAAGTCAGATGCTGCCATTCAGCCTGGAGGTCTTCAGAATAAAAACAACTCAACAACAACAGTGATTTAGAATTTTTTTCTGTTTTGGTGCAGAAACAAGAGCATTTCTCCTCTTTTAGGCAATATTCGGGATTGCCTTGCTTCATAGATGTTTCCATATTCAGAAAACATTCTCTCTGAAAATACAGAGGATGTGGGTGTGTAGAGAAGCTTTGAAACAATAGTTTTAAGGAGAGGAAATCGGTCCTCCTGCTTCCAAATTTGAACTGGACAGCATTTCCTATCTACAAGAGGTTCAGATGCATATCGGTCTAACTCCCCTGCAATCAGTAGAACAGGAGCAGTCTTTTTTTCAACCTTTCTTCTCTTGTAACTTACTTCCCCAGATTGCTCTCCTTTTGTGATCTCCATAAAACACGCTTCAAGAATGTCCTCTTCGTCTTTCCTCTTTCACATAGGAGAACTGGAATTTGAGCTTCTTTCGCTTCCACTTTCATTACCTTCACTTCCATTTTCATTAGAACCATTACCACCTTCAGCATTTTCAATACCTATGACTTCTTCAATCAGCCAGGATTTAGCCTGCTCTTTTTGATCTTGTTGAAAGAAAGATAACTTACAGTATACCGTGGATTTTTTGCAGTTGCAGTCACATAAGCCCTGTTTTTCATTATGTTCATAGACTTCCCATCATTACTCTCTGACAAGAAACACGCTCAAAGAGAAGTCAGGAGTTCTCTCTCTGTCGTTTGAACACCTTGGTCATCATGGCCAATCTTTGAAAGAAATCTATGTAAAATACAAATGCTGGGGATTATGGAAGACGAAGTTGATTTTTCCAAACTCATTTCCTGAGTTAGTTGGAAGAATGGTTTTAATATTTTAAGATGATTTTGTATCAGTGTCCACTAGGGTGGTTCTTAGCTACCTACATAAGGGCAAATTTTGTTTTTGAATTGTTTTACTCCTAACCTTTAATTTTTTTGATATTGAGGTAAAACTTCTGCATGTGAAATATTTTTTGAATACATCAAGTTTTAGGGGTTGCACAGTGACCTTAAAGTTTTGATAAATATCCCGATTCAGGATACTTTCATAATAATAAACAGGAGAACTTCTGGTGGCCTAAAAATGCAAGCACTCGGGTCCCCCTCCCTAAAAAGGGAGTATTAGCCACTCAAAGGCAGGGGTATCATGGTTGCCAGCCACTCATTGTTGCCTGATAAGCGTTGATTTCCTGGAATCGGGAAACCTCCTGTGATGTTCTGTCACAACTTGAAGCAGATACTGGGTTTGATGTTCATCCTGTGTCAGGAGATGATTGTACTCTTCAATGAGAGCAACTCCACACACTGCATGATCATTTGTGACAGTGAGGCTGTTGACAACCTTGAGAGCCTCCCTATAATCCTCTCTAGCTGGCCAAGTGTCTGGATCATGGTCTAGGAAGTCAGTGGGCAGATGAAGCTTTTCAAAGAAGGATAGAGACCCTCTAGTCACAAGATCAGAGAGCTGAAGCTGCTCAATAGCTGCTGGATTGACTGTCTGTCGCTTAGGAGCATCTTCTGTTCCTTCACATTCCCTTGTTGCCCTTGCAATAAGCTTCTTTGTAGAAGAGGACACAGATGCATCAAAAAAGGCAAGGGCCACTAGCTCCTCTGACAGGTACCAGAGGTGTGATGAGAACTTGGCTAGAACAGCTTTTGATACAGCAGTGTTGACAGTGGCATAGGCAGGGAGAGCCTTCAGAAGATTCAGGTCATTGTTTGGTGCTGATGCAGACAGAGGAGCTTCAATCCATGCCTTGAGGTAGATTTTAACTACAAAGACACACATCTGCTGAAGACCATCCTTCTCCCTGACTGTCAGTTTAAACTGATGATGAAAAAGCCAGATCTTGAGCGAGTATATTACCTCGGACATCCACCTAGCATGGTGCATGGGATCAGGTGCCATAAAGTGGATGCCCCATGGAGGAGTGACTCCCATGAAGATCAATGAGAGCTCTATGAATTCCTGGTAGTCATCACGAAGGTCCTTTTGCTCTGTCAGTGACTTTTCAGCCCAAGCCACTAGCTCTGGGTCATTGATGAGATCAGATCTCCTTGTCATCAGCTGCAGTTGCATACGAATTTCTGTCAATAAACTCCCACTGATCTTGAAACCTCTTAAAAATCAAAACATCTGGTCCTTTGGTAGTACTCATGAGTGTGGTAAAAGTTGTCTCAGCAAGAAGCTCGAAGATATGGTGGTAGCATGCCAGATACAAAAGATCCTTCTGCAGCTCCTGTTCTATGAGAACACATGCACCTAACTTTCGCCCCGTATTAGCAGCTGTAGTGTCAAATGACAATCCTATAACCTTCTCCTTCAAACCCCATTCATTAAGAGCTGCTATTACAGCCTTAGCTTGTTCTGATCCTGTCCAACTTGCTAACTTGGCAACTTCCAGCAGCTGGGAGACCCCCTTGCCAGTAACAATAATTGGTAGGTGGTCAATATGTTCCTTGGTTGTCAAGTCCCTGAGAAGTTTTCCATCCCAGTGGACAATCAAAGGCACATCAGCTTGAAACTCAGCCTTCAGGGTTTCTGTGAGCAATTTCTGGTGATTCTGACGCAGGTGTTGGATGGAGGAGCGGTTGATGTTGAATTCTTCAGGATTTTTACCAATTGAGCGTAGTTTCTGTTAGAACATAAGTAGCAGCCCTGTCTGACAGCTTTGTCCTGTCAAGAGCCATAGACAGTGATGGAGATATTATGTTCTTTTTGGCTCTGAGATGTTTTGAAAGGCTGGCTCCTTCAACAGCAGAACCTTCCTCTTCATTTCCGGATTCATCTTCTGTGCTGCTGGTGGAAGATGACTCCAATTGTACTGCATTTGAGGATGCTGTGTCTTCCTTCTCCCATTCACTTCTCCATTCTTCTTCCATTATCTTCCTCTTCAGAGATCAGTTCTCTTTTGCAGCTTGCTTGGCATCAATTGGTCCCATTGTTCCTCTATGGCCTGGTTCCTGTTGATCAATTAGGAATTCTCAGTCTTCTTGATTTGTCATTATTGTGAGGGTATCAGAGGTGGCTATGTCAAACAAGTTGGACATTTCTGCCTCAAAGTCATTCTCCTTCTGTATCTGTGTGGCTGATCTTCTGTTTTTCCCTTTCTTCAAACTCTGATAAACTGTGTACAGCTTCTCTACTTTAGTAATTGCATTATCTTTGAGGATCACTAGAATTCTTGCTTTCTCCCAGAATTCTGTTACACGCATGATCACTGTTGTGGCACTTTCCCTAATTGTCTTCCCCTCCTTAATGTGAAGGTGCAGAAAGAATGAAAGAACTTGTCCTTTAGAAGGAAGTTTTGTTCCTTCAATCCCATCATCTGGTTTGCAAAGGTAATCCTTAGAACGAGTTGTCATGATCAATCACTGATAGGTATCAATTATTCTGAAAAAAATACATGAAATTGATTAGAATTTAATAAAAAAAATTACAGTAAATAATAACTAAATGATAATACTAATTAAATAAATAAATAGATTAATCAGTCAATGTAAGATCTGGAGTATAATTGATTTCTTCTTCCCACTGTTAATATGGTCAGAGTTCAACTGATTGTTGGTGGCTTTATGTGGCAGAGAACAGGTTTGTGTATGACTCATTGTCTCCCACTGGTCTGCATACACCAGAGTACAGCTGTATTGTACACAATTAACTTGAAAACAACTTCAAAACGTGCAGTACACAGCAAGGTCAACTGGAATGGTCAAAATCACAAGTATAGCAGTGGAGAATAAATAATCAACTCCAAACATTTATGCGAGCCACATAGGTGGAATTACAAACTCTGTGTGCAACCCTTAAATTTAGTCCAAATGACTTACAATTTCACCACAAGGGTTTTTTTATACATACAAAACATTTTAAGGGTTAGGAACATGACTTTTCTAACTTTCATTTTGAACAACCACCCTAGACTGTCCACTCGAAGGATGTGATGGTAGGTAATTCACTACGATCAGCCAAATACAGTTGCACTGGAATTTTTAATTTATATAATCTTTCTAGCATCAAATATGCACTGTTCCAATGTGTTGGGACATCTTGAACCAACAGGAGAGGCTCAAGATTTTGCTGCACTTGAATGTGTTTGAAATTGTTACAGGCCAAAGGAGAATGATTAAAGTGAGTTGCAAGGCGGCGACTTTTTGCAAGGATATCAATTACACTCCTCTGAACCATAATTGAGTCACTAATAACCAGTTGGAGTAAATGAATGCTGCAATGTATTGAAGGTATTTCAGCCAGGTCACTACCAAGAGCCATATTACTAGCTCCATCCCTCACCAATAAATTCCTCTTATTTGCATGAAGATCCCAACTATCCCACATAAAGCAAAACTTTTCAGATATATTCTTGCCAGTATGCGACCCTGAGAAATGAGAGGCATGTAACACAGCATCGTATCTTTCAAAATCTTTACCTATCCAGTGACCCGATAATGATATAAAACTTTCTTGAGAGGTTGTGCATGTCCATATATCTGAAGAAAAGCTGACATGCTTTACTTCTTCCAGCTTCTGAGCAATTTTAGACTTGAACTCATTATAAAGATGAGGAATTATAGTATCAGAGAAGTACCTTCTGCTCGGTAAGAGATATCTGGGTTGGAGGCAGGCCATTAGATCAATAAAACCATCATCTTCAACTAAAGTAAATGGCTGGTTGTCCAAAGCCATCATCACAGACCTGGAGTCATTGATGTCCCATATTTTTTTAGATGAAAAGCTTTCCTCTATTGAGATCTGCTTACTCATTTGGTCCATTTTCTTTTCTTTCAGAGTACTACCAGTAGAAGTTGATGGTCTAGCCTGTATTCCATCTATGCCTATTTCCTTTGATTCAGTCGCAGCTATTCTTTTTTTGTCATTTTTGTTTTTGGCTTCAGCATACTCTTTTGGGCGATTAATCTTCAAATGACTATGAAGAAGTATTGTGCTAAAAGACTTTTGGCCACCTTTCTCCATCCCTTGTTTGATAATCTTTTGGCAAATATTACACTTTGCAGTGATATAGCTAGGATCATTTATTGTATACAGTGACCACACAAAACTTGTCATGATTAATACTTAATAGTTTAATACAACACAAGAACCTGAAAGAGAACAAGACAATTATTCATCTGAATATACTTAAATTATTATTTATCTTATATTTGGGGGGGTGCTTTCCCCCAATGCAAAACAAAACATAGCAATATGAGTATAAAAATAATATGGTACCTAATAATATATATATCCGGCTGGATAGATATGGCCATATCCGGCACATCCAGTATCTGGCCCAGATATGAAAAATTCATATCTGGTGCACCCCTACATTCAAGCAGAAATTGGACACAGTATTAAATAATTTTGTAAATGTCTGAAAACTTTTGCATTTTAACTTTTTTTAACATTTCTCAAATTCATTAATATTTTACATTATATGGTGGAGTTGAAATAGTTTTCTATTTGTTAAATTTTCCCAAATGAATGGTAAACTTTTCATAATTTTTCTATGCATGGTGCAAAAGAGAAGAATGAATATATGTAACTGAAATATTTTTTTGTACAAATACTTGAGAGTTCCATGTATGTTTGGTCTTGTAGTACTTTCTTGTTGGCTCTTTGGAGTCTAATTTTTCTTCTGTCTGTTCTTCTGGGTGCTTGAAATTTTCTCTTATCACCTGTACAGCCAATTCAAAATGTATTAAAACTTGGCTTGCTGTCACTGCACTCGACAATCACATTTATGGTGTGTTGTACATGACATGAAACAGAATTTTGTAAAAAAAAAAAAAATATTTTATCATTGAGCAAATGCTCAAGCCCAATAGATTCCCTGATTGAAGAATCATTTCCCAGGTTGTTTTCAAAAAACCTCAGAAGTGCCTCCTTATTCTCAAATACTAGTAATTAGTCAAGACTGAAAATAAAGGATAGTATGAGTGCTAAACTATTAATCTAATATATGCCATACATTTTTTAAGGGATTTTTTTAATTTATTATGTACTTAAGTCATCATTTCTCTGTAGCCTGCCAAAGCCACCTCACCAAAGATTTATATATTGAATTTATTGATTTTTTTTAATTGAATGACCTTTATTGATAAAACAAATGCAGCACTTTCACAATTTACAATGACATAAATAATTGTGAAATTGGTCCACCAAGTTTTAAGCTGTACTGGTAGGAGAGTGTTTGAACATTTTCTGTAATTGGATATCTGTCATGTGTGTGTGTGTGTGTGTGTGTCCCCATTTTAACTGCAATTTAATACAAATTGATGCTACTAAAACACCTATCCAACCTATTCTTAAACATATTAACTGAGGTACTTGCCATGACCCCTGTGGGTAGACAATTCCACCTCTTGACTATCTATAAGTGAAAAACCCCTTCACAATGTTTGAAGTCTTTTACCCTTAATTTTAAAACCATTATTTCTCATGATCCTATTGTCCAAGTTAAAGAAATTCTCAATTTACATTATCAAAATTATTAAAATTTTAAACACCTGAATTAATTTCTCTCTCAAATGCAGTTCCAAGCATATACAAATTCAGGTCTTTGAGTCTATCTTCATATGGTTTACCACATAAGATTGGACTTAAGCTTTGTTGCTTGGTGTTGAACCCTTTCTGTCATTTCTATATCCTCCTTCATATAGAGTAACCAAAACCGTACAGCATATTCTAAATGAGGCCTAACAAGCAACTTATGTAATGGCAAAAGATATCTCTAGATTATATTCAAAATTACAAGAAATAATACTCGATACTCTATTAGCCTTACTGCACACAACTAAGTACTGTTTTCAGAATTTTAAATCTTTAGTAACAATGACACCCAAATCTTTTTCCTCATTGGCTTCATTTAACACACTATTTCCTATACTGTAGTTAAATTTTTGGTGTGGTAACCTATATGCATGAATTTACATTTATCAATGTTAAATTTCATTTACCACTTATTAGACCACACTATTAAATTATTGAGGTCACACTGTAGATTCTCTCTATCTAGTAAACTAATTGCTATACTTGCAATTTTTTAGAGCAAGTGAGTGTGTGACTACCCATTCCAGTTTTTATTAGCATGGAAAAAAACAATAAGTGTAGGTAAGATTTGAATGGAGTGTATCATAAAGTTGGTAGTAATACATACTTTGTAGTGAAGTGATTTGTGAAGAGGTAAATAACCAGAGCCTTATGGTCTCATTTCATGAGGATTAAATGTGTATCACATTGTAATTTTAATGTAATTTCATTTTTGTTTTGAGATATTTTGTTTTCAAGGCAGTGGAACTTTGTGAAACGCTAATTGGTTCATCAAATGGAGGTGTGCAATTGGCAGGATTAGGTGCGAGAGATTCTTTAAGATTAGAGGCTGGTCTGTGCCTGTATGGGAATGACATAGATGATTCTACAACACCCATTGAGGCTATGTTGGCATGGACCATCGCGAAAAGGAGGAGAGAGACTGCAGACTTCCCTGGAGCAGAGGTAAGCAAATTGGTCTGATAGAAATAAAGCTAATGGTGAATAGAATTTACTGTACTTTTCACTTTGTGCCATAGCTAATTTTCTCATGATAATTGTCTGTGCAAAGACTATTCTGAAATTGATTTTCAGATGTTATTTTTTTCTAGGTTATCCTCCATCAACTGAAAGAGAAGCCAAAAAAGAAGAGAATAGGGCTTGTAAGTCAAGGGCCTCCTCCTCGCTCTCATTGTCCAGTCTTCACCCCAAATGGGGAGGAAGCAGGCCAGGTAGAGAAACTTTAGTTTAATATTTCTGACAAAAAATGAAAAGAAAACTAACCGAAGTTGAGCATGTTTTTCTTTAAATGAAATAAATTGACCCTGCCACTTTCCTTTAACCCTTTAATGCCAAACTTTTTTGTAGGGTTAAGTCTAAATGTGTGTATTTGAAACAGAAGTATTCAACCCAGTTGGCATTAAAGGGTAACTAGTCCAATTGTTTAATTAAAGGAACAATCATTTGCATCTTGCTCCCACTGAATCATGCAACCATAAATGGTTATGGAGCAGTTTATACATTGGTTAATGATAACACCACAGATGATGAATTTAGTGGTGTTGCATCATGTATGGTAGCTTTGTTAGTATGTTGATTCTCTATTTACTTGGTAATGATGATGCATTCTGCTTATACCCAAAAATGTGCATTTGGATGAAACAAATATTTCCCAACCAAATGCTTCATTTATTTAGAAGGAGCCACACATGGGGTCTATTACTGGGTTTCTATTACTATTACTTTAATTTTCATCTATTACTTGGTCATATTACTATTACTTTTGTATGTGGGGTACTTCACTCATTTGAAAAGGATCTTTGTCTATTTAAATGCAATTAGAAGTGTGTTAACAAATATTTGTTTCAACCAAATCATTACAATTTCAGTGACTGTAGGTCTTGATAAATTTTACTTTATTGAAGGAAAAATTTGCCACAATATTAGTTCACATACATGTTTATTTTAGTTTAGTTTAGTTCATTTTTCAGTTCTTTGTTCACACAATATGTCCATTGCCACTGTAATGGAAAAGTAATAGAGGCTATTACTTTGCCTTCTATTACTATTACAGCCAAAAAATTATGATCTATTACTATTACTTGGAAAATCCTGTAATAGTCTTTTACTATTACCCCATGTCTGGAAGGGGCAATGCTAGCTGATTTTCAGCCCTGTTGTTGGTCCATTCATGTTACAATGAATGAGAATGTTTAAATAATAATAAAAATAAGTAAAATGAATTTATAGTCTCTTCATTATTAAACAAATTCAAAAGATGGACCTGTAACTACAAATGCAGTTCTTTTGAGTACTTGTTAATAAGTTTCAACTCCATCATGGTACCAGCTGCTGAGAAAGGGAAAAATGCCATTCACACCAGATCATGTATGAAGTCAGTGGGTGATCTTGAATGACAGATAAAATTATAGTAAAGTTGACATTGAATATATACCTATCAGTACATACATTGATTCCTTGTTTCCCAATGAATTGGAGTGAGAACACAAAAACAGAAACTACAGAAGTTATTGAAAAGGAGAAAAGGCAGAAACAAGCATACACATCCATTCTCACACACATTTTGGTGGACCAGCGCTTACAGACCTTATGAAAAGTAGAAAGAGACAGAGTCCATACTTAATTCTTATAAACCTACTTCCAGCCAACCCTCATGCATTACCCAGATGAAGTCCACATTTACTCACACAATCATTTACCTTGTCCCTCTATCTTCTCAGTCTTCCTCTGCTGCTTTTACCTTCACAAACATGCTTATACTCTTTGCAGTACTCTGTCATCTTCCATTCTTTCAACATGTCTGAACCATTTTCCAACTTTGCTCAATTTTCACTCTCACTAATTTTGACTTGACTTTCCAGGACCACAGGGTGACTTTCCAGGACCACAAAATATTTTATTCTGTCAATATGATGCACACCACACATACTACGAAGATTATCCATCTCAACTGCTCTTATCCTTGTCTTTTCATGCCATTCCATTTTTTCATATTCATTCAAAAGTGTCCATACCATCAAAACTAGCAGTCACCCTTTCATATCTCTCATGACTATCCATAAACAGATTGAACAGCCATGGAAACATCATGCATCTTATATCAAACCATTCACTCAGTTCTTTATTTACTCTCATACACGCACTACATTCATCATAGAAATTCTTCATTGTATTCATGAGTCTACAGCCAGTCCCATATATATACTCAATACTTGCCACAATACCTCTCTATTCATTCTATCATACGCTTTTTCAAAATACATGAAAGCCATTTATACCTTGCAATCCCTTTCACTTGCTTTCTTAATCATTTATTTCACTGCAAACACTTGATCCATGTATCCCCTTCCACTTTGGAACTTCTTTGCTCATCACTCACCAAGTATTCTGTAATACCATAAACTCATCCTAACACTATCCTACCATACATCTTCCCCATGACACTCAACAGACTTATACATCCATAATTTTTGCATTCACTCCTTCACTGTTATACAGTGGAACAGTTATTAATTTCTTCCAGTCTTCAGGCACACTTCCATTTGTCCATGTTTTCCAACATATGCACCACAACCACTAACCTTTTCAATTCCCATCCACACTTGCCACTTTTCCATTTTTCAGCTTGTGAACAGCCACTTTCACCTCACCCATGATTGTCTTCAGGCATTGTTACATGTCCTCCTCACAACACCAAGTTGTATAATTTTTATAGTTCTACTCTCATCTCTTCCACCCATCAAACCCTTGAAATATTTATTTCAGCTGTTGTGTAAATTTGGGTCTACTGGGGTACTGTAACCTCCATTTTTACACATCCCATTGGATGTAACATTATATTACACTATATGTTTCTAGCATTCTTATGCCTTCATACCACACCACATTTTCTCTATTTTCTTCTTTTATGATACTTTCTCATTTTCAAAATCCCCACTGTCTATGATTTTTACAGTTTAACAATTAGTTGGGGAAGCTGCTGCTTCCTTGTATGAAGGTGAAAGCTGGATACAGGAGAAAGGATTGCAGCCTGGTTCTTGTGACAATTCAAACTAGGGTACCATGAGGGAGAAATTGGAAAATAAGAGCTGGGTAATATGATGTAATATAATATTTCAAACAAATTTTGGATCATAGGTTATATAGTTCATTATTATTGGTGGTTTGTCTTTACAGAAACTTTGTACCTCTAACTTTCCTTTTTAAGGTGACAAGTGGCTGTCCTTCACCAAGCCTTGGCACTAATGTAGCCATGGCATATGTATCTTCAGCTTTCAGCAAGCCAGGAATGAAATTGGAGGTTCAAGTGAGAAATAAAAAAGTAGCTGCAACAGTAACAAAAATGCCTTTTGTTAAATGCAATTACTACATGTAAACTTAAGTCTCCCGAAATATTAATTTGCTTAGCCAGTTGCATGGAAGGTTTATGTAAATGTAGATATAAGGGTTTTACTAATTGTAAAATTACCTATAATCAGACCAAACTAGATGATGATAGTTGGAAATGTGGATATTGCTGTTGATGAGTGCGTTAGAGCTCAGCAGATTCTTTAAAATCTGAAAATAGGGTACTTATGTATTATCGGGACTACCAAACTGTTCATTATGTATTTTTGCTCTCATTATTTTCATTTAAACTAACGAAAATATCAACTTAACCTAACCAATCATCATGGGCATACAGTTGACCTAACCAGGCAACTGAATGCCCAGTTAGGTCAACTGTACGCCCTTGATGATTGGTTAGGTTAAGTTGTGATATTTTCTTTAGTTTAAATGAAAATGATGAGAGCAAAAATACATAATAAACAATTTGGTAGTCCTGATAATATGTAAGTACCAAAAATAGTTTTGTTGAAATGAAGAATATATTTTTTTTAATTTTAAAATTAGATATCACACTTAAAATATTAGTTTATAAAATATCTTTATACATTTATAAATAATAAAGATTAAATTTATTTTTTTAAATATTATAAAGAATCCTGAAGATTTATTTTTATTTAATTCTCAGAACCCATTAACTACGTTATAATGTTCTACGTAATATGCTCCTAAAATTTTCCATTTTAATACTGGGCTTCAATCATGTATGACTGATTCTTCAAACCTCAGAAAAATGTGCATTATCATTAATTAATTTATACAAGAATAATTTATACAAAAATTAGGCTGGTCAGCAACATTGCTTGTTTCCTTATTTTTTTTGGTAAATGCCAATTTGACACTTTCCCAGTTCTACATTCCCTCCTGAATGCTGTTTACCACTCTTTGCATGACTCTCACTTCACAATGAAAATGTTATTTTGTAAAATGCCATCCCGGCTTCATTTTCTCATTGGCTTTGTGTATTTTATTGCATAGATGACCGGAATTGTAAATTAAGTTACTGAATTATAGGAGCATAGTTACTGTTTTAAATAAAAACTTTCATGCGCTAAATTATATATTTATATCGTAACTAGGTACATTTATACTTAAATTATATGAGCCATTATTTACATTACAAGCAGTAAGCCTTCATTGCAGAAAATTGAAGCTTTTCTTTTGAAGTAAATGTAGTATTTAGTAGAGATGTCATTATTGATTTTTACTGCATCTTTATTAAGTTCATAGTAAGTGCAGGATAATGCTATCAGCCTATTATCCTATTCTAAATTGTAAAATCTCTAGATTTTTGTTTTTGAAGCATTAGTTCTATACTTTGGTACCTTTGGTTAGCTTCTGCCCAAATTGTTAATTCTGGTGAAGGCCAAACTTTTCACTCCACCTTAGACCTACAGTTTAACGTAGAATCCGAACCATGCCCCACCAGCAGCCCAACGTCTTAACCACTAGGCCATCCAGGGTACCCATTTATCTACCAACCACTTTCTTTATTGTGTGGAAGGATGAACAGCTGGGTTTTGCTGCGCGGCGGCTGCCGCCACCGGGTCTCGATCCTGGAGCTGATGGATTCATAGTCAGCGAGGCATACTAGTGCATGCTTTAGGCCCAAATTTATGAACACTTACTTAGCTTGTGTTTTGCGTTATTTTTTTTTATTTGAAGCGGGGCTAAACTTACATTTCATCTCAATTCAGTTGTTCCTTATGAAATTAAGCCATATGGTCATTTAAATGAATAGGCTACACCCATGAATGGGAGGCAAAAAAGTGCAAATTGTAAATACGTGTAAATGACGAATTCAAGGCTGAAAAAATAAATATTTTCAACAATAATACATTTTTACTTAGTCTACTAGAACTTGTATGAAATTGAAAGAAACTGTCTGACCAAACCCAAAAATTTAAGCTTATTCATTTTGGGAATAAAAATAACATTAGACATCAACCAGGATTAATGGGCAAAAATTTACAAACTACAGCCTTTCATTTTGGTAAAGCTGCATTTAGGTTTTGGCCTAAATGGGAGAAACTCCAGCCTGTATTGTAAACTTTTTTTTAATATAAGCAGTATATGTATGCATGTAATATATTTGCATAATGCATTATGTATACCATATATGTAAATTAAACACACCCAAATTTTAACTTTTGAAAAAATGTACTTTTCTCCTGTGATGCAATGATGGGGCAGAGTATTGCCTTTTCAACGGCACACTGCGTTACTATGATGTTTCTTCCGTGGATTTTCATCTCATCTGCCAGTACCTCCATACGAATCTTTTCATGACTTCAGCTCACTTACTATTTGCGTTAAATAGAACTACTTTTAAGGTTTCTCATTTGCTTTCTCTCTGTGGTTGTTGTAGTTCTATAATTTTTATTATTTTAATTGTATACAATGAGCAGTACAGAATGAAGTGATCTAAATCCTCCTCTTCCTCCCTACACAGTGGGCAGCCAACATCCCCACTTTGGCATGTCTTTCTCCAATTTAAAGGTAAGGTATTTCTTCTGAATCTATACAGAATTACTGAAGCAGGAATATTGTCATACAGATCTTTCTCACTTTTTATTTCTAATTTACAGTGCTTATATAAGTGTAGAGAAGTTTTTCTAAATAATCTGATTTCCATTCCCTATTGTCCCAATCTCTGACTCCTTCCTTTAGCTTATAATTACTGTTTTTTAGCAATTCTGTTGTTGTTAATTCTACTTTGCTTAGGTATTCTCTAGTTGTTTGCATCCACACATCATTTCTTGTCCATAATATCTTTTATAAGTTTATTTCCTTCTTTCATGGCATGTTTCACAAAGTTTAGTCAGCTGCTCATTAGCTTTGTAAGCAGAGAGGATGCTCCAACCTCAACCCCCAGCATGCAGCTAGGAGCATACTTTGAGGCACCCAAGAGAGATCTATACACCCCATTTTCTACTCTTTGAAGGTTTATAATATCAGTCTTTGTAAAGTTTATTGCACTTGATCCATGCAGAATTGAGGGCAATGCTAAGTTTTTCCAGAATGTTTTTCCTATTAATAATTTATTACAGCTCTTTGTTATTACAGGTAGGATCAAGTTTGTATACTTTTTTGCTTTTCACAACAGGTTACTTTTATGTTCTCTCAAACAGTTTTTTATTATTTATCCTAATACCTAAATATTTTATTTCGTCTACTACTTTTATTCCCTCTAAGATATTTAGTTTTTCTTTACTGTTAAAAATCATTACTGCACTCTTCTTTATTTTCTTCACTCCACAATTTTCTCCTATTTCCATTATTATTTTTAAGTTGTCTGCTGCTTCCTTTATTGACCTGGACAACTGTATCCCATCATCAGCAAAAAACTGTGTTGATGTTACACATTATCAAGGAATCCCACGCTCAGTTCTTCCAACATTATTATTATTATTGTCAATATCTTGAACAGAGTTGTTGAAGCTGTACATTCCCTGCCTGATTCCCCCTGTAATCTCTATATTGCACTGTACCTTTCCACCTATAATAAGGTCAGTTGTCCTGTGTAGATCTTGGTAATAAGATCAATAATTTAATTCTTGGATGTACTCTAGCTTTTTAGTGCTTCAATCATCTTTTCCTGTTTAATTGAGTCATAAATAGAGGTCGGACCATGCTTTTTTAGGAATAACAGCTTTAACAAAAAATGAAATGTTCCAGATTAGCAGGAATTTGTATCCCAATATTTCTCTCCAAGAACTGTCATAGTTTAGAATTTTGTAGTTTTGATCATGGAATGTCCGTCACAAGCATGACCTCGCAGAGTTCTTTTGAAAGAGTCTGAGACTTCGTCCTTGGTGCTCGGTTCGAAAGTAGAGAGTCCAGTTGTGCATGTGTTGCAGTTCGTTTAGCCACTTTCAGTTGGTTGTTCTTAATGTGCTTTTCAGTTTTTAAATGCTGAATCAGTTGGGACTTTTTAACTACTGTAAATGCAGTCTCACAAGACTTGCAGTAACATGTTTTGTTGTCAGGCAAGAATTTAAAAGAAAATTCTTCACGATCGTTGAACTCCTCAAGCCAATTTTTTCTCGAACGATCGGAGCTCATTGCAACAAAATACAATACAAAAATATATCTGGAACAAATAGAAAAAGTTTAAGAAACAAACTTCAAGACAGCAAACGATTTGCAAAGCAAGTAAATGAAAAGAGGAAATCAATTGATGAAATGAAACACATCGGTAAAGTAATAATAAAACACTATATATTAGGCCAGATACTGTATAGAACGTATCAGGTAATTTTGTGAAAACACGGGATTTAGGTCTTTTTTCCTAAAATTGCTACTTTAGGTGAAAACCTAGGTTTTAGGTCAATCACTTAAAATTCCGACCTCTAGTCATAAGCTTTATGAAAGTCTATTGCAGTAAACACCATGGGTTTCTTTTCTTTATAGCTTTGTCCTATACAATATTGCAGGATGAAGAGATTGTCTTCCATCCTCCTACCCTCTGTAAAACCTGCTTGAGTATCCAGGATTTGTCCATTATCATGTAAATGGGTCTCTCTCTTGTTTTTGATAATTGACATTAGTAGTTTGTATGCTGTATTCGTTAATGCTATGGGCCTGAGATCCTTTGGGGTTGGTTTGTTCTTTTTCTTTATTAATTTAGTGTTTGAGCGTTTCCATTGCTTTGGTGCATCTCCAGAAGATTTTTATTTATTAAAGCACTGAGTTAGCGTTTCCAAACATAAATCACAGTTTCTTATAGCTATAAACAACTCGGATTTCAGTCCATCTGGGCCAGGTGCTTTTCCTTTTTTCAGCTTGTTTATGCATTTTTCCAGTTCTTCTTTTGTTATTTTTGCTTCCTTCATTATTTGCATTTTATCTTCATACCTGAAGCACATATCTAGATGTTCTCTAAAGTTATCAGGTGCCTCATAAACTACCCGCCCTCTTAATAAATTATCACTCCGATTATATATAAACTTCATGTCTAAATGTTCTCTCAATGATGTAGGGACCCTATAGTCATATTGCTATTGGTTCTTCCTTTTTATGGCTTTCTACATATTCATCCTTTATTTCTTCATTCCATACTCTTGATATGTTATTTTGATGTTTTGTATATATTTCACTCTAGAATCGTTCTAGTTCTTCGCCTATTTTTTCCTTGTCTATTTTTTGTCCATCTGTTGTATACACTGTTGTCTTGATCTTTTTCCTTTTTTTCTCTCAACATATTTATATGTTGCCATAGTTTTTTACTACTTTTATCTGCCTTTATTTTTCTGGTCAAATTTTTTTTATGTTCATATATTGCCTGTTTTATTAATTTTTGCACTTTTATTTTTTGATCTTTGTCTTATTTCATATTCTTCATATTCTCCAGTTCTTAGCGCATTTTTACGTCTTCTATTATATAGTTCTTAATTTTATTTCTTCCTTTATTTTTCCATTTATCCAGGGTAGCTCTTTTATTTTCCTGTTTCCCTTCTATATTTTTCCTGTAGACAGCTCTGGGCCTTAATTTATAATTGTTGAAATTTTTCTAGATCCAATTCTCTGGTAATTTATAATTTCTTGTTCCAAACTCTTTGTATCTATTCTATCAGGATTCAACAGTAAATAGTTTGATACTTGATATTTACCACCTTTAAGACGTTTTTCATTCTGAACATTTATTTGAAAATTTAAAACAATCAGATTATGATCTGCGATGTCAATTATTTCTTGCTCCTCATCAATGTACATTCTCCTAAAATGTCTCATACATAGTCTTATTTACCATTGCAAAATCAATTGTACTCTTCTGCATCCCCCTTTGCCAAGTTATTTCTCCAATACATTCTGGATCATTATTAAGCAAAACTAGGTTATGATCTTCTATCCATTTCAGTATCATTTTTCTATTTATCAATTTTTTTGTTCTCCCACAAACCCAATATGACCATTAAAGTCTCCAAGAATTAGTATAGGTAAGTCATTACTACAATAATGTTCTCTACTTGTCTCAGTTCTATATTTAATCTCTTCCCGAGTACAAATTCTTTTCAAGCATCTATCCATATAAAGAACAAACAATAGTTGCGAAATCACGCTTCCCTGTTACCACATTGAACTAATTTTCTCTTCCTTCATTTGATCTTACCGTGTTCCTGCATATTTCATACAAGCCCTTGATGACCCTTAGCAGTTTATGACAATCTACTGTATACATTGGATCTTCCAACACCTGCCATAATCTTTTCTTGGTAACCGGTCAAAGGCTTTTTCTAGGTCTATGAAAGCAATGTACACCTTTTTATTCCACTCTATTCTCCTCCGTTATCATTTTCAACGAAAAAACAAAGTCCATAGTGCTTCTGTTGGGTCTAAACCCATGCTGCTATTCTCCAATTGATTCCTCCACCATCGATCTTAGTTTAGTCTCCTCTCTAGGATTCTTTCATAAATTTTGCTTGCGCGCGCTGGTAAGAAGCGAAATTCTTCTATAATTTTGACAGTCTCGTTTATCGCCTTTTTTGTATACAGGGCATATTATTGCTTTACTCCACTCAGATGGTATACATTCCTCATTCCATGCTTGGTTAAACACCTGTCAACCATCCAGCAAGTTCTTCTCCAGTTTTATAGAACTCGTTACTAATACCATCAATTCCAGGACTCTTGCCGTTTGTAAGTTCTTTAATTGCATTTTTTACCTCAGTAATACTAATAGGTTGGTCTTCATCCGACTCTTCTTCCGGTGCTCGTATCTGCAGATCTTCATCTTGCTCTTCTTCCCATACTCGTACTTCTGGATCTTTCTTCTTCCTGCGGTTCCTCATTCACTACATTTAGTAGTTCATTAAAATATTCTTTCCATCTGTCTTCCACATCGATAGGGTCAATTAGGGGCTCTCCTTTACTTAGTATTGAATGAACCTCATTATCATCTCCCTTTATATTTTTTCGCCATTCCATAGATTAATTTTTTCGTACCTCTCGTATCTTCCTGTAGGTCTCGTCCAATTCTTTCCCATGCCTCTCCTTTAGATCGTCTTTCTATTGTTTCTGAATGATTTCTCGCGGTGATAGTTGCGTCTGCTCACTTCCGTTCTGTTTATACCTTCACTAAATTTTACTTTATTTTATTTTTTGTTGGGTCTCTGCCAAGCAGATCATACTATATTCATTTGTTATTAACTCCTCTGTTTCAGTCAAACTTTGTATATTAATCAATTTTATATTTAATTTTTTATTATTTTCACCCAATTTTGAAGTTACTGCTTGCTTGGTTTCATATTCCATCCGATCGCCTGAGTACTTTTTCCCCTCTGATAAACCAGCCCAACTCGCCTTTCTCTCTTCGTTCTTTAAGTTGGTGCCTTAGTATTTTATTTAGTTCGCTTTCCTTAACTGTCGTATCTTTTATTATTGAGATATTTTTTATTATTTGGTTCCGAGTATTATTTAAATTCCTAGCCTTTTTTAGAATTTCCCAGTTTGTATTTGTCTCAACTTAATCAGTAGTGGTCTTTTTCCCCCTTCTCTTTTCCCTAGTCTCACTGCTGTGTGTATAGCCACATTCTCAACTTTTATTTCTTCTAGAATGGTGGTAATTATTTGTATATCTTGTGCCTTTCTGTCCACATCATCAGGTTTTACCAATTTAGGTAAATTATATACTACCAGGTTTTTCTCTTCTTTTTCCAACTCTTCTGAATTTAATTGAATTGAATTGAATAACCTTTATTAATAATAAAATAAATACAGTAGTCTTTTTACAATGACATAAATAATTGTGAAGCTCGACTATTTTTTTTATTTTTTATTTTTTTTTATTTTTTTTTTTTTTAATTTGGCCCTTAAGCTTTAGGCTTTACTGGGCTCTTATTAAAAATAAGCAGCTAGCTGTTATAAATTAATAATAATAAATAAGTAAATATTTAGGAGATCATCTCGCCTAAATCTTCCTTTACGCTCTCTACCATTTCTTTTTTTAGTACTTCTAATTTAATTTTCATATTCCATTATCTCATCCCTTAAGATTTGGTTGTTTTCTTCAGCTTTTTTAATTTTATCTTCCGTATCAATTTTACTCAGTTTAGTTTTTACCTGGGGCCTACAGTACCTACAAAAAGGAATTTCAGCCTTCATGAATATAGCGGTTACGCAGTCTTCTTTATGTTCTAGTAGAATCTGTTTGAAACCAAGAAATTTTGTAACATAATTAAAATTGCCAAGTCTTTGTATGAGAAGAAATAATAATGAATAAAAGAACAAGAATTTGTAATAGAATGTGTACCTCTAATTCTTAAATATTTTTTTTTGTAAAAAGTTCATATAGAAATCTACATTTTGAAAAATTACACGCCTTTATTTCATACCTCGGTAAAATATACGCTTATCATAACCATGGACAATTTTTACCGTACGACCTTTTATATTATATGGTAGTTTTACGAGTCAAAATAATGTAAAAATCCCTCCCAGATTCAGAAAAAAATCTGGATTCATATCACTGTCCTCGGTATCCTCAATTTCTAGATGATCACTTACAAAACTACTTTCTTCGTCACTGTCAATTAATAAACCTTCAGCTTCGGGATCTTTTAATTTATTTTTCTTATCCATAAAACTCAACAAAAAGTAATCTAATTACGATATTTAAAATTAGATGTATTGACATTATGTATCAATACAATACTAAAAGAAATTTTAAGCATAAAGTCCATTAGAAAACCAGACAGTTACTCTTAAACTACCCCTGTATAAATTTTACTCAAACCCTAATTCAAAACTTTCTGAAATTGAAACTACTTAATAGTTACATCTATCTATCTTCATACATCGTCTGGCAAGCACTGAACACAATGATCGTCTGTCCCAACACTGCGAGTCAAATATGACGTCGGAGAAACTCGGTACTGGATAAATTTTGCCCAGGTTATGAAACAAGAAATAGAGAAGTGTACCAAAGTCGAGTTGAATTCAACTATATTTTCTTCCAGCGAGTCTTTTTCTAGATTAACATAAGAAATTCGTAAGAGTCTAGCTAGATTTTCACGAAAAACATTTACAGATTACCACGGATGTAATGGTTTTGCATAGCATTGAAAATAATAGTGATGTTCTGAGGTTTTACCCACACGTCATGCATAGTTAAAGCTCAGTTCCTTGAAACTTTAACTATGAGGGTGCGCTAATACAACTAATAATATAACTGTATTTTTATTTTTACCAACTTGGCAACTGCTAACAAAGCAATAAAACTATTCCACATTTTTTTATATTAGCGTCAGTTCATGTTCAATTTAGGGTGCGACGAAAATTTCCTAATTAAAAAATGCAGCTTCCCGGACATTTTTCCATTCCATTTACCATTCTAAGTGATCAGAGTTATGTTTGAGCTCTGAAAGATCATTTAAAGCCTTGCCACCAGGAAAGGGAAGATTCCAAATGATTCACTTTCTAAAAATTGAATACAGAAAGCATGATTATCATCATCAAATGAATTCAATAACAACAAAAAAGTCATACTACAGAATGCTTCAGACAATCGCAGAAAACAGTTCTTCACATATTTTTGAGAGTTTTCTTTTTGAAATCTGGAACATTGCGTTGGTGTTTTTCACCTACTTGCAGCATGAATTGTCTTTGCTCTTCATCTTTTGTTATGGTGTTTGCAAAGTCTGTGGTGAGCTTGATCGCTCTTTCAGAAAGATCATTTACCACTAACATAGTGAACAAATGTGGCAGCTTCCTGGAAATCACCATCAGTGGCTCATTGTGTTTGTGGCAAGTGTAACCAGTCACTGCCGATACCAAGAAGGTTGAATAGGAGCCATGATTTTCTGCCAATCAAGGACACCAATTTAGTCGATGAAGCTAAATGTGAAAAAATCGGAACTCCTTTTTCCAGTGTTTTTTCGTCCTTTACCTTGATCAGTTGGCAAGCAATATGCTTCTTCACAGATACTAACACCAAGTTGGAGAAGAATGCAAAAGGTGCGACTTCTTCCGCTAGGTACCACAGATACCTGTTGAGTAGAGTAATGGCTGTTTCTGCCAGTGTTGGATCAATTCTGCTGTACATATTCAGATCATTCCATAGCTTGAAGGTCATTGGAAGGTGTATCTACAGCAGAAACTGGATAACCATGCCTTTACGTAGAAGAGAGCATTAAACAAGCAGATGCGGTGCAAGTTGTCCATTTTGGCTTAATCATAATTCCGATGATTACCAAATGCGTACATCTTAGCACTATAAATCACAGTTGTCATCCAACGGGCATGGTGATATGCACTAGGCTGTGGCTGTGGTGGGGTTTCTCCTAGGAGAATCAGCGTCAACTCAGCATATTCTCGATAAGCATCGCGAGGCAGAAAACCTTTCGAGGCAGCTTTAGATAAAGTCAATATTTCACGGAGAAAATTGATAATAATTTCCCGCTGATGTTTAAGTCAACGATCAGAGATATGCAGCGCCTTAAAAGTTGATCGTTCCTCGAGACTAAGAGTTCCCCCAAGTTTCTTGAACTCTGTAAACTCAGGATTGTCCGGACTGGATGTTGCACCAAATGCTTCCTGCCAAACCACACAAAATTCTTTCCATGATGTGATGACGGCAAGCAAAATAGAAAAGTTTCTTTTTAAGCAAAGCTTCTAACCGCACAAACACAACTCTTCCATCCAGAGTTTGAAGCAGTAGTATAAAAAACAAGCCCAACAATAGAGTTTTCTACTTTCCACTGGAGTGCGAGACCATGGCTTGTGTTAGCCTAGGTTGTACCAGTTCCATCTGGAATCACTGAAACACCAAGCAATTTTTCCTCTGGTCTGGCATTCCCACTATAAGAAATCCTAACCTCTCATCCTCTGGAACAATTTTCCGTCCCAGTGCAATGTTGCGAAAGAGTCGCACTACAAATCACCCCCACCTTCAAACGATCTGCCGTTGTTGAAATTTTTGGACTTTAAAATGTGCATTTGGAAGCTTGAACTTCAACGAGTAATACTTCCTTTTTCTCGTGGATGTAGTGTTTCTTAGACCTAGCATCAGAGTAAGATGAGCATTCAAAATCGTCAGCTTCAGACTGCGTATCTGGACTGTCTGTGGCACTTACTGTCTCAGGATTGGGATTGTCTTGATTTATAGTGGCAGTAGCTGCAAGACTTTTCTTTGTTCTTCAGCCCATTTTCTCGTCAAATCAAAATTCTTTCTCATCACACTATTTTCCCTTTCCTTGTGTTTGCTTTATCTTCTGATCCCAGACATACCTTTTGATCTTGTAAAGCTTTCAGAAATTCGACATCTTTTTTTGTTCCTGATTTCGGAATCGGTCAGTTTCTATAGGATGTCCATAAAATCACGCATCATAGGAACATAAGCAATGTCTATTTACTCGTCACCATCAGACCAAATATGTTGAGGAACATTCAAAGAAACCTGCTTTTACGTTTACAAACATTTTTTGAGATTGGTGGGAATCATTTCGAACAAATAAACAAAATAAATGTATTTTCCTATGATGCGTGACTTTATGGACACCCTGTATTTTCTTCTGATCATTTTGGTGTGCAACAAAAAAGTAGTTTTGTAGTTCTTCAATGAACATTTTTTCCTTAGCTTCATTTGATTTACATCCTTTTCCTTTTCTGCAGTGTCCTGTAACTATTATAAAGATCCAAAATCTTAGCTTTGACTGTCTTTACGTTGAGTAGCTATTCCTGCCTTGTCCCATTGATTTTGAATTTCAAGTAAGACTCCGCAACTGCACCTTCAAATTGACATGTTACAATGCCGCATTGGTCCATCTTTTAAATAGAAGAACAGCCGTAGGACATCTATCTCCCTTTGTAGGAATTCTGGAAACTGAGAGTTCAGGTGCAGGTTTTCCCACTAACCATATATATCCAGATCTTTCCTCAGAACAGGCCGATCCATGTTCATCAAACAATCTAAAAAAAGAATATTCAATGAATGTTATGATATTTAAATTTTGAACGTATAATTTGAATTTACTGTAACTTCAAATGAAACGTTTGCATTAAGAACTTAAGAATCCAATAAAAAGCAAAGCTACCTTTTCATAAGCTTTCAATCCAAATAAAAGTAACACTGCAGTTGGTATATAAAATGTACTTGTCCGCTTTTTGCAAATTAACTGTTTAGCAGTGTCAAGTAATGCGAGGCGTTTAATAGGTAATAACTTTTTACCAGATTATTAGTTAAACCTAATGTCTTAAAATAATACTGTATATAGATTATTAAGATATTTTATGCGTTAATTTTTTGTATACATAATGTGAACATGCAAAACTTTTTGGTATTGGTGGCAAGGCTTAGATATCTTCAAATGGGCTGAAATTGGACGTTTTAATAGAGTATTGGAATGGGAAAATGTTCAGGGACCATGCCTTTGAGCAACTTCTTGAAAATGCTATATACTTGGAGCACCCTAAATATTGTTCATAGATATGACATTAGTTCAGTAGTTTTAGAATTAAATATTTTTGTGCGGGCGTGCAGTATTTTCGCACTGAATTCATTAAAAAAGTTACCATAGGCTTAAATAAAATATATGTACGAATAATACAGGGTGTCCCATAAGTCTGGAACCATAGGGTAAAATAAGTAATTCATGTTTTTCCGTTTTTCCGTTTATGCAAGTGCCCATGATGTCTTTGAGTAAGGAAGAACGCATCCAGGTAATTCTGCTCGTAGGAAATCGGAGTCAGAGGGAGGTCGCTGAGGAATTTAACAGATTGCATCCGGACCGCGCACTGTTAACACACAGCTGTGTGGGCAAACTTGTAGCAAAGTTCAGGAAACTGGGATCCATAGGAGATAAACCACGCAGTGGACCTCCGAGGACATCCACCAACGATGACACAGCCGCTACCATCCTCGCTCATTTCACAGTCCCCAAAAGTCTCTTCGGCATTTTTATTGCCGTTTTTATCATTTTGTCCTATGGTTCCAGACTTACGGGACACCCTGTAGTTTTCTTTAATTGTTACTACTTTGTTCAGTTCCTTCATTTGCTTTTTTTTAATTTTGTTGGTTTTAAATTTGTGTAATTATGAGGACAGATAAAGGTAATTAGTTGGAATTTATTGTATTGTGTGAAATGTTCATGGTTACTAACTCATATTTGGGCATTTGTAACGGATTTGTATTAGCTGTCGTTTAAGTTATTATGGATACTTTGGAGAAAAAAAGCTTGCCTACAAATAAAATTGTTGAAAAGCATAAAAAAATTGGTAATATTGTGTTTTTGTTTGGATATTTTATTATTTCTGATCACAATAATAAAATTTCGAAAACAAAACCCAATCATTGATAATTTGCTAATATTTTATGATTTTCAGGAATTTTCTTTTAAGGCAACTTTTTCCCCAAACTGGACCTTATTTAGGCCACAATAATAAAAACTAGTTTTATTGTTCCATAATATTAGTATAAAATCTTATTTTTTGTTGAATTTTATTTTTTGTTGAATTTTATTTTTTGTTGGCTAAGTTTAAGATTTTTAAATGCGATTGTTAATAGTGCTTTGTACGCACGCATATGAATAAAATGTTTAACAACACGGTTTTTCCGTTTCGCCTCTTCATGCAAAGACTGATAAAAATTGATTCTCACTTTCGAATACAGAATCATGTCAGAATGAAAAAATCACCATTTTCATATAAGTAAATTATGTGATTTTATTGTGACACACAAAATACATATAAAATGAACTTCGCGAGGGGAACGAAAGGAAAGGTGGGAAAAATTACTTTTAAAAGAAACTAGTTAACAGTTGAAAGTTACTATATTGAAAAATGTAACTCAGTTAAGTTAGTTACAAATAATAGAGTGAGTTACTGTGAAGTTACTTCGTTTCCTTACATTTCAAGGGTTTAGAGTTTTCAAAGGCCAAACAATTGCTTTTGCAAATTAATTAGCGATAACTTTCAACTAAAACGCGCGCTCGCAATTATTATTAAAATGTATATATAACCATTTAATATACTATCGAGACGCTTTTATTTATGTCCATCGCATAAGCCCTTAATTGCATCCATCAGTTAATCCTTCCCTGTTGCGAGGATATTGTTCGCTGCATGATCGGAGATAATGCCGAGAAGCTGCTCAATTCCATGCCCCTCTCAAACGACACTCCATCGGCGAATCTCAGAGATGGTAAAGAACATCAGGTAGCAAATGGTTGCTGAAATATGGGGCACCTCGAAGCAAATTTGCAATTTAGCTCGACGAATCAACAGATGTGGCTAGTTGCGCCTAGCTACTCGTGTTCGCACGATACATCAAGGAAGGGAACTTCAAGGAAAAGTTCCTATTCTGCCATGCTCTGAAAGGGGGACAGGACGACTTCCAGGTCGTCTCCAAATTTTTCGAGGCCGAGGGACTTTTGTGGGACAATGTGTGTACATACACAACTGACGGCGCGCCATCCATGCTTGGCAATCGTTCTGGATTTGAAGCCAGAGTGAAGGTGGTGAATCCTGATTCAAAATATCTTCACTGCATGATCCATCGATATGCTCTGGCATCTAAGACACTCCCGCAGTGCTAAGATCAGTCCTTGACAATGTTGTCAAGATGGTAAATTCCATCAAGGCCCCCGCCTTAATACCTGGCTCTTCCACCTATTGTGCCAAGAGCTTGGTGCGGATGAAGAAGTGATCCGTTGGCTCTCACGGGGGAATGGCTGTCTAGAATGGAGTCGCTGAAAGAGGAGATAGCCGAATTCTTTAACCGTGACACATCAAGGTAGAATCACAAAATTTTGTTCAGAAGTTATCAGACAAAGAGGCTCCTGAAGCTGGCCTACTTGATGGACATTTTCTCCCACCTCAACTTGCTGAACAAATCACTCCAAGACCAATTCACCACGGTGATTAATTTCGTGGATATCAGGGAGATCTTCTTCTGTTGATGTATGGGGAGACTTCAGTGGATCTGATTTTCTTTTGCAGAAATAATCCAGAGTTGGTTGTCTTGTAGTCTTCTTTTTCTTTGCTAAGATTTCCTTATAGCAATGTAAGGCTTGATTGGCATCTCGAATAACTCTGGAGGATCTTTCTGCATTGGGGCCATTTTCTAAACATCCTTCATCTTCTTCTAGTGCCAGAAGAAATCCTTCAGGTTTCCTGTTGTCAATGTCTTAACAATCTCTCCCTCTTCATTTGACTCTGATACCCTGTGCTCTTCAAGCTGCAACAGTTCTTCAGTGTTGAGTTCTTTACTATGAGATTCCAAGAGCTCTTCGACATCGAGTGTTTCCAACTCGAAGCCCAATTGTTGAACCAGCTCAATAAATTTTGTCTTCAATTTGTGTTGGAGTCTCTTCAATTCCAGGCAAGTCAGCAACACATTGAGGCCATAAATTTCTCCAAGCAGCATTCAAAGCAAATATTTTAAAGTAAACTGCGTAGTAAAAACGATTATAGAGGGACTACTACTCGTGTATAGTTGTTTACCTGTTTAATAAAGTGAGTATCATTGAAAATAATTTGGAAACCGCCTACTATTTCTCAGGTTTAAATGTTTCTTCCACTATTCTATATTCTACGTCTCTATGATGGGGTACCGGCCGATCGTCTGAGGACTCAGCGGGTACGCTGTGAAAAAAAGGTTGAGAACTCCTGTTCTAAATTGAGCAAGAGCTCTTAATATTAATTTTGTAGACACTGATTATCATACAGTGCTTAACATAGGCTGACCATACGTACCGTTTTGAACGGGACAGTACCGTTTTTTTTATGGGTTCTGTATGGGTTCTGTCACTGAAGAATAATTGTAAGCTCAATATGTTTATGTACTTACTTTTTCATGAATACAGAATATTACATAACCCCCGTCCCTTTTTTGCCATCCCAATGTCCCGTTTTTGTCTCGAGGAAATATGGTCAGCCTAGTTTAACATCACGCTATTTTATTATTATTATTATTATACGTAACTTTGCATTGTCATAATTTTATCATATTTGCAAACTGAGAATTGACATTTTATCGACAGGGGTTAATATTCCGCAGAACACATCACCTAAACCTTAGAAAAACAATAATATATTCAGAATCCTTGTAAAAAATAATGAAAGGAAATGTTTCATATGCTGTGCAAATGAATATTAAACAAGATAAAAAATTAATATTTAATATATCTAATCAAAACTGGCAGTTGAAAGTATTGGCAGCAAATAATTGTTTCTGTGACTATGAACTGTGCCGGTTGTGAAGTAGACTATGGAAAAACTATATATGCTTACAACATGGTATCGTATGTGGTGCCTTTACTTCTTAATTAAATATAAATTATTAATTAATTGACTTAAATATCTATACAAAATTGCCTCGGGATTGGCAACATAGCCTATTGGGAATGAAAATAATTGTCATACATACATAGAACCCATATGTAGGCATCGGGCCTGCATAACAAGAAAACCAAATTTATATTTCGTGTTCAAAATTTTCCATTGCTGACGCGTGAAAATTACTTCGAGAGAAGAGTCAACGAACTTTACAAATTCAGCAAATAATAAAATATGAAGACCGATTATATGAGCGGCTCGCTCGGAGCTTGCTTATGTTACAGCGATGCTTTAAGCAAGGAAGATGTACTTTATCTTCCTATAAGTTCTGAGTGAAATCCTCATAATATAAAACCTAATAACTATAAAAATGGTAGGCCTATTCCCTCAGGTATTTAAATACAGTGACTGCCTATATTAGTTACATCAAATCAACTTGTGTAACTCCATCGTACCGCGGCCCTACATCGAAAAACATCGTCGCGCCCTACATCGAAACAGAAGCGAGGCCCAACGAAATAATAAGGTAAGGCAATTCCTTTCTTTACCATTAAGCAGCGCAAATACCGAAGGCAAATAAACAAAGAGGTCCTTTAAAGACCTACATATACATAACTCTCTAACGAAAAAACGTAGGGCTTTTGTCGTTAACTCTCCACTGTAATCTGCTGAAAATTTCCAACGCATGAGGGTATCAGGCAATCAACCCACAGCCCTATATAGTTTTTTCATATAGACTTTAAAGACTTAATTCGTCTCGTTGCCTTAGACGAAGATGAAGCTTTGGATTTTTTTGCAAACCACGGTGTGATATTAAAAACTTGATTATGTCCGAACTGGGGAAAGAGTGTAATTATAGAAAAAAACAAAATATTTTTATATTGTAATAGGCAATATACTGACCGTAAGAATAATAAGTGTGTAAAAAAGTAATTTTTTGGGTTGGGTTGTTAGGTTAGGTTACAATAAAGAAAATGAAATTACATACCATAAAATATTTATTTGATGTATTTTGAAGCGTTTTAACAATCTGCAATCCGTTTTTTGTGAACCTGAGAAGCTTTCGAGATATACTGTACTGTACATTAGGGTGGATCACTTTTCACTTTTTTAAAAAAATTATGGCTGGTCAAAGTTTTTCCTCATGATTTGGTTCAGTGGAAGTACACTGACACCATTTTTACCAAAATCGATCAATATTTAGGGGTCGCGCATCGACCTTGAAAATTTCAATTTTGGAAATTTGGCCAAATTGACGATTTTTTACTGAATAAAGATAAATCATCAAATGACCATATTTTCTGAATCCTCAGTGAAAGAAATCCTATCAGATACTTACCAAGTTGATAGGACAAGTGGTTTAGAAGTTATACTCACCTTGAGATAGCATTAAAATTTAAAATATCGTATTTGTCCCCGTACCTCCATATGCTGTCTGCCATTGTCTGCTTTTTAGGATAAGATAAAACGAATAAGGAAAGATCAAATGTATTTTGTATTAAAACGGTTTACCGATATCACTAAAGGCACATACTCCGGTGCCCCTAACTAGGTTCAAAAACTGTATGAATCGTGGTTAGAGCACACGTCATCTTAAGGCGTGCGCCATGTACTCTCTGCTAACTCCCTTTCCCTCTGCGCTACGTCATCTTGGCAAGTGACGACTTCTTGAAGTCACCGAGTTCTTTCCGGCTCTTTTCCACGAGCTGAAGAAGACCCTGCAGCTGTGACTCGTCTTTTGTGACAGTGTTCGCGTAATCTTCTATCAGTTTTATCCCTCTCTCTGCCACGTCGTTGGTAACTTTCAGATGCGAGATGACATTCTTCAGATCACAGTAGTTCTTATCTTGATCCCACTTATTCACCGGCAGAGTGAGCCACGTAGACGCGCACACCTGCAGGCCTGTGAACACGAACCACGATGACTCATCGATCAGGTCCGGAAGGCGCGTCGTATCATCAACCGAGACGTTGTCATACGTGAAGTCCTCGGGCACAGCTTCTCTGCCATCTCGTGCTTCACAGTGTCTTCCACTTTGTCACTGCAGAGGGCGAAAACGACGGTCTGAGGCCTCAGATACCACAAGTGCCGCCTGATCACTGCCAGTGAAGCCTCTGCAATCTCGCGATCCACAGCCCTGTACTGCAGAAGACGCTGGTACAACACAAGGTCATTCAGCGGGGCATCAGCTGCGACAGGAGCCGCCAGCCAGGCAGGTGCGTAGAGGAGTGCAGTAAATAGTACCACTCTCTGAAGTTTCTGTACCAGCTCGTCGTCGAACTCCAGCTGACCGCTGAACATCAGGAGCTTCGTGTAGTAGATGATCTGAAACGAATACGCACTGTGATGTATAAATACCGATACCACTCCATATAAGTTTGTTTAATGGTAAATTATTTATCTTATTTTTTTCTGGTAGGGACTTCAAATGGCTGTTTGCAGAAGGCAATACAATATTTAACTTCTAATTCAAAATACCAACCTTGGCCATCCACCTCGCATGATGGTAGGCTCCTGGGCGCATGAAGTGTGTGCCACGACGTGGCTGGGCCCCGAGTACCAGGAGTGTAATCTCCGCCACTTCTCGGTAGTCTTCTCTGACAAGACCAGAAGCGGTGCCGAGGAACTTGACTGCCTCATCTCGGAGCTCCATCAGCCACGTCACCTCCGCCAAATGCTCGATCTCCAGCTCGCGATAAGTCGAGAGGTCGAGCTTGTCCCACCTGAAAGGGGAGTTATGAAAATATTGCATGAAAACGACTGAAGTTTCCCTTTTCGACTGCTATTAACATCATTAGTAGAAGGACGCTGATATCTCAATTGCTCTGAAGGCAAAAAATCATTGGAGAAAACAAATGCGGCTTAGACTTGAAATTCACCTTCTCCTCAGATACTGGAACAAAGGTTCAGTTGGTGCTGTGGTTCTTCCAAACGCGGTGATGACCACTGCCCCCACGATGAGCTCCATAACGTGATGGCGACAGCCCAGCTGGAAGAGCGGTTTACCAAGCATGTTCTCCAGCCGGACCACCGCACCCTGCACCCTCCCCGTATTGGAGGAAGTTGTGTCGAAGCACAGTCCAATCACGTTGTTCTCGCATCCCCAGTCTTTGAGAGCACGAAAGGTCGCCTGGGCCTGGGACAGACTGGTGCTGTCAGCAACAGTCGGAACGGCCAGCAACTTTCCTTCTGTGCATTGAGGAGTTCCGGAGATGAGAATCGCCTGGCGGTGCTCCAATGATCCAAGAGAGTCCTGAAACGTATGTCCACGGTGAGGGCAAAACTGATCTCGATTACTTTACCGTCCCAGTGGACGACAGCATGCCTCGGAGATACGAAGGATTTCTGCACAGCTGTCGACACTTCACAACGATGTGCCACTCTTCCACGGCGAGACGTGTCCTTCGAGATACTGAATTTGTCCAGGTCTGCGGGCGGATCTGCCGAACGTAGGACTGCCGCCACGACATTTGCCACCTATGTGCGAAATTGAAAGGAAATTGACAAGGATGCGTATGGTTTTTATGTGACAAAATAATCACTAAATTTTCCGTCGTTACGTCTATTATATCTTTGTCAAGGAAAGATCATTACTGATATATACACACCTGATTATTGGACATCCGGAAGCGATCAGCCACTTCAATAACAGCCGGTGCATTGAGGATGCGGTGAGGAAGGCTGATTGATACAGTTGATTCTCTCGGCTGTCGGTATGGTGGTTCTAGCTGTGATTCGGAGTTGCTCGATGATCTGCTTTCTATAGATTCATCGTCGCTCTCAGCTTCGGTTCCTAATTTCGTTTTTGAGGTGCCTGGCTCATCACGAGATTGTTGTCTTGAGAGTTGCCGTTTTCTCTTGAAAACGAACACTTTATCATTTCCACTCATTGTTGCCTGGCGCAGGCCCCGTTGATCCTCATAAAATTTAATTTCTTCTTGTTTGTTGTTGTCTGAGAGCAGTCGACTTTTCTGTATCTCTTCAATAGCATCGGGAGCTCCGATGTCCCAGAGCTTGTTCAGATTTTCTGAAAACTTCTCCCTGCCTTTTCCCGCGTCACTGTCTCTCATCTTGCTCTTCTGCAGCGAGCGCCACTCCTCCCACAGTAACCTCCAGTTTTCTTTCGCAGTTACGCCTCGTGATCGTCTTTATACGTGCCATGTTCCAAAATGTCAGAACATTGGCCACCGTGTCTTTTACGGCGGCCTTCCTGTCAGTAGTTTCCTGCTTGGCATAGAAGAAGTACTGGAGAACTTGATGGGTGGTTGGCAATTTGGCACCACCGATCGAGGAAGATGGCTGACCAATTAAGAAGACGTCCGTGGCTGACCTTAGAGAAGGTGGTGCTGTTGTTGCTGCTTTCTCTTTTCCAGAATAAGTAACTTTCAGAGTCTTCCCACTCCTGGTTGTTAACAGTTTATCCATTGTACTAAAGTTTAGACTTATCAAACAAGAATCAATTGACACAGTTGATCTGTAAAAAGCAAACTGTGATTAGTAAAAATATTGGTCATAGACATAGCGTGTGTGTGTAATTGGGATTTTAGGATGCGCCAGCTACTGATGCTATGATTACGTCCATAACGGGGGACAAATACAGTATTTTAAATTTTAATGTTATTTCTAGGTGAGTGTAACTTCTAAACCACTTGTCCGATCAACTTGGTAAGTATCTGAGAGGATTTCTTTCACTGAGAGGATTCAGAAAATATGGTCATTTGATGATTTATCTTTATTCAGTAAAAAATTGTCAATTTGGCCAAATTTCCAAAATTGAAATTTTCAAGGTTGATGCGCGACCCCTAAATATTGATCGATTTTGGTAAAAATGGTGTCAGTGTACTTCCACTGAACCAAATCATGGGAAAAACTTTGACCAGCTATAATTTTTTTTAAAAAGTGAAAAGTGATCCACCCTAGTGTACATTACTTCGAAAAAAATTTATTTATCTCAAAACTTGCTCAGTTGCACAAAAAACAGATACCAGATTCTGTTAAAACATTAGAATACATCAAAATTATTATCTGGTATGTAATTTCGGGTGATGTGTTCTGCGGAATATTTACCTTGACAGGTTTTGGGGGATTAGATTAAGTTAGGTCAGGTCAGGTTAAGTTGAGTTAGTGGAGGGTTAAAATTTCCCGTCTACGAAATGTGTTTGATTCATATTGAAAACTATCTACTTTTAACTTTGTATGAAGAATTTTTCCAGATCTAAAAGCTCTTTCAACATACTACCGTACAAGTTCTGTTTGTGTGAACGTTATGTTATGGTAGGCCTATTCCAGTAATTTTCCTGGGTGGCCATTTCATTCTGAATAGGTTGCACACACACACACACACACACACACACACCACACACACACACAAGGGTTGCCACCTCCAAAGGTTTCTGAGTTCGGAGATTTTATATTAATTTTTTAGGAGCGGAAACGCTCCTCTGTACTTTGTCACTGATTGATTAATTGATTATAAAGAACATAGAACAGACAGACCCGTACAAAAAATACTGTCCCATAAACGTATGAATGTACGTACTTCAAATTACATTACTTTTTTTAAAATTAAAATTAGCAATAAGAGTATGTAACTGATAATTACAAAATATACAAATACTGATTTCATTAAAAAATTTAATTTAAAAAATTCGAACTTTATGGCTTACCTTTATTTATTGCCATTTAAATCTGTACTTTGTTTTTAATACAGGAAGGAGGAACCAAGGGCAAATGCCCGCAAAAGCGCCCCTTCCACAGAAGAAAAGAGCTGAAATCAAGGTCTGGGGTTTTCAAGATGCCTAGACACTCTGCGTCATAGACAGTAGGAAAGATGGATTGAGGAAGATTGTTCCAGAGTTGACCAGTTGAGTAGATGAAAGACTGAAAATGCTGATTAACTCTTGTATTAGAAAGTTGGACAAAATAGGAATGAGAAAGTGTAGAAAGTCTGTTACTGCGTGCTCTCCTTAAAGTAGGAGGCATGCAGTTAGAGTGTTCAGAAGAGTAATGTCCGTTATGATAGCGATAGTAAAGAGAGCGAGGCAACATTGCGGCGAAGAGAAAGAGATTAAAGACAGTCAGTAAGAGGCGGGAAATTGACGAGACGAAAAGCCTTTGATTCCACCCGGTCAAGTACGGCTGTGTGGGTTAAACCACCCCACACATGAGAAGCATACTCCATACAGGGGCGAACAAGACCCGTGTACAGAGACCAACTGAGTGGGGGTGAAAAAACCGCGGAGGCGGTACAGCACACCTAACCTCTTAGAAGCTGTTTTAGAAAGAGTATATGTGATCGTTCCAGGAAAGATCACGAAAAAAGGAAACGCCAAGAATGTTAAGAGAAGAGGAAGGATTTATGTGTGTGTTGTTGAAGGTAAAGGGATAGTCATGTGGAAGATTGTGACGAGTAGACAGATGGAGGAACTGAGTTTTTGAGGCATTGAAAGCCACAAGGTTTTCTCTGCCCCAATCAGATATAGCAGAAAGATCAGAGGTCAGGTGCTCCATAGCCGTCTCACGCGAATCATGAAGCAACTGCTGTGAAGGACGCTTTGGGAAGCGGGTGGAGAAGTGAAGAGTGGAGTCATCGGCATAGGAGTGAATAGGACAGGAAGTGTGAATTAAAAGATCATTAATAAATAAAGGGAAAAGAGTGGGTGACAGGACAGAACCCTGAGGAACACCACTGTTAGTAGCTTTAGGAGAAGAAGTGGCCATCTACAACTGCAGCTATAGGTTGGTCAGAAAGGAAATTAGAGATGAAAGCACAGATAGAAGGATAGAAACCGAAGGAAGGCAGTTTGGAAATTAAAGATTTGTGCCTGACTCTATCAAAAGATTTTGACATGTCTAGCGCAATAGCAAAAGTTTCACCAAAATCCCGAAAGGAGGATGACCAAGAATCAGAGATATGCAAGAAGATTGCCAGTAGAACTTCCCTTGCGGAATCCGTACTGACGATCTGAAAAATTAAGAAAGGTGTTTAAGAATCTTCCTATTAAGGATAGATTAAAAAACTTTGGAAAGCCAAGAAATCAAAGCAATTGGACGATAGTTGGAGGGTTGAGAGCGGTCATCCCTCTTTGGGACAGGCTGAATGAAAGCGAAGTTCCGGCACGAAGGAAAGGTACCAGATGAAACAAACAAACTATTTCAGACTCAACAGGTACAAACATTATACAAGAGGTCCATAAAAGAGTAAGATAGTTGTCTGGAGCACTGATTAAGTAGGCCAGTGAATCACTGTACATAATGAACATACAATTGCCTACGCCAATGCTTCCAGATTTGAGATTAATAAAATATATCGGAGACCAGTCCACTAACCATGGCTTCCATTATCTTATTGACTGATTCACCAAGCCGAGTGATAAATCCAAATACAAAATTGCGAATGACTAGCACAGTTAGGCACCTTATTGACTACAAACATCATACTGACACTAGAAGGAGTATCATTTATAAATCTTGGAGTCCTTAATAAACTAAAAATATTATATGCAACATATAATTTTCTCAAATTATACATCCTGTAATTCCACCACAAATGAGCTGTATACATTGGAGTACAAAGAGTTTTGAACAAAATCAACTTAACATCTAATGTACACACGAAATTTTCTAATCAAAGTATTTCCCTGAGCATATAATTGTCTACATTGCCTTAGAATACAAAGACGAAAGAGTTTGCCTTGGCAGGGTGTCAGTACAGAAGCAGAGTTCTTAAGAACAACAGGAGGAACACCATCAGGACCATACGCCTTCCTAGAGTTGAGCCCAGATAGGGCAGAAAAAACATCTTTAGAAGAGATTCTAATTTCAGACATAATAAAGTCAGAGGGAGGGGAGAGGTGGAGGAACAGCACCGGAATCGTCCAGGGTTGAATTGAAGGTGAAAGTTTGAACGAAGAGTTCAGCTTTGTCAGAAGAGACGGCACCTGTGCCGTCGGAATGGGAAAGAAGAGGAAGTAAAGTTGAAGAGGTTCTTAGCTAGATGCCAGAAAGAGCGAGAAGAATTAGAATTGGTTAGAGATTTTCACATTTTTGTCGGATGAAGGAAGTTTTGGCGAGTCGAAGAACAGATTTTGCACGATTCCGGCAGAAATATAAGCGGAGTAAGAGTCAAGAGTTGGATGGCGACGGTAACTTCTAAAAGCCTCCTCTCTGTTGCGGATAGCATTAGAACAAGTAAAGTTAAACCAAAGTTTTTTTGCATTAATAGTACGAATACAATATGGAATGTACGCCTCCATGCCCGAGAGAATCACCTCTGTGATGCGCTCTGCACACCCAGAAGGGCCCCGGCCACGGAAGTAGTAATTATTCCATGGGAAATCACAGAAGTACTGCCTAAGGGCCTCCCAATCAGCGGCGCCGAAATGCATTTCCTGAGCTCTCTGATATTGCATCTACTTTTGCATATTGCTAAGAATTTTACTTTTGGAAAGTTTTTAATTTTATATACTTACGTTTATATTCACATTGTTATAGTTAAGTAATTGAATATTAGTGGTTTTTAGCGATTTAAAAGTTTTCATAGCGTGCCGGCTTAATTTAATTTGAACTTGTGACGGTTATAAACTAATTTTTAACTGAGCGATGCCGTCGCAGAAAGCGTCGTGTGTTAGGTGTAGGGTAAACCGGTGGTATTCGGAATTTAAAGATTATAACGGCGGTCCTATGGCGATTACCGAGAGATCAGTTTGTTTCTTTTGCGAGTTAATGGAGGAAATAGTTGACATAAAACGCAGTGTACGTGAGGTAATCGAAAGACTTGCAACGCTTGATGAGGGCAGGGGTAGGGCTACGGTTGACGAAAGCCGAACCAATACTAACGTTGAAGACGTTAGTAATTTGAAGGGTGAGGTGCAGAACCTAGTTTCTAGTTTAGGTAGCTTGTCGGGAAGGTTGGATAAAGTTGAGGAAGGGGTTAAGGTTCGTCCGAGAGTAGTAGATGGGGAGGGATTTAGAAAAGTTAAGGGTGGAGCTAGGCCGCGTACGATAGGTGATAGGAATTTCCCCCCTATCGAGGTTTCGAACCCTTTCGCCCATTTGGAAAGGGACATGAATGAGGGGGAAACTATTTCAATTGGGGACTCTTTAGTGCGCCACATGGACAAAGAGTTCGTTGAACGGCATCCAACCAAGAGGAGGAGGGTCTGTCTCCCAGGGGCCAGGGTTGACAGAGTTAGAGACGAAGTGGATAGGATTGACGTTGCCTCCCGTCACTCGATGTTGGTGACGATGGTAGGAGGCAACAACTCGTATAGGCCCGATACGAGAGTGCCTGACCTTTTGGAGAGATATAGGGGTTAATTAGGTCCCTGAAGGCGAGGTCAGATAGGTCTTTAGTTCTAGGTATTACCCCTAGGCACGGGTTGGGTCTTAGGATTACGTCAAAAACAATATTTTTGAATAATAAATTAGAAGAGATTTGTGCTGAGGAAAATGTACCCTTCGTAAAGCTGTGGTCCGAATTCAGTGATCCTAGCCTTTTTATAAAAGATGGGGGTGCATTTTAATGAAATAGGTAATGCTAGGCTAGGTAGGTTAATAGACGAAAACGTGCGAAAGCTGTATAGGTCGAAGCCTTCTTTAAACGTTGTGGATCCGGGGAACGCGGGCCCGATGTGAAAAATAGTTTAAAACGCCGGCCCGTGGTAAAAAATAACTTAAACGTCTTTTATTGTAACGCGCGTAGTATTAGAAATAAATTAAATGAATTTAAGGCGATAATTTATTCCGACAACTACGATATAGTTGCTATCACTGAAAGTTGGTTAAATACCGTGACTCGGGACTTGTTGGGGGAACTTGATATACCAGGTTTTAAACTCTTTACTAATGATAGGTTACATAGGTTTGGTGGCGGCGTTTTGCTGTACATTCGTAATTCCCTTAGGGCTATCGAGGTTAAGTTAGATTTTCCGGCAGCAATTAATGCGATATGTGTTGAAGTTAGGGCGCGTAGTATTAGTTTTAATTTTGTTGTTGTTTATAGGCCTCCCGTTCAACCCCTCGATACAGATACTAGATTTTACTCACTTCTTGGTAACTTTATTGACAATCGGAATAGTATAATTGTCGGAGACTTTAACTGTCCTAATGCTAATTACGAGACTTTTACTGGTAATGAGGAGGGTTTGAGATTGATTGAGTTTATGGAAGATAACTTTTTACGACAGATGGTTACCGAACCAACGCGCGGTGATAATATTTTAGATTTGGTGATGACGAACGGCGAGAATATAGTCGAAGGTTTAGAAGTACGCGAGAGTTTAGGATGTAGTGATCATCAAATTCTTAGGTTTAATTAAGTTATTGATAGAAAGCACTAAGGATAGTAACGTAATTTTCGTAGGGCTAATTTTGATAGTTTTGCGGATAGGATGAGAGTAGTGGACTGGGATAACTTATTTATGGGTAATGACACAATTTTGCATTGGGTGGCGTTTAAAGAAAGTTTTATGAATATTGAAAGGGAGTTTATTCCTCGTAGGCCCAAGCGCGCTATAAATCATGGTAGGCCCAAGTGGTGGACTAGGGAAATAGGCGAATTCATAAACGAGCGTAATAGAGCGTATAGACTTAATAAGCGCAATGGCACGGCAGCTAACTTTAATGGATATATCGAGCTTAGACGTCAGGTTAAAAGATCAGTTAGGAATGCTAAGCGTAATTTAGAGATACTTATAGCTGCGGATAGTAAACATAATCCAAAAAAGTTTTTTGAATACGTTAATAATCGTAAGCTGATAAAAGATAACATAGGCCCTCTAGTGGATGTTAATGGCGCTTTGGCTTTTGACGCTCAGGCGATGACGGGTATTTTCAATAACTTTTTTGCGACAGTTTTTACCGTAGAAGACGTAAATAATGTCCCCGACGTGGACGATATCTTTCCATTTAGTAGCGAGACTATTTTGGATGAAATAACTGTTTACGAGGGTGAGATTGCGCATTATATCGATAGGCTAAAAATTAGCAAGGCTCCAAGCCCTGACGCTTTTTATCCCAGACATTTGAAAGACGTTATCGTAGGCCCCTTAACGAAGATTTTTAATCACTCATTCGAAACGGGGATTATTCCTGAAGACTTCAAATTAGCTAACGTCACGCCCATTTTTAAAAAAGGCGACCGCGCAGTAGCTAGCAATTATAGGCCCATTAGCTTAACGTCAATTGTCGGTAAACTTTTGGAATCCGTAGTTAGGGATCGTATCATCGATCACTTAGAAAGTAGAGATTTGATTAATAGTAGTCAGCATGGGTTTCGACGCCATAGGTCTTGTTTAACTAATTTGTTAGAATTTTATAACGAAATAGTGCGTGAATACGATAGGCATAGAGCGGCTGACGTTATTTATTTAGATTTTAAAAAGGCGTTCGATACAGTTCCGCATAGGAGATTAATTGCGAAGGTCAAAGCGCACGGTATACGCGGTCAGGTAGCTAACTGGTTAGAAGAATGGCTTCGTGCTAGGAGGCAAAGGGTCGTAGTTAATGGTAGTGAATCAGGGTGGTTGGATGTAGGTAGCGGTGTCCCACAGGGTTCAGTGTTAGGCCCATTGCTATTCGTAATTTACATTAACGACATAGATGTAGGATTGACTAATTTGACTAGTAACGTGTCAAAATTCGTGGACGATACTAAAATAGGCGGTAAGGTTGTTAACGAGGACGATAGAAATAGGCTCCAAGACGATGTAAATAGGATTATGGAGTTGACGGATAAGTGGCAGATGCAATTTAACGTAGACAAATGTAAAGTTTTGCATATAGGTTCTCGTAACAATAATTACACGTACACAATGGATGATAGGGAGTTAGCGAGCGTTGACGAGGAAGTAGATTTATGGGTACGCGTATCTAAGGATTTAAAAGTTAGGAACCAGTGCCTGGAGTCTTGCGCAAAAGCTAATAGGATGTTAGGCTTCATAGCGCTTAATTTCGAATTTAAATCGAAGGATATTATATTGCCCCTTTACAAGTCCCTAGTCAGGCCTCATTTAGAATATGCCGTTCAGTTTTGGTGCCCTTATTTGCGTGAGGATATTGATAGGTTAGAAAGGGTTCAGCGTCGTGCCACGAAACTAATTCCGTCATTGCGCAACAAGCCTTATGAAGATAGGATTAAAGAGTTAGACCTATATTCACTCGAAACTAGGAAATTAAGGGGGGAGCTTATTGAAGTTTTCAAAATCGTTAATAACATCGATAACGTAAATTTTGACAAATTGTTCACTTTCGATAATAGTAATACTCGTAATAACGGATTTAAGTTGCGTGGCAGACGTTTTATTACTAACATCGCTAAAAACTTCCTTACGTTTAAAGTAATTGATAAATGGAATAATCTTTCCGCGCCCGTCGTGAACTCTACCAGCGTTAATGTGTTTAAGAACCGTCTTGACAGACATTTTGAACGTAGATGTAGCTCGTAGCGTAAACTAACCCACTTTTTGTTTAACTTTCCCTACTTTTACTTTTACTTTTTCTTTTTCTTATCCTCTCCTTACTTGCATGTCTGTAATTCTTTACTTGCATGTCTGTGATTTGCATGGTATGATAGTGAGTTAAGACTGTGTTTGCATGGTTTGTAAGCGTTCTTATTTTACTTCTTTTCATCTTTCATCCCTTTCCTATTCTCTTCGACTATTTTTCCGACTTGTCGGCAGTGGCCGGCGGATGATGATGGTGAGTCTTTTTTCTCTTTTTCTGAATGAATGTTAACCCACGAGTGATAGGTGTTGCTGTTTACTTAACCCCTTGTTCTCTTCTCTTAACCCCCTACTCTTTCCTTTCTCTCGGGCTAACCTTAGAGTGGATCTTAGGGTCTTTGTTAGCCTTAGCTTCTGTAGATCTGTAGATCCAAAGGCCGAATTGGAGCAATAGGACAGGAAACAGATATAAGATTGTGATCGGAGGAGCCCAACAGAAAAAAAGTTTCATAGAGCAAGAAGGATGAAAAGTATGAAATAAATCCAGAATGTTGAGCCTATCTCCAAGGCGGTCGGGGATACAAGTAGGGTGCTGTACAATCTGCTCTAGGTCATTTAGGATAGAAAAGTTGTAAGCTAGTTCACCAGGGATGTCAGTGAAATGGGAGAAAAGCAAAGGTGGTGGTGAACATTGAAATCTCCTAAAATGGAGATTTCAGCAAAGGGAGAGCGGGAAAGAATGTATTCCGTTTTGGAAGCGAGATAGTAAAAAAATTTTGGATAGTCAGTAGAATTAGGAGAAAGATAAATAGCGCAGATATATTTAGTTTGAGAATGGCAAGTAAGCCGTAGCCAGAGGGTAGAGAATTAGGAAGATTCGAGTTCGGGAATATGAGAACAAGTTAGGTCATTGCATACATATACGCAACATCCACCTTTGGAGTGAAATTGAGTATAGAGAAAGTAAGAGGGTACAGAAAAGGGGTTGCTGTCAGTGATCCAAAACACCCGAGTTTCAGTGAGGAAAAGAAGATGAGGTTTAGAGGAGGAGAGGTGGTGTTCAACAGATTGAAAATTTGAGAAAAGGCCACGAATGTTGCAGAAGTTTATGAAAAGTGAATCAAACAGAGGTTCAGAGCAGCTCATTGCAGCCTTCACGAGTAGCTAAGTTTATTAAAATACATAAAGCAAAATTCCTTTTAAATAAAACTTGAAATTTGTATGAAGATTCCAAAAATTAACTTAGAAAATATTTAAGTTATAAAATCTACTAACAGATCCTAGAATACATGAAAATCCAGAGATTTCACAATTTTGACCTTCCCCTCACACACACACTGTGCATCTTCGCATAAGGGGAGTACCGATTATTTAAATTCATATATCTAAAAACTAATTAACGACACCTAATTTATCCTAATCTAACCTTAGTGCCATCGAACCAAGAAGGGCGTGATAAGCGTTTCGAACACAGTTGACGGCTCCATTTAGTCTACTGAAAACTTCTAGATAACGAAAACGAAAGTTTTAATAGACTCATCTATTATTAGGCAGATGGTTAGTGAATTCTGTGGTACTTTTCCGTTATACCCCGGCAAATGGCAAGTTTTAGAAATTTATTATGGATATTTACTATATGAATACAGTAAACCCTCGTCCAGCGCGAATTTGCTTATACACGGAAAAATAAATGCGAACAATTATTTGCCGAAAGCGGAAAATTTGATTAGACACGGTCCGCCAAACACGCTCTAATACAATAGGACTGTACGCGTGCCAATGCAAGCTCTAGTGTTTTCTCCTACACTCTCTAACACTCCCGCATCTTCCTCCCTCTTGCGTCACCCCTCGCATCACCCTTTGTCTCAGTCCCGCTACCGCGTTAAGTTCAGTGAAGTTGTGGTGGATTGTTTTTGTCGTATTTTGCAGTTGTTTTGCTATTACCCTTAAACAGCAGTATGGCACCAAAACGTAAAGCATCTGCAAAGTGATAGTGAAGAGAAGAAAAGTCGTAAGGTTATGACATTAGCCGAAAAAATAAAGATTGTAGATAAGTTGCGTGGTGGTATGAGCATAACATCACTTGGCCGCGAGTATGAATGAGTCTACCATATGCACCATCCGAAAGAGTGAAGAAAAGATACGTGCTATTTTCATTTAATATATTTTTATTTATCATATGTAAATATTATGATGTTTATAATTTTATTATGTTATTTCATATACAATATAGGTAGCGAAATTCATTTGTGTGTGAATAAAAAATCTACATATCTAAGTATTAATGGGAGACTTTACGCGGCCCGCGTTCACGTATCCCCATTTATCCCATAAGGTATTAAGTTTGTCCAACGCGGATTTACCTAACGCGCCGTTCTCGAGGAACCTAACCCCCGTGTTGGACGAGGGTTTACTGTACAATGCTTATTTATATATTTTTAGACAACGGAAAACACCTGAAGGCTGAAGCCCCCAATGTCAATCACCCTTGACGATTGGTTAGGTCTAGTCGTGATATTTTCGTTAAAATTAACGAAAATATTACGACAACCTAACCAAACGTCTATATATATATATATATATATATATATAGACGTGCTTGAGCACCGTTTTGTGTTTCCTTTCCTTCGTGGTTTTATTCATTATATATATATATATATATATATATATATATAATGAATAAAACCACGAAGGAAAGGAAACACAAAACGGTGCTCAAGCGCTTTCGTCTAATGACATCCTCAGGAACACTGAAATACATAAAAGGTTACGGCCTATATATAGGTTACAGAAAGAAAAAAATATAAATAAATAACATACATACACACAAACATATATACATATATATAATATACATACATATCTACACACATACACACACATATATATATATATATATATATATATATATATATATATATATATATATATATATGCAATAAACGGAGAAGTAAAAATAAAACTTAAAAATTAAGGATTAGAGGATTAACAAAGAGGCATATCGATTTTTAGCACAAGATCAAATGAGTTATAAAAATAATACACATTTATACTGGAGATACGCCCGGGTTTAACACTTTGCCTTTTTAGAGTCAAGTTTCGATATATATAAAAATAAATTGAAGATTAAAAGTTAATAAAGTAGCTTACAAGTTTACCAAAGATTTAGCGTCCTACCCTTTTTATCTAGATTTGTTTTCAAGGAATTCAAAACAACAGGATCGAGTTGAAAAAGACCTTTGCTTATGTTGAAGTTATTTGAAAGTTGAATAATGGCAGACTCAAGAATATTTCTATTGACAATGTTGCTCGAATGAAATAAAACTGAAGCATTATTCCAATCAATACAGTGGGATAACTCTGACATCGATGCCGAATTGGAAAAAATCAACGGTATTGGAAGTGATCTGTGTTACCCATCTGCGTTTATGGAATCTTGTCTCAACAAGGCAAAACGAACTTTCTATCGTCAATAATAACACTCGTACTTTGTCAAAAAATATTTTAGTACTTCCATTTTTCCCGGGCTTTTTAGGCATTGCTAATGTACTTAAACTTTTGGATATTAATGTAGTATTTTCATATAACAATATTGTGAAAAATATCATAGTAAAAAATAGCCCTACCAATAATTCAGGCATTATCTATAAAATTGGGTGTAAACAATGTGATTCCTTTTACATAGGTCAGACGGGAAAGGATTTGCACACACGTATAAAACAGCATCAATATTCCGTCAGAACAGGACAGTTGTCCAGTGCTCTTTTTGTCCATTTGTCAGAGTTATCCCACTGTATTGATTGGAATAATGCTTCAGTTTTATTTCATTCGAGCAACATTGTCAATAGAAATATTCTTGAGTCTGCCATTATTCAACTTTCAAATAACTTCAACATAAGCAAAGGTCTTTTTCAACTCGATCCTGTTGTTTTGAATTCCTTGAAAACAAATCTAGATAAAAAGGGTAGGACGCTAAATCTTTGGTAAACTTGTAAGCTACTTTATTAACTTTTAATCTTCTTTATTTTTTATATATATCGAAACTTGACTCTAAAAAGGCAAAGTGTTAAACCCGGGCGTATCTCCAGTATAAATTTGTATTATTTTTATAACTCATTTGATCTTGTGCTAAAAATCGATATGCCTCTTTGTTAATCCTCTAATCCTTAATTTTTAAGTTTTATTTTTACTTCTCCGTTTATTGCATATATATATATATATATATGTGTGTATGTATATTATATATATATATATTATATATATTATATATATATATTATATATATATATATATATATGTTTGTGTGTATGTATGTTATTTATTTATATATTTTTTCTTTCTGTAACCTATATAGTATAGGCCGTAACCTTTTATGTATTTCAGTGTTCCTGAGGATGTCATTAGACGAAAGCGCTTGAGCACCGTTTTGTGTTTCCTTTCCTTCGTGGTTTTATTCATCATAAATATTTTTCACGTGTTACTTTCGTGATATAATTTTCATATATATATATATATATATATATATATATATGATGAATAAAACCACGAAGGAAAGGAAACACAAAATGGTGCTCAAGCGCTTTCGTCTAATGACATCCTCAGTATGCAGTGTTCCTGAGGATGTCATTAGACGAAAGCGCTTGAGCACCATTTTGTGTTTCCTTTCCTTCGTGGTTTTATTCATCATAAATATTTTTCACGTGTTACTTTCGTGAAATAATTTTCATATATATATATATTATATATATATATATATATATATGTTAAACCCCCCCCCTTTATGGCCCTGAGTCGGTTCGGATTCGACGGGGGGGGTTCTGGTTAGGAGGCAAGCAACGGATGTTTCTTCTTTATACTTTTCTATAATTCTTTTCTCTCGCTTTATGGGGTCGACACTCTGTTAATTCTTTTCTTTCAATAATTCTCTGATCCTTTCTCTTATACTAAAATTATCGACTTTTCTTTTATAACTTGTCGACTTGACTGAGTTCCTGAAGAGAGCACGGCTCGAAGGAAAAAGATAAAAACTTCTTTTACTGTGGTTTACTTCTTAAAAATTACAGGTATTGCTCTGAATTTACAAGGGTAGAGGTTCGACCTCTTTCGACCATGGCTCAGGCCGGAATCTAAAAATATATTAAGGAGGCAAGGGGCCTCTGCCCGCTCCTAATGAGGTGCTAATATGAAGTCTAATGGAGAAGTGCCTTAAATGAAGTGGCAATCTGAAGTGGTGTATTTTTACAAATATACGTATAATATAACTTAAATGTTTGGGGGAGAACAGTTGAAGGTTAAATTTCCCCCCTTTTTAAACACATGATCAGATATTTTAAAAGATTGCAAATTTCAAATTAAAAAATAAAATAACAAAAACTAATATCATTTCGTAATAGTACATAAGTACAATTTTGAGTACACGACTGAGTACGTATTAATTTTGGTTCATTACAATTACGATTACAATTATGGATTACAATTACCAATTAATTCATATTCACTCATTGTTTAATTACACTTCTATTAAAGTACATTCTTACATTATAAATTAAATCATTACATTTAATTACAGTTTCACTGAAGTACATTACAAGCAGTGGCGGTCCTAGCTTACATGACGCCCTGGGCGAACCTCACCTTCAGCGCCCCCCCCCCCTGTTCGCCAACACACACACATTCGAATCCCCCCAAAATAAGGACAGACATAACTCTTTCACAAAATAACTTTTTATTGGACTAATTGTTGGAACTTCAGAACCAAAACAAAGACTCAAATTTCTGAATTTTACAAATCCTTCATCACGTAAATAGAATAACTCACTTAAGAGAATGTAATTATGATACTATGAACAGGAAAAATACAAATTAAATTGCACAACTGCCATAAATAAACTAGAGAATCAAATTTCTAAATTGTACAAATGCTCTATCACATAAATAGAATAAGACACTTAAGAGAGGGTAATTATTATGCTACACTTTGAACAAGAAACAAAATAAATTGCACCACAGCACAACTGCCATCTAAAGCCTGACTCTTCTTACCTTCCTTGATGCAAAGTCATGAATTAAATCATCATATGAAATCTGCTCAGCAATTGTATGATTTATACTGATGATGGCCAGACCGGTAAGGCGTTCCTGTGACATAGTTGACCTCAGGTAGGATTTGATGAGCTTCAGCTTTGAAAAGCTCCTCTCTGCTTCAGCAACAGTGACTGGAAGAGTAAGACCAATTCTGAGAGCAGTCCACAAATTTGGATATATTTCAGAGAGCTCCCTTTCATGGATAAATGTCAGCAGTTCAAGCAAGGATATGGTCTTTGATGGCAAGTCAGGCAAGTTCTTCAGCTCCTGTGCAAGCTCTCTGCCATCCAAGTCAGATTGTCCCTTAAAGTGTAGTGTAGTACTAAGGTTCACACATTGTTCTGTCAGCTCCTCAAATGTGAGATTTTGGAAATGTGTCAGCACTCCAAACTTCTCTCCCACAATTTCCAACGTGGAAAATCTTTCCTGAATGGCTGATGTTGCAGCATCAACCACTGCATTGAAAAATGTCACCTCCAGCTTCTTCAAAGCATCAATCAAGGGCTCATCAGATGCTTCATAGGAGAAGTGCCGCTTTGTGGACCTCAGCCGTTTTTGTTTTAACACAGCCTCCACATTCATTTGTTCACAGATATCTGTGGCTGCCATTTGTGCAGCCACAAAACCTGTTGCCCTGTAATTGCGGAGACCTCTCTCTGTTTTTTTTAGGAGATTTACTGCAACATCAACGTGCATGCTAGGAGACTGCATCTGCTTGCTCACATGCTGAATTTGGCACAACAGGTCATGCCACACCACTGAACAAATGGCGAAGCGGTATGACCCAACCTCCTCTGACAGAGATTGAGCCTCGACCTTTATTACAGAGTCTTTGGTGTGGTCCCTCACCTCGATCAGTGCATCTCTCACTGCAGCTGCCTGATATCTCAGGGGCTCCACGCTCTTGATCTTGCTTTCCCACCTTGTATCAGACCACATCTTCAATGTGATGTTCACATGTTTTTTCAAAATGGCCCATCGTTGTGTGGAGGCTGAAAACAAGTTGTAAAGCTTCTGCAAGATGCCAAAGTAACTTGTGGCATCATAGATCCCTTAGCAGCATCGGCCACAAGCAAATTCAGAGAATGAGCCCCACATGGAACAAACAGAGCTCTGGATTAATTTCTAGGAGTCTGGATTGAACACCCTTGTTTTTTCCCCTCATGTTGGCCCCGTTGTCGTATGATTGTCCTCTACAGTCCATGAAAGGAACTTTTAGCTCCTCCAGTCTCTTCAGAATCAGAGATGCCAAATGTTGACCAGTGGACTCCTCTGCCTCCAAAAACCCCATGAAATGTTCCTTTATATGGGGCTTCCCCTCCAGTGACACAACCCGAATCACAACTGACAACTGTTCAGTGTGGCTGATATCTGGAGTGCAATCTAGAATTATTGAAAAAACTTTGATTGTTTGATGTCGCTCACCATTGCTGAAATGGTCTTGCTGCTCGACAAATCAATGAGTTCGTTTTGTATGTGGTGGCCGAGGTAGCTGGTGTGACTGGAGGTCCTTTTTGGACCGGTTAATGTGCTCTTGCATTATAGGATCAATTGTGCCATCAGTTCAACTTCTTTCGAAAATTGCCATTTGATGGTGAGAACAATTTTTCTGTATGTCCCCTTAGTGCCAAATTCCTAACTGCCAGAGAATGCACAATAGCAGTGAGACGTGTCAGCACCGCTCTCCATCTCAACTTCTCAGCCTCCAGAAGTGCCATCTCCTGCTGCTTGTCAATGGTCTCCCCCTTTCTCATCCTCACTGCCAGTTCTTTCCAGATTTTCATAGAATTTAGGTGTTCTGAACTGTTGTCATGTGATGTGAGCAATGAGCTTGCATGCTTCCAGTCCGAGAGTCCCAAACTTGTTAAATTTATTTTCCTCTTGGAAAATAATGTACAACAGAAACAGAAAAGGCTGTTGTTTTTTAAGGAATAGACCAACCAACTTCTGGTTATATTTTCCCCACTAACCAATGACTTCCTGAAGTATTGATGGTGGAAACTTCTTCCGTCACTGTCGTTTCTAGGGAATACAAAGTCAGATGGTACTTGACTTGGTCCCCTGGAAACCAGTTGTGTCCGAATTCTCTCAGTCAGAACTGAAGGCCAGTTAGCAGGGTCGGTGGACAGAGACTCATCCTCAGGAGGCGATTCTGCTCCAGGCCTTTCTAATAGAAAGAACAAGAGCATTACTCATTAGTATACACACCTAAGTTAGATAACACATTATTCACAGCACTTTGTTATGTGGTGGTGGTTATGGAATTATGGTGGTGAAACACCACACATACCCAGTAACCCAGACCCAGTGATAATAACATTATAATTTATAACTGTTTGCAAAATGCTTTGCAGGGATGCACACACATACACATACACACACACGCACACACTCACAGACATATGTGCACACAAACTCACCTGAAGAGTCCTGCCGGGGAGAAGTAGAAGCAAATGGGTCTTCATCCTCAGGATCAGATTGCATTTGTGGAGACATATGTGAGGCTGAGGAGGTAGATTGCTCCTCAGCCTCAATAATGGCAGAAGTAGACGGCTTCTCATCCTGGCTAGTGGCAGAGGGTGTTCCAAAATATTTCAAAAGTGTCCCTGCAAATAGTAAAATAGAACATAACAGACCAATGCATGAATAGGCTAGTACAATTAATTTAACATGTTATTAAGCACAATTTATTAAACTTTTAGAATAGGAAACAAATGAATAATACAACCTCCTTGGTTAATGGCTAATTATATACATAATAGTACACTTCAAATAACTCAGAAAGCTATATCACAAAATAGCAGTGCAATATAGCAGTGAAGAGTAGATGACATAGCTCTATACCTTTATCTTTTGCTCGTTTCTCCTCTTCTTCTTTCCTCTTTTTTCTAAACTGAGCACCTGATAGCTTTGACCTCTTCTTATCCATTTGCGGTTATTTGACAGACCTTAGTGGCTTAGTGTGAAGATTCGTTCTGTAATAAATAATATACATTTCACTATTTAACCAAACCCAGAAAAATAACATTACATATGTTAAAGTATGGGCCTTTATTCCCAATAATATTAATCTGGAAGCATTTTGCATTGTTTAGGTCTTTTATGGGAAGGTTTATGGAAAATGCAATAGATGGTTTTTTATTAATAAAAATATATTTATTGATCTTTTATTATTTATTTTATTTTATTTTTTATTTTTATTTATTTCTTTATTTATTTATTCTTATTTTTATTTTTATTTTTTTTGCAGGCGCTCATGCCGCCCCTCCACAAATGCCGCCCTGTGCGGCTGCCCATATTGCCCATATGAGGAACCGCCACTGATTACAAGTTATTGTTAATTACAGTTAATTACAATTAAACAGTTACTACAACTTGGTTTTGTTTTTTACAGTGTTTCCTATTAATAGACAATTAAGATATTAGAAATATAATACAAAGTACATGGGCACATAACACACATGATATAACATAACGCATGATAATGTTATAAATTCGAATCAGAGCGAAAGGAGACTTTTTTTATCTTAGAAGCGTTCAATTCTGTCGGTCAGCGGAATTCGATCTTACTAAGCATTGTTTTGAGTTCACCTCGGGAGGTCATATAATTAAAAAATAAAAATGAAAAAAATAATACGAGAACGTTTTTTCGCGTTCTCGAACGAACTGCGAAAGTTTTGCATTTCATGATTGACACGAGTAAACATAGACTGATAAGTTGATAGGGCATAAGTAGGCAATAGGTAGATGAATGAATAAGTAATAAAATTAAAAGGATAGCGGTCGAGAAAGAACATGAATGTAAGAATGAGTATGGTTGAATAATAATGTTTATACTCATAACATATAAATAATGACTTCTATAGAGTGTTTCGTCCTTAGCATGATGTTAAAGAATTTTCATACATTGGATACTAGATATATGATGAAGGGAAAATGTGACGTCATAGTTATTGAATTTTTACGTATAGTACAAATCATTGTTAGGAAGATTTACAAGAACGAATTAGAGACACAGAGTGGGAAACGTAAGAGAATAAAGTTATTTTGTGACGTCATAGTGTATAAGTCATTATTAGAAAGATGAATTAGAAAAATACAGGAATGAATAAAGACGTACAAATCGAAATTCTATCCAAAACTCGCTTATGTGATTTTTGGTTTCTTATGTAAAAATGGACAATGAATTCATATAATGATGGTGTAGGAATTGTTCATTGTTCACTTTTTTACATATATATATATATATATATATTATATCTATATATATATATTATATATATATATATGAAAATTATATCACGAAAGTAACACGTGAAAAATATTTATGATGAATAAAACCACGAAGGAAAGGAAACACAAAACGGTGCTCAAGCGCTTTCGTCTAATGACATCCCCAGGAACACTGAAATACATATACATATATATATATATATATATATATATAGAAATATTCTTGAGTCTGCCATTATTCAACTTTCAAATAACTTCAACATAAGCAAAGGTCTTTTCAACTCGATCCTGTTGTTTTGAATTCCTTCAAAACAAATCTAGATAAAAAGGGTAGGACGCTAAATCTTTGGTAAACTTGTAAGCTACTTTATTAACTTTTAATCTTCAATTTATTTTTTATATATATCGAAACTTGACTCTAAAAAGGCAAACTGTTAAACCCGGGCGTATCTCCAGTATAAATTTGTATTATTTTTATAACTCATTTGATCTTGTGCTAAAAATCGATATGCCTCTTTGTTAATCCTCTAATCCTTAATTTTTAAGTTTTATTTTTACTTCTCCGTTTATTGCATATATATATATATATATATATATATATATATATATATATATATATATATATATATATATATATATATATATATATATATATATATGTGTGCATGTGTGTAGATATGTATGTGTATATATATATGTATATATGTTTGTGTGTGTGTATGTTATTTATTTATATTTTTTTTCTTTCTGTAACCTATATATAGGCCGTAACCTTTTATGTATTTCAGTGTTCCTGAGGATGTCATTAGACGAAAGCGCTTGAGCACCGTTTTGTGTTTCCTATATATATATAATATATACACAAACTCAGAATGGTTCCCTGAGAATATTATATGTTAAACACAGACCGTGCATGGAACAAGGAACTCTTCTGGGAAAATTAAATCCACTATAGTCCACTATGGTATTTGTCATTTACCATTACTTATTCGGACTATAGTGGATTTAATTTTCCCAGAAGAGTTCCTTGTTCCATGCACGGTCTGTGTTTAACATATAATGTTCTCAGGGAACCATTCTGAGTTTGTGTATACTAAACGAGACGTGTTTCGTGCCTTGAAAAGTGGACGCTCAATGTCCCGGTTGAGGTTTAAGTTTTGGTTTTTTTGGCTAAAAATACAATAGTTACCCCCTTTTTCTTTGATTTATTCAACACGACGTGAATGCAACGAGTCTTTTACTTATATAGAGGTTCTGAGTGTAGGGATCTAGGTTTGCTTTAAACCCTAGATCCACGTCCCAAAGCTGGATCCTGTCTGCTTTGCAGATAGCTGGTGAGGGAAGCTATATTTATGGGATCTCTTTGCGAGAGACCCGTTGCCCACGTCGGGCTAAAATCATGAAAAAGGAAAAAAAAAACTATGGTATTTGTCATTTACCATTACTTATTCGGACTATAGTGGATTTAATTTTCCCAGAAGAGTTCCTTGTTCCATGCACGGTCTGTGTTTAACATATATATATATATATATATATATATATATATAACAACGAAAATATCACGACTAAACCTAACCAATAGTCAAGGGCTATTGACATTGGGGGCTTATTAAAATTGCGGGGATATAACGGAAAAGTACCAATTTTGTTTAAGAAATAAAGTAAAACCAGGCACTAAAATCAATAGAACAGAAGAGGAAGTACAAAATTTAAAGTTACATACTGCGAATCGGTTTTTAATTTCTCACGCTGCTGGAGAGAACACTTGTACAATTTTAGTAGTTGGACAGGAGATTTGTTAGTTAACGAAATTTTATTAAATCTTTGAAGGAAAAGTCGAATAACGACCAAATTTCTGGGGTTTTACCGAGAATTTATGAAAGTAATAGTGTGTCAAGTAAAGCAATTTACTTCAGTACCAAATTAGAAGCCAAGTGTGTCTATGAAGGGGTAGAATTCGTGAACTTTTGGTCAGATATTAATTTGGCGAATCTGTTCATTCAAGATGTCATTGACTTGAATGAAATAGGTAATGCGCGACTTGGGAGGTTGACTGATATAAAAGAGAGTAGAATTTATGTAAAACTTAGGCAAGGCGAAATAGTTCTTTCTCGTTTGGAAAATATAACTTGTCGGCCTCAGGGAAATTAACATGAATAGAAGAACAAATAGTTACGTAAAAAATAATTTAAAAGTAATGTTTTTGGCACGAGAAACGTACGAAATAAATTTAACAAATTTAATTTAGTTCATGTTGAAAATTACAAAATTATGGCAACACCTGAATCGCGGATTGAAAGTCCTTTAATAAGAAAAGAGCGAATGAAATGGATATTATAGAGAAACTTTTCATCCATTTCAAAAGATGGTTCATGCTAATGACCAGTTAAATATAATTATTTTAGAAATTAGCGTGAATAACTTATTTTTTAATTTTGGTGTTGTACATACTGTAGACCTCCTTCACAAGCAGTAGAACTAGATGTCTAAATGTGTAACATTTTAAGTGGAATACTGCGGGTAAGCATAAGTAGTAGTGGATTATAATGGGGGCAAAGGGGGCATTTGCCCCCGGCCCCAGATGCTGACTGGCCCCAAGATGCTGACCGACCCCAAGAAACTATGTAAACGCTATAATCCATCGTTGAAATAATTGGTCGACCGTGAGGAAGAAAAAAAATTCTAGATTCTGCTTCTACAAAACCTAGTTTAGTATCCCATTTATGTGAACAAAGTATACATTTTCTGTAATCACATCTTTGTTTTTGTTTCGTTTTCTGTTGATCGATCCCAGTCAGCTGATCACATCACTCATGTATGATGTATCAGGTAAAGAATTGTGTTTTTCTAATGTTTTTCTAGTGACACCGGCCCGAAAATATTCATTGCCCCCTGCCCTAACAATGCTTAATCCGGCCCTGAGCATAAGGAATCAATTATAGATGGGGACTAACTGCCTAAACATTAATTTTAACCGTTTACCGCATGTATATGGATGAAGTTGTGAAAACAGTACATGTGATCAAAGGTGGGCACTCGGGCCTCAAAAAGGACCGACGGTCCCGGTCCCGGTCCTTTCTGAAGATAGGACCTAGGAACGACTCGGTCCTCGGTCCTTATATATAATATAAGTGAAAAATTTGATTAAAATGAAAAATGAAATTAAAGACACCGGAAATCTTTAATTTTATTAACGTAAATTATAATTAATACAATACATAAATGATGAAAAAAAGTTATTAAGTTAAATGCTTGAGTTTCCCTTCAAGAAGACTAGCATTTCAAGACTAGCATCTTCTTTAGAACTTCAAATAATCACTAAACACACTAAAATCACTAAAAAAGACCGTCCGGACCGGACCGTCCGGAATTGCTTAAAAATGGACCGTCGCTCCTCATTTCGGTCCTCACTGAGAAAAGAAAAGGACCGACTTTCGCTCACGGTCCTTAAAAAGGACCGAGTTCCTGGAATTCGGTCCTGCCCACCTTTGCATGTGATTATGTTATATTGTGGTTGTATGACAATTTGACACAGTATGCGGTAAGAGGTTAATATACCTCAAACAGCGATGCTGAGAGTACACGTTTGATAGATTTTTAGAAGTTAATTTTCTTTTTCAAAAAGTATAAGAATCGACAGGCGTGAGAAAACTTTAAACTTGGTTACATGACTAAAACGTCAACAAACGTTCGCCTTTCGATGTAATTTTTATAAAATATTTAATTTTTCGTTTGTAAATTTGGTATTGCCAATAAAAATAAAAATTTATTTTATAGAAATTAACATTAAGCTGTTGTAATAGTTTGAATATTTTTTTTTTTTTTCTTCTTACTTTGGCGAATTTTTCATTTAGTTTGAAAACTTGTACTGGTATTTCAACTCTCCCGATGACACCCCCCTCCTGGCTGTCACCCGGGGCGGACCGCCCCCCTCGCACCCCCCTTAGTACGCCATTGGTTTTGTATTGTCTGTAAGGTGTTTATGTGTGTGAGATAATGGGTGCCCAGCCTGGGCTAGCATAGTCCATAACTGAGCGAATATATTGTTTGTATACGAGTGATGTTTCCCTGCTGATGTCCAAAGTTTGTGCCTGTTAGTACCCTAAGCGTGTTAAGTCTTGACATACATTTGTTTTTAATGTCCTGAATGTGGTTTGCAAAATATAATTATGTGTTGCATGTGACCCCAAGTATTTTGGTCCTCTGAGTGTGTGGAATGGTGGTGTTTAGTGTAATCTGTGGAGTTATCTGGTGTTTTTGTGTTGCTTGTTAGCAAGGTGATGGTTGATTTTGTGGGCGCTACTTTAAGTCTATTGTGTGTGAGCCAGTCTCGTATACTGTTTATGTATGTTTGTAGGTTATTTGTAGCGGTGTCAATGTTGTTGGGGGGGGATGTTAGAGTGATGTCATCTGCATATGATAAGGTAAGCCTATTATCTATGGGTGTTGGAATGTCATGCATGTATAAGTTGAAGAGTGTTGGTGAGAGAACAGAGCCTTGAGGGACCCCGTTCGGAAAAAGCTTGTTTTTGGATGACTTGCCATTAAATGTGACATGATCTTCCTGAAAGATAGTTGCTCAGCCACCTTTTGGTGTTATTGTGCATGTTTGTGTTGAGTATTTTGTTTATGAGAGGGAAGCGTGGGATAGCATCAAATGCTTTACTAATGTCTATTGCTGCTAATAGTGTACGTTGAGCTGGTCGTCTGGAGTTGATGTCATCCATAATGTGCTGTGTGAGGTTAGTGAGTAATGTCGGGGTTAAGTGGTGAGGTCTGAATCCATGTTCAGTAGACGATAGTGGTATGTGCATGGGTGGATCTAGGGGGGGGGGGGGTCGACGGGGTTCGGACCCCCCTTCAATATCTTAAGGTGCCCTTTTTTCAGCCGTTACAAATAAAAGACAGGTAGGTATGTTTACTGATAAGCCATTAATATTCTGGTCCGTTTGGTCAGACGTGCTCTGTGGAGGGTGCAGCCATATCACTTACGGTAGCATCTTCATCTAATATTGTTAGTTATTAATTTAACTTGCAAGACATTTGAAATTGTGATTTTCATTATGTCTATTTGAATAAGACTGATATCTAATAAAACAATAAAATTGGTACTGCACTCGCTCATTGAACCAAGTGATTATTCAAGAAAATATATACTGTTGTGCCCTTTTTGTTATATAGGGAATGCCCTTTTTTTTCTCTGGACCCCCCCTCACTGAAATGTCTGGATCCGCCCCTGATATGTGGGTTGGTGATTTGTAAGATTAGTCTTTCTGTTACTTTGGAAGGTGTGCATAGTAATGTGGTATGAATATGTGCTGATGTTTGCGAGAGCTAGTATTCCCTGTGGGCCCAAGTGTTTAAGGTGTATGTTAGCTATGTTGTCTGGTCCAGTAGCCTTCGAATTCTTAATGTTTTTGATGATCTTGGTAGTCTGGTCTGTATTGAAGGGTGTGTAGAGGAACAGACAACTAGAGACAGAAAACAGACAAAGAACAGCCATAGGAATCCTTTTTCACACCATTCTAAAAATATTCTTAGAAGAGACACGTGGTTTCAAGTTCAAGGAATAAAAAAAAAACAATGACGCTAGCCTCGAAACATAACGGGCGCTTGGGGACGCTTCTCAGAGTGCCGCGAAATTCGAATGTCCCTGAGGTTATATAAGGCGCAGTTTACTGGCATTCATTCTCACTCCTTTCGTGCGTCCACTTCGTAAGTCCACTCTACACGCAGTCTCCCTGGATCAGCTATAGCCGGTACCAGATCAAGGCCCACTTCAACATATTTCATTCAAGAAACGAAGCATCACTTGAAGTAAGCTATAAATCCTTCTTGCAACAAACCACACTACCGCAGTAGGCGCTTCCATTGGCCTCTTCACAACACCTCAACCGGTTGCCAATCATCCTAGAGAGCACCGGCAAAGTTCAACACGCTACGAGAAAACATCCTCAAGGAGGTTACAGTACGTGAATCTTCTACGAAGCTACAAGCCCAAATCACTTCACATTGGTTCAGCTTTCACCGCTTTACGAAAAGCGGCCGTCAACGAGAATCCAATAGGCTCGTTAACACTTCACCGTGTAGACCTCGACTTGCGAAACAACGGACGGTCAATTTCACCTTCAAGCTCCCACTCTACGAGAACGATCTCGACGTGCATAATTTTTTCTTCTAAAAGTTTTCTGGCTTTCAAAGTAGTCTTTCTTTGAGGCCTGTTTGGTTTAGTCTGAGTTACATCAGGTACATTGAGAGATTCCTCCCCAATAGTATACTGATCCATCCTTTGGGGTAATGGTTCTAACTTAGCCCTACACTCCAAAGGATATAGTAATGTGATATCTCTGGTGGTTTCACCAGTTGCTGTTTTCAGTTTTACAACCCTGGTAATTTCGTCTTCACCACTTTTGAGTTCTAAGACTTTCTTTTTCCATTGACCAATGTTGTCTTGGAGTCTTGTCATGTATCAACACAATGTCCCCAATTTTGACTGAATCATTCCAATTTTGTTTTGTTGATTGTTTATGTCTTTCTATGAGACTTGTTAAGTATTCTTCTCTCCATTTTGTTATAAACTGAGTTTTGATTTGTGTCAAATGTTGGTATTTTGTGTTGAGTTCTTTGTGTCCTATTACCCAATCTGGATCCTCTGTACTGTTATGTTCATATTCTGGTAACATGTTTACTGTTTCTCCCTTAATTAGGTGGTTTGGTGTGAGAGGTTCTGGCTCATTAATACCATCTCCCACATAAGTTAATGGTCTGTTGTTGATAACATTTTCAATTTCTGACAGAATAGTCATGAGTTCAAAAAGTTGTAGATGTTTAGTCCCAATAGTCTTTTTAAGGCAGTTCTTTACAGTCTGTATGTTTCTTTCCCAAATGGGACCATACCATGGTATATGTTAGAAAATCTAGAAGAGGAAGAACCATTGTTGTCCCAAGGCGATATGATGACTAAGCTGATTGATGCAGCATTGCTTGTATATATTAAGTTAAGGTGTATATATATCCATCTCATAATTGTAAGGTTAGTGAAAAATTCACTTAATTTAGAGCTAGCATTTTTGGGCTCTTGTGGCATCATTGTTTGGGCACTCTGGTGGCATCATTTTGGGGCGCTGCGCATCCTTTCTACTCGTTTGTGGAAGGCCGTACTTACAGGGTGTGGTCTTATAGAGAGCTCTCTTGCAATTCAGTTTGGTTGTTTAGATACAAGATTGTTGCATCGTGCAATAGTCCAGGTTGTGTTGTTGTTGCAAGGTTGAGAAAGAAGACCATAAATAGTGCCCCTTTTGTTTTTATCTTAAATTCATGCAACTGAGGCCTAAGGTAGGCCCACATCGAGTCAGCAACCCTGAGGTAGGACCTAATAGGACCTCAAGTCCGTAAGTTTTTAATTTTAGCTTAACTTGGGCTGTAGGTTGAACTGGCCCTTTAGAACTTGGCCGTTCACGGCTCAGCTGGGATTTTGAACCCAACAAATAAATAACATGGCCCTTCAGAACCGGATTCTAGCCCAAGACTGAGTCAGTGACTATTTTTCGGCAAAGTTCTGACTGTGCAAATTGTAGCCCAAGTTAGGCCTAGACGGGTTGAGTATTATTGAATTAAGGTCCCAGGGTAGAAAGTTTGGTCTCCCAATTGCGAAACTTGGCCACTTGTCTGTCGTTGGTTTTAGCCTACATTTTTACCGGTTTGGTTAATTTTGGTTTATTATTCGTAGGCGAAGGTTGCAGACTTCGGTGCGCCAGTTACTTGGGTGGAAAATTTGGTATTCCATACTGGTGGTTGGTTAGTACCCCACCCAGCAATTCAGTTTATTTGAAAAAAGCAAAATTTACGTTTGATCAGTTTGGTTAAGTATTTCTGCCAATTCAGCTCATTTGGCATTGAGCCCAATTGTTGTTTGCATTGAAGATGAGTGCATCTGAATTGAACAAGTTTAAAAAAAGGAGAAGCGCCTACAAAGGTCTAATTACAAAGGTCATTGCCACTATAGATTCTGCCATAGAGCAAGAGGATTTAAGATTAGTGACTGCGCAGCTTTCCATATTAGAAACTAAAAAGGTTGCTCTAAGTGAAGTAAATGTTAAAATTGAGGCTCTTATAGAAGAGGATGAAATAGAAAATAACATAATTTACTTTGAAGAGATTATTGATGATATAATTAAAGTAGGCCACCGAGCAAAAGAGTTTAGCAGCTCATTACAGTTAGAGACCAGGTCTAATAATAAGACACAACACTCAACAAATGATGTTTGTGAAGTTAAGGTTAACAGATCTGCAATTCAATTACCGAGGCTTGTACTCAAAACATTTTCTGGGAGTATTCAGGAATGGCAAGGATGGGCAGACAGTTTTCAATCAGCAGTTCATTCTAGTCAAATGTTAAGTGCGGTGGAGAAGTTTAATTATTTGCAGTCCCTCTTGGAAGGGGAGGCAGCAAAGACAATAGCAGGATTAGCATTAACAGAGGCTAATTATGATGTGGCTTGGGATATATTAAAGAAACGGTTTGGTAAGCCAGAGATCTTAATTAAAAGCCACCTCCGTGAACTTTTAGCAAGACGAGAGGGAATTGAGTTTGCACAGTGGGATGTTAAACAAGGGGACAAAGGCAGGCACAGCACCAAAGTTTCTACAAAAAGGAATAGCCCAGGTACAGTGTCAGCTCTACATGCATCCTCTGAGAATAAATTAAAGGGAATCAAGGAATGCATATTTTGCGAAGGCAACCACAAGTCATATAAATGTGAGGTGGCTGAGGCTTTACCTTTTGAGGAGAGAAAGGACAGGGCAACTAAGTCCAGAGCATGTTTTAAATGTTTTTTGAAAGGTCACAGAGCAAGGTTTTGTAAGTTTAAAATTTTGTCCAAAAAATGTCATGGCAGGCATCAGCCATTATTGTGTGAAAACACTCCTAGTAGGCCTACCCCAGCAGTAGAGACATCAGTGGCACATGCCACTGCTATGAAAGGGAGTAAAAGTAAAGGGGGATTATTGCAAACAACTGCAGCCTTATTAATTGGGAATGATGGAGAAGCTACTGTAAGAGTGTTGTTTGATAGTGGTAGCCAGTGTAGCTTTATTAAGACCAGAATTTCCAGAAAATTGAAGTTTAAAGAACTTAAGAGGGAAAATTTAAGAATTTCTGGGTTTGGGGTTCCGTTCAAAACCGAACCAAATTTAAGAAGGTAGAAGTTCTGGTTAAGGGGTTGTTACCGCAAAGTCCCACTATCAAGGTCCAAGCTGTAGAGATTGAGGAACTTTGTGCTCCAGTCACTACTTGTTTAGATATGGCATGTGTCCAAGAATTGCAAGTTAAAGGAATTAATTTGGGCAATAATAAGTTTGAAGGAACAGAAGATATTAGTCTTTTGATTGGAGCTGACTATTATTGGGACTTCATCACTGGTAATATTGTCCGCACATCTCAAGGCCCATTAGCTATTGAAAGTAAGCTAGGCTGGATGCTACATGGTAGCTATTGCAATGAAATGGAAATTAAGGCTCTTTTTGTTAAGATTGAGGAGAACAGCCATGGTTTGGAAAGGCATTTGAAAGCGTTTTGGGAACTTGAATCCATTGGCATAAAGGACAAACAGGCAAGTACAGTGAACAATGATGTTTTAGAGCAATTTGAAAAAGGGATTGGGTTTAGAGATGGTTGCTATGAAGTTGGCCTCCCGTGGAAGGATTCTTGCAAACCCGGTTCAAACCTTCAGCTAGCTAATCGGAGGTTGGAGACTTCATTGTACAGGCTAAGAAAAAATGAGTTGTTAATTGAATACAATGAGGCCATCCTAAGCTATGTAAGGGAGGGCTATGCTGAAAGGGTGCAAGGTGAGCTGGTGAGCAAGGAGGCACATTATCTGCCACACCATGCAGTGGTACGGCGAGACAAAACTACCACCAAACTGAGGGTAGTTTTTGATGGCTCAGCCAAACACAAAGGTGGTGTGTCCTTGAATGACTGTTTGGATGCTGGGCCAAATTTAAATGTAGATTTATTTTCCTTGTTACTGAGATTCATGTTTGGTAGAGTAGCATTGACTGCAGATGTGAAGCAAGCCTTTTTGCGGATAAAGTTAAAGCCAGAGGACAGAGATGCAGTAAGGTATCTGTGGGTGGATACGAAAGACTTGTTGGAAAATGAACCTAAGGTTCAAGCATATAGAATGAAGTCAGTGTTGTTTGGCCTCAGCTCTAGTCCATTTCTGTTGGCAGCTACTATGCAGTACCATTTTAAGAAATATTCTGAAGTCTATCCCAACACTATTAAACACATAAGGAAAAATTTTTATGTTGATTTGCTGTGTTCCGTGGATAATACAGAGATGGCTAAACAGATATTCATGGAGGCTAGAGCTATAATGAGGGAGGCTGGCATGGAGCTTAGAAAATGGCAGACCAATCATTCTCAATTACAAGAGGTTATGAGTCAGTCCTGTGTAGTACCTGATGCAGCAGAAAGTATTGAGGATTCTGGTATTAAGGAGTTGTGTGCAATAGACGCAAAAGTGCTAGGCATTGTTTGGCAGCAAGGAGATGATTTGTTTACCTTCAATGGGAAATCTTTAGTAGAGCTGGCTGAGAATGAGACAAGGTGGACAAAACGTACAGCTCTTAGTTTGGCTTCAAAGGTCTTTGATCCTCTTGGATTCCTGGCTCCATTTGTGATAAAGTCAAAAATTTGGTTTCAGAGCCTCTGGGAAATTGGACTTGGTTGAGACCAAGAGTTATCTGATCATATGGTGGTAAGGTGGAAATATTGGTTCAAAGAATTGGCACATCTTGGAGACATTGAAATCCCAAGATGGTACTTTGGAGAGTTGAACAATAGTCCAGACAATTTGGAGTTGCACATCTTTTGTGATGCAAGTGAGGAAGCCTATGCAACTTGTATTTATATAAGAGGCGCATTGCAAGAGGAAGTAAGTTGCAGGTTGGTTGCTGCAAAGAGCAGAGTAGCACCTTTGAAAAGGCTTTCTGTTCCAAGGTTGGAATTGATGGGTGCAGTTATTGCTAGTCGGCTTGCAGTTACAGTGCAAAAGTCTTTGGCCCTCTATGAAATTCCAAACTATTATTGGACAGACTCCACTATAGTTTGGCACTGGTTAAGAAGCCAGGCAAGGAAATGGAAACCATTTGTTGCCAATTGGGTGGAGGAAATTCAAGCGCACACAGATCCCAAGCAGTGGAAGCATTGTCCAGGCACCCAAAACCCACAGTCAAGTTTGTGGTGGAATGGGCCAGAGTGACTAAAACTTGGAAGTGAAAACTGGCCTTCTAATCAGCCTATTGTAGGAGAATGCCAGGCTGAAGAAGCATGGGTGAGTGAGGTGAGAAAATGCACTGTGAACAGTTGTCAAGTTATGCAGCAGGACCCCATATTGAGGCTTGAGGACATTAGCAGTCTGAAAGGATTGTTAAAAGTGACAGGATGGGTATATAGATTTACCAACAATATTAAGGGAGAAACAAGAAGGGAAGGAATTCTGAACAGTAAGGAGATTCAGCAAGCCAGGAAATACTGGGTGGTATATGTTCAGAAGGAAAAATTTGGTGAAGAGAGGGAGTTGCTCACCAGCCATCCATTACAGGTTCTACCAACACATTCTGCTCTCAAGGGTTTGGATGTGTTTTTGGATCAGGATTTATTGAGAGTAGGGGTAGACTACAGTTTTCTGGGCTTCCAGAGGAGAAAAGACATCCAATTTTGTTACCTTCTGAGGGGCACTTTGTGGACCTTTTGATCCTGGATACTCATCATAAGCTGTTACATGCTGGAGTTAGAGAAGTGATAATAGAGATCAGACAACAGTTTTGGATTCCCCAAATTAGACAAGTAGTAAAAAAGGTCTTGCATAAATGTGTGGTTTGAAAGCGTTGGAGTGCAAAGCCTTATTATGAAAAGGTGGCTCCTCTTCCAAGAGAATGGTGTGTCTATACTGCCCCATTTGATGTAGTGGGAGTAGACTTTGCAGGTCCAGTCTGTGTATGAGCAAGGGGAGTCTAACAAAGGTTATATATGTCTTTTCACATGTGCTACCACCAGAGCAAGCCATTTGGAGTTGGTAAGCAACTTAAGCAGTGATGTATTTCTTTTGGCCTTTAAAAGGTTTGTGAACAAAAGGGGTTTCCCAAATAAAATCATATCGGATAATGCAAAAACCTTCAAAAAGGCTGCAAAGGAACTCCAAGAAGTTTGGTCCTTGCTAAAAGAGGAACGATTCCAATCCTACCTTTCACACCAAGGGGTACAGTGGGAGTTTATTGTTGAAAGAGCACCATGGTAGGGAGGATTTTGGGAAAGGCTAGTGAGAAGTGTAAAGTGTCCATTAAAGAAACTTTTAGCTAATGCTCATTTGAGCAAAGAAGAATTCTGCACTGTTTTATGTGAAGTAGAAGCAATGGTGAACAGTAGGCCTATCACTTTTGTTTATAACAGTATGCAGGATGCAGAGCCATTGACACCAAATCATTTTCTTTGTGGTAAACGATTAACATCAAGCCCCAGTGTGCCAGAAGACTTGCAGCCTATCCAGAGCACTCAAGGAGAGTTAACCAGACGGTTCAGGTACCTTGAAGAGCTACAAGATCAGTTATGGAAGAGGTGGCAGATGGAATACTTGCCAGAACTCAATTATTACCCATCAGGCAAGGTAAAGGGCTCCAATGCAAATTGTATCAAGGTGGGAGAAGTGGTAATGATTGGGGATGAAAGACCAAGGCAATGCTGGAAGCTTGGCATAATTGAAGAGTTGTTTGTTGGCAAAGACAATTTAGTTAGGTCTGCACTGGTAAAGACTTCAGGAGGAAAGTTAAAGAGACCTATACAAAAACTCTATGCTTTAGAAATCAGCAAAAACACAGAGAGTCAAGATGAAACATTTGAGTTACAGCCTCATGGAGAAGGCTTGGCTAACCTTGCAGAAGGTAATGACAACAATGCCTCTTCGGTGGGGAGTGTTAGAAAATCTAGAAGAGGAAGAACCATTGTAAGAGTCCGGTTTTATTTATTTAGACCTTTACAAGTTTACGTAGATAATTAACTATATGCCAGGGTCACCAGCGCCCAAGTACTAGATTGGCATCCGGCACTGCGGCGCAAAGTTAATTTTAATAAAAGAAGGGAAGGGCTGATTATTAAATCAATATGAATTTTTATATTTTATTGACAACAATTAATGAGTATATGCAAGGGGGATTTTTACCCGTAACAACTTTGATGGACTTATAATGGTGAGATTAAATAATGGCCTGTTTGGCTAATATATAACAGTCTGCAAATAATACTGATTATAATAATGAATATGCAATATTACAAATATAGGAATAATAATAATAATAACAAAGATAATAATAACAAAGATAATAATAACAAAGATAATAGCCACAATGACAACCTTGTCTGCAAAGAGATAGACAAGAATACTGTAAGTGATATTTCAGAGAAAAAGAATAATAAAAATGGCAATAATTAATAATTAAAATACATATAGGTTATATAGGCCCAGTAACCTGTGGATGATAAATTACAGTTAATTCTGGTTATGGGATTGTGTTAAGTTGAATGGGAAGACTAAGGAAATATGTAGGCTACAAATGATTAGTAGGCCTGCTAAGAAAATAACGTGAAACATAATAGGCTTATAAAGTAAAATATACTATGAAATTTAATAGGCAGGCCTTTGCCTCTTCAACATATTGAGCTGAGGTTAATCTAAAACAAAGACTATGGTAGGCCTCAGTTAGGCTAGTTACAATTTGGCTTTAGCCTAGACCTAACTTAGCCTAAGTAATTTATTATATGAATCTTACATTACTATTTGTAGTATGAATCTTAGTACTAATTGCAAACGGTATAAGGCGTTAGTATCTGCAGTATGCGGTATTGCATACAGATATGAAATAGTAAAGAATAAATATTATAAACAAAACATACCACAAAGGAACTTTGCTTGCTGGCGGGGTGATTTCGAATATAATGTGTAAAGTGGCGTCCTTTGTGTTGTCGTTGCACACAAGTTTGTTTTTACTTAATAATTTTACCAACCAGCCAAAATAATCCTTAAAAGCCCATTCATGTCTAGTCACACCACACTGAATTCTTAAGAATTAAATTTGATCACTGGACATATTTAACTTGTATTTATTTATTTATTTATTTATATTTAAATATTTCACTCATGCCAATTTGTGGCAGTTTTCACTAATAAAGAATAATCTTGTGGTGCAAGGCACTACAAGTACTGCCCCCCAAAAACATGGTTGTCAGGGGTAAAAAAAAAAACACTTAAATGTCAAAACGCACTGGCTTACGAATGACTCTTCCAGAACGAGTCGTTGTTTGCTTTTGGATGGCAATATCCTGCAGCACTGGTTCTGAAGGCATGGATGGTGCTACAGGTGCAGTAGGGACATTGGGGGAAGGGGATTCTTGGTGCCTGTGCGATGGAGCCACTGGCTGGTTCAAAGACAGTTGGTTGCGATAATGAAGGAGAATTGGAAGAGGGATGATAGATTGTTGTACCCTCGGATGAGGTGGTGGTACATAGGATTTAGGAAGGGTAGATTGCTGTACCTGTATATGAGATGAAGGTACAGAAGATTGAGGAGGGATAGGTTGCTGTACCTGTATTTGAGGTGGAGGTACAGAAGATTGAGGAGGATAGGTTGCTGTACCTGTATTTGAGGTGGAGGTACAGAAGATTGAGGAGGATAGGTTGCTGTACCTGTATTTGAGGTGGAGGTACAGAAGATTGAGGGAGGATAGGATCTTTTGTTGGAGAAAAATCAAGGTATGCTGGTTTCAAGCGGTCCACAGAAACGGTTTCACGCTTGCCCACCTTGTCAATGATGAAAGTTTTGGGTCTACGGTCTAGCACAAGGAAGGGACCATCATAGGGACAGTGAAGAGGGTAGCGGTGAGCATCATGTCTCAAGAAAACGTGTGTGCAAGTTTGTAAATCAGGGGAAACGAAGGTAGTTTGTGAAGTGGAAGTTCTAGGTGCTGTGGGACGAATTTGCTTCATAACAGAGCGTAATGTCTTAACATACGAAGCAGGATCACATGCGGGGTTAATGGGTGTAGGTGTGAAAAATTCTCCGGGTAACCGGAGTGTGGTACCGTAAACTAATTCTGCTGCAGAGCATGCAAGATCAGTCTTCAGAGCAGTACGAATTCCGAGTAGGATTAGGGGTAGCCTGTCCACCCATGTAGTAGATGGATCAGTGGCTCGCAAGGAACTTTTAAGTTGACGATGGAAGCGTTCTATCACCCCATTGGATTGCGGGTGATAGCTTGTTGTTCTGATGCGCTCAGTCCCAAGAAGGAGCATGAGTTCCTTCCATAAGGCCGATTCAAACTGGGCACCTCTGTCTGTGCAAATGGTTGCAGGTATTCCAAAACGGGAAACCCAACATGAAACAAAGGCGTGAGCTACTGCAGAAGCAGTACAAGAAGTCAAAGGAACAGCTTCTGGCCATCTTGTGAACCTATCAATGACAGTGAGAAGATAGGTATAACCTCGAGAAGAATAGAGGGGGCCGACTATGTCTAGGTGTATGGCCTCAAAACGAGCCTTTGGCAAAGGAAAGGTACCAATTTCTGACTTTGTGTGTCGGTGAACTTTGGCACGCTGACATTGAAGGCAAGATCGAGTCCAATTGCGGATATCTTTGTGCATACTTGGCCATACAAACCTAGCTGCAATTAATTTTTGGGTGGCCTTAATTCCCGGGTGAGAAAGGGAATGGAGTTTAGCAAAAACAGCTCTTCGCAGCCCTTGTGGGACCAACGGTCGAATATGCTCAGTCGAGACGTCACATAAAATTAGTAAGTCTGACTTGGGTTCAACTGGTAAAGAGCGGACTTGCAATGAAGTGGGTGAATTAATAAGAGTTTGGAGGTCTGTATCCGTGGACTGAGCCTTAGCCATCTCTGAAAGGTTGATGTGAGAGTGTCCAGGGTCAGAAATTGCTGAGATGCGAGACAGCGCATCCGGCACAACATTCAAAGAACCTGAAATGTGTCGAATGTCTGAAGTAAATTGAAGAATAAAATCAAGGTATCTTCGCTCATTAGGAGCATGAGAGTCTGATTGAGAATGGAGAGCAAATATTAACGGACGATGATCCGTAAAAATGCTAAAGTCACGTCCTTCCAGGAATGACCTGAAATGACGGATGGAGAGGTATATCGCCAGCAACTCTCGACCGAAAGTGCTGTACCTCATTTGTGAAGGTGAGAGCTTGCGTGAAAAGAATGCGAGAGGTTCCCAAACGCCTGAAACAAGCTGCTGGAGCACTCCTGACACGGCAACGTCAGAGGCATCAGTGGCTAAGTTCAGAGGAGCGTCTGGTTGAGGGTGAACAAGGCATGTAGCTCGTGCTATAGCCTCTTTTGCTTGTGAAAAAGCGTTGTAGCTTCGGGGTTCCACAGAACTGCAGTGGATCTGCCCCTTTTTGATTGGCGAAGAAGAGAGGTTATGGGTGCAAGAATGTTTGCACACTGAGGAATGAAGCGATGGTAGAAGTTTACCATCCCTAAGAAGCGGCGAAGTTGCTTTTGAGTTTGCGGTTGTGGGAAAGACCTTATGACAGATACTTTATTTTCGAGAGGAGAAATGCCCTTCGAAGTAACTTTGTGTCCTAAGAAGGTGAGTTCATCTACAGCAAAGACACATTTTTCAGGGTTTAGCAATACACCATATTCTGCCAACCGAGAAAAAACTAAGCGTAAATGTTGAATATGTTCTGAGGGAGAAGAACTTGCGATGAGAATGTCATCGACATATGTGAAAGTGAAGGAGAGACCTCTCAACACTTCATCAATGAAGCGTTGAAAAGTTTGGGCCGCATTACGCAGTCCGTATGGCATTTTTGTCATTTCAAATAACCCAAAAGGGGTTGTTATAGCAGTTTTATGTACATCATCAGGGTGTACAGGAATTTGATGAAAGGCTCGCACCAAGTCAAGGCGTGAAAATACTGTGGTGCCATGGAGAGCAGAAGTAAAATCGTGTAAGTGAGGAAGGGGATAGCGATCTGGAATCGTGTTGTCATTCAAAGCACGATAATCTCCACATGGACGCCAGTCTCCAGGTGTAGGTTTTGGGACCATGTGTAAAGCAGAGGCATACGGGCTACTTGAAGGCCGTATAATACCGAGTTCAAGCATGTGTTCAAACTCTCGTCTCACAATTGCAAGACGATCTGGAGCTAAGCGACGTGGGCGGGTGAAAACAGGTGAGCCTACCGTATCAATACGGTGGACAACAGAGTGTTTAATAGGGGTATCCTTAGAACAGGGTTGAGTAAGAAGAAAATTCATTTAGGAGCTGCTCTATAGCAGGTGAGCACTGTGGCAGAGAACTTGCCAATAATGAAGAGGGGTGCACGGTAGGAGAACCAATTACTGAAAGATGTGTGACATTATCAATTAATTGTGCTCTACGAACATCAACTAATAAATCATTAGCAGAAAGAAAATCAGAGCCTAACATTGGAGTATATACATCCGCGACAAGAAATATCCAGCGGAAAACACGTCTAAGTCCAAGAGAAACTGAAATAGAACGATGTCCATAAGTGTGAATAGATGAAGAATTAGCTGCACGTAAAATGAAAGGAGAAGGTCCGTTTGCACGGTCTGCGGCTGTTGCAGGAATAACACTGTATTGAGCTCCAGTGTCAATAAGGAATGCATAGCCTGAAAGTGGATCATGCAAGGTGAATGTTGGACCAGGTGGTGCAGTAGTTGTGAATCATTAAATTTTTGTGGAAGAAGGTTAGTATTGCTGTGGGAAGGAGTTTGTGTTGTATTTGGAGAATTAGTTGGGGGTATTAAATTAGCTGTGGTTGAATAAGTAGGTTGCGATTCTTTAACTTTACTTGCGTACGTAGGTGTTGGTTTGACAGTGTTAAATGAGGTAGTGGTAGGGTTAGTTGAAGTAAGGATAGGAGGAGAGGCTTGAGAGGCTGTAGCGTCAGACGCCTGTGACACCAGCCTGGTTAGTTTAAAGGAGGGTTAGGAGTCCATGGGCAAGGTGTGAGACAGCGCGTTGCACGATCTTTAAACTTTTCATGATACCAGCAAGGAGGGGTATGAACAGTAGACTGTGGTAAGGAAATAGGTTGAGAATGGGGCTGAGTAGTGGGGATTGAGGATTGAGGATGAGGTAAGGCTAATAGATTTGGATTAGGAGCAACCAACTGACCTGTTTGCGGTGGCTGTGGTTGTAGGAGAACGAGGCGTTGTCCAGGTTCATATTGGGAGGCTCTAATTGGACCAGAGGGTCGTCCTTGTCTTGAAGAACTTCTCTCTCGTTCCCTGTTGTTAGCTAGCTCTATTCGGAGAGCTTTAAATTCATCTTTAAGTGTTTGTAGAATTTCGTTGGATACTTTAAGACCTTGTGCAGCCGGACTCAGATTGTCGTCCTGCGTGGCACAGATTTGGGGGTGATGGGTGTGGTTATCTACTTGGCCAAGGTGGATTTCAATCATCATCTTATCAGCTGTTTTGGCCATTGTGAGGAGGTCTGTATCATCTAGCATACAACGGAGCATTGGCCGTAGGGCAGTAGGGAGACCATTGAGGAAGCGGCGTCGCATTAAGGGTGAGTTTTTATCGTCTTCATTGGTCTGTCCAGCCAGGTCTTGCAGATGTCTCAGGAAGGCTGTTGGCGTTTGATCCCCAAGAACTTGGTCCTTGAGTAGAGCATTGAGTCGCTCTTCTGATTGGCCGAGTCTCCTGACTAACTCGCTGAGGAGGCTCTCAAAAGCTTGGTCAGACGGAGGCAATAGAGTTACATCCCGCACTACTTTGTATACTTGTGTAGGCAGGAGGTTCTTGGTGACAAGGAACTTGGTTCGTGGGTCCGTAACTCCTTTTATCTCAAAATAATCCCGCAGTTGACTCACAAAGATTCCAGGCTCTTCAGCGGTGAATTGTGGAGTGGTAGGCTGATACATTGTGAGAAAGTCCGTTATAGGTGGTGAATTTGGAGTACCACCGTTGGATGACCCTAGGTTGTTGTTGGTCATTGTGGCTATTATTTGTTACAAAGTACTAAAAAAATTTAAAATGTGTCACAAACTGACAAGACTTCAACAAATGTTGTTGAATGTAAATAATGGCTTCAGGTAAGCTTGGTTGAGTATGAGACTCAATTTGAGTTATGAATGCCAATAACAAAAAGTTACGTGAAAAAATTTTTTTTTTTTTTTTTTTTATGATGTAGCCCAATATTAGCAGAAAAATAGTCTGCGTATAGGCTGTTTACAAAATATTAGTAAAAAAAAATTTTTTATGATGTAGCCCAATATTAGCAGAAAAATAGTCTGCGTATAGGCTATTTGCAAAATATAAGTAAATTTGCATAAAAAAACTTTAGAAAATGCTGAATTTATAAAAAGGCAAAATAAAAGGAATATATTTTGCAATAGAATACACTTCCAGTACAGGTGAGTGCTTTGTACTAGTGAATTTAATAAAATTATAGATGCAGACTGAATATATTGACAAAAATTGAGAAAAAACTTTTAGAAATTTTTTTTGCATAAATTACGGTGTTTGGTCACTCCAGGAGGTCACCAATTGTAAGAGTCCGGTTTTATTTATTTAGACCTTTACAAGTTTACGTAGATAATTAACTATATGCCAGGGTCACCAGCGCCCAAGTACTAGATTGGCATCCGGCACTGCGGCGCAAAGTTAATTTTAATAAAAGAAGGGAAGGGCTGATTATTAAATCAATATGAATTTTTATATTTTATTGACAACAATTAATGAGTATATGCAAGGGGGATTTTTACCCGTAACAACTTTGATGGACTTATAATGGTGAGATTAAATAATGGCCTGTTTGGCTAATATATAACAGTCTGCAAATAATACTGATTATAATAATGAATATGCAATATTACAAATATAGGAATAATAATAATAATAACAAAGATAATAATAACAAAGATAATAATAACAAAGATAATAGCCACAATGACAACCTTGTCTGCAAAGAGATAGACAAGAATACTGTAAGTGATATTTCAGAGAAAAAGAATAATAAAAATGGCAATAATTAATAATTAAAATACATATAGGTTATATAGGCCCCAGTAACCTGTGGATGATAAATTACAGTTAATTCTGGTTATGGGATTGTGTTAAGTTGAATGGGAAGACTAAAGGAAATATGTAGGCTACAAATGATTAGTAGGCCATCTGCTAAGAAAATAACGTGAAACATAATAGGCTTATAAAGTAAAATATACTATGAAATTTAATAGGCAGGCCTTTGCCTCTTCAACATATTGAGCTGAGGTTAATCTAAAACAAAGACTATGGTAGGCCTCAGTTAGGCTAGTTACAATTTGGCTTTAGCCTAGACCTAACTTAGCCTAAGTAATTTATTATATGAATCTTACATTACTATTTGTAGTATGAATCTTAGTACTAATTGCAAACGGTATAAGGCGTTAGTATCTGCAGTATGCGGTATTGCATACATATGAAATAGTAAGAATAAATATTATAAACACAAAACATACCACAAAGGAACTTTGCTTGCTGGCGGGGTGATTTCGAATATAATGTGTAAAGTGGCGTCCTTTGTGTTGTCGTTGCACACAAGTTTGTTTTTACTTAATAATTTTACCAACCAGCCAAAATAATCCTTAAAAGCCCATTCATGTCTAGTCACACCACATTGAATTCTTAAGAATTAAATTTGATCACTGGACATATTTAACTTGTATTTATTTATTTAGTTATTTATATTTAAATATTTCACTCATGCCAATTTGTGGCAGTTTTCACTAATAAAGAATAATCTTGTGGTGCAAGGCACTACAAGTACTGCCCCCCAAAAACATGGTTGTCAGGGGTAACAAAAAAAACACTTAAATGTCAAAACGCACTGGCTTACGAATGACTCTTCCAGAACGAGTCGTTGTTTGCTTTTGGATGGCAATATCCTGCAGCACTGGTTCTGAAGGCATGGATGGTGCTACAGGTGCAGTAGGGATTTAAGAATTAAATTTGATCACTGGACATATTTAACTTGTATTCATTTATTTATTTATTTATATTTAAATATTTCACTCATGCCAATTTGTGGCAGTTTTCACTAATAAAGAATAATCTTGTGGTGCAAGGCACTACACCATTGTTGTCCCAAGGCGATATGATGACTAAGCTGATTGATGCAGCATTGCTTGTATATATTAAGTTAAGGTGTATATATATCCATCTCATAATTGTAAGGTTAGTGAAAAATTCACTTAATTTAGAGCTAGCATTTTTGGGCTCTTGTGGCATCATTTTGGGGCGCTGCGCGTCCTTTCTACTCGTTTGTGGAATGCCGTACTTACAGGGTGTGGTCTTATAGAGAGCTCTCTTGCAATATAGTTTGGTTGTTTAGATACAAGATTGTTGCATCGTGCCAATATTCCAGGTTGTGTTGTTGTTGCAAGGTTGAGAAAGAAGACCATAAATAGTGCCCCTTTTGTTTTTATCTTAAATTCATGCAACTGAGGCCTAAGGTAGGCCCACATCGAGTCAGCAACCCTGAGGTAGGACCTAGTAGGACCTCAAGTCCGTAAGTTTTTAATTTTAGCTTAACTTGGGCTGTAGGTTGAACTGGCCCTTTAGAACTTGGCCGTTCACGGCTCAGCTGGGATTTTGAACCCAAGAAATAAATAAATAACAGTATATTAACAGGAATGTACTTCCAGGTTATATTGTGTTTGATTAAATGAGTTTGTACTGTTTCACTTTCACAAATCTGATGAATAATTCTTTCACCAGATTTGAAGTATGTGGCATTGTCTGACCATATAGTTTTGGGTACAGAATTGTGTGCACAGAATCGTCTGAAAGCAGCAATAAAAGCTTCTGCTGTCAGAGCTTCTACTATATCTAGACATATGGCACGTGTGGCAGCACAGGTGAAGAGTAGAATGTACACTTTGTATTCCTTTGAATCCATTTTATCTCCAAAACTCACATTCACCGCTCCAGTGTAGTCAATACCCGTGGTTTCAAATGGCTGAGTAAATGTTACTCGTTCCACAGGTAGGTCTGGAGGGCTTGGGGTTTTAAAGGTTTGTGAATGGATACGTTTACAAGGAATGCATGTGTTTAAAATTTTCTTTGTTTCACTTCTACCCTTTGGTAGCCAGTAAGTTTTTCTCAGCTCCGTCAGGGTTTGTGGGACCCCCATGTGGTGTATTTTGTTGTGGGTATCTCTGATGATGAGATTTGTGAAGTGATTCCTCCTCGGAAGAAGAATTGGGTGCTTAGAATTGTAAGTCAAAGTTGACTTGTTAAGCCTTCCTTTACACCTTATCATACCCTCTGTATCCAGGTACAGATTTAGATCCATGACAAGTGAAGGAATTCCTTTGTTTAATGTGTTACTGGACCTAAGATACTTCAACTCCTTGTCAAATTCTGAAGCTTGTATCTGTTTGAGCTAGTGTTCTGTTGCAGTTTCTGTTAAGTTAGAAAAGGCCTTCTGAGGACAGTGCTTAAGAAGGTAGCTATTGACAAACTTGCAGCAATAGACTGTAATTCTCAGGAGTTTGTTGAGGTCTGAATAATGTTTATAGTAAAAAATAGGTTTGTCCTTAGTGATCTTTTCAGTTGTTGTAGAGTTGAGTGTGAGGTTAACTTCTTTGGCTGGCCAAAGATCCTCGCATGTTAGCCATTCAGGCCCTTCATACCAAATTTTGTTTGCTTTCAACAGTTTGTAAGAGAGCCCTCTTGTCAAAAAGTTTGCAGGATACTGTTTTGTTTGTATGTACCTAAATTTGATACCAAGGGATGCGTTTGCAGTTTTGATTTCTGTTAGTCTGTTCTTCACAAATATGTTTTTGCAAGAAGTTGTATCTGTGTTGTTCACCCATGTTAGACAAATTTGACTGTCTGTCCATAAGTAAATGTCTGTTATGTCAACTTCTTTATACACTTGTGAGAGAAAGTCTGCTGTTTTGACTCCCAGTGAGACAGCCAATAATTCAAGTTGTGGTACAGTTTTCTTTTGGTTTAGGGGTGTCACTTTTGTCTTTGAATAAACCAAGTTACTTTCATTTTCACTTGTTAAATAGGCACAACACCCGTAAGCTTGTGTGCTGGCATTTGTAAAAATGTGTAGTGTTTGAGGTTTCAATCTGTAACCAGCACATCTTGGTACGTAGATGTTTTGAACTTTGTTTAAGTCTGTGGCCAATTTTTTCCAATGAAGTTGGTCTTCCACTGAAAGTGGTTCATCCCAATCAATTTTCTTTTTCCATAAGTCTTGCAAAAGGATTTTGGATCTTATGGTTGCTGGTAAATATAATCCAATGGGAGTAAAAAATTTTGGATGATTCTGAAAGCACTTGTCTTTTTGTATTGGCATTTGGATTTAAGTTTCGGAGGTCCGGTGCTAGTGTCTCCGAGCAACTGATACAATGAGCAACCCGAAGTTATAACTCTTTGTGCAAAGAGTGTCATTGTGTTCGGAATTCTGTTTTAAAAACCAAAGCATTCCAAGTGTTTTTGTGTAATTGTTTGGTTCAATGTTCCCATTGTTGTCTTTTGTTATTTGTTCATTTAATTTAGGAGAATTAGAAACCTACTCTCTCAGTCCAAAATTTCTTTGCTTCAGTATGGGTTGTGACATTTTGTAAATTTCAAGCAATTCCTCTTCAGTTACAGTGGAACCAATGAGGTTATACACATAAAAATTTTGTTTTAAAAACTGAACTGTTAAGTTCTCTTGAAATAAGTTTAGGTGGTTTTTAATTGTTAAAGCAAGAATACTTGGAGAACAATTTGCTCCAAAAATAATTACTTTAAATCTGTAGGTTTTGAAACCTTTGTTAAAGTCATGTGGATCATTAAACCACAAAAACCTGAGATGATTTTTATCATACTCAAGCTTCAAATTTATACAGAGGAATACTTTTTCTATGTCACTCTGTACCGCATAATTGTCTAACGGAAGCAAAGGAGAATTTTTACAAGATCTGAGACAAGATTTGGGCCTTCCATGAGACAATCATTTAAACTAACAGAATTTGTATCCTTTAAACTACAGTTGTATACTACTCTTAGTTTAGTTGTGGATGAGTCTTCTCTGTAAACTCCCCTGTGTGTTAAATAATGACAACCTCGTTTTCTAAAGGGTTCATCAGTAACTTCTTCAATGAGGCCCTTTTCTATTTCTATTTGTATTGTTCTAAAAGATTGTCACTTTTAAGTTTTCTGTAATTTTTATACAGATGTGCCTTAGCTACTTTCAAATTGTCCATTATTTCTGGACAAGATGTTTTCCAAGGCAGCTCCACATAGTATTGATTGTCTCTGTGCCTCTGTGTTGTAATGTATCCTTAAATTGTTCTGTCATCAATTGGTCTTCATGTGTAATTGTACTGTCCTTTATGCCAACTGATTCTAATAGTTACAACTTGCTGTAACCCTTCATCCAATCTGGAATAATTTTCATTCAAATGATGTGGGATTACGACATTTTTGTTGTTGTTCGAGTTTGTCACATAGTCAGAAATTTGTGAATGTGGTGATTTTGTTTTGTGTGAATTTTGTTCGTGTTCTGTGTTTTCTGTGTCAGTAGTAAGATTGTATTTAGTTATGTCACCCAAAGGTGCAATACCTGTGGAAGTTTGTATGGCTATTCCATCTCCAATTTTAATGATGCCTCTATGGACCAGATGAAGAGAGTCAGCCCCCATGAGCATATGTATATCATCAACTACATTTGCATTAAGGGTTTTATCAGCTATCGTGTATTTGTTTTGAAGTTGCAGCAAAGTTTGTTTTAACCCAGCTATTTGTAATTTTTCTTGTTCTACTTTGTCCACAACAACAACCTTAAGGGTTTCAAATGTTCTATCAAGAGTTAAAGTTACATTTGCAGTTTTAAAACTGGTTGTATTGGGTTTTTAGTAATAAATGATGAAATAGAGAGATCTTCATTTCCTTTTTGCTTCTGAAGTCCCAATTTTTCTATCAGTTGTTTGGTTACAAATGTTTGTTGTGAGCAGGTATCTAAGAGACACCTAACCTGTACTATTTGTCCCTTTTTGTTTTGGATTTCCAAAGTTGTGGTTGGTAAAAGAATTTTTGAATTGTGGTTAATGCTAGATGAACTGATATGCTCATTCATAGCATTTTGAGTTTGTTTCTGTTTGTTTTGGTTTGATTTGGATGTTTGTTCATAATGTTTGTAAGTTTTTTCAATGTCTGTGTGTGTATTACACATGGGGGTAACATGGTCAAAACTATTGCAAATCTTACAATTGTATTTCAAATTTGATTTGCAGTTTAACTTATGGTGCCCTGATCCAGTGCATATTTTGCATAAGTTTGGTTTTTCACAACGTTTTGACCTTGCTGTAAAGTCTGTGTATTTGGAACAATTTGTAGAATTATGTTCACTGCTAAAACAAAATTTGCATGGTATGGGGTTATACTCAAAAGTATTTACATTAAAGTTTTGTAGAGTAGGGGTCTTTGAGTCTTTTTCTGTCACTTTATTTTCTGCAAATTGAGTTTTGCGGTTGTGTTTGAATGTAACTGGTAAGTGTTGAAATCTTTTGTTAGGTTTTTGGTTTTCTGCATTGTTAGTTTTTCCTTGTGCTGTGTTAAATTTTGGGAGTGTGTAACTTGATTTGTAAAGTGCAAGTACAGTTGGGAAATCTTCTCTTAGCGTATTAAGGCTAGGATATATGGCAGTTGTTCTCTGATGAAATATCTCTTTGACTTTAGAAGGGAGTTTTTCAAAAACAACAGCTTGAATGATCCAAGCTGTTTCTGTAATGTTTAAATTATTGTTTTTAAGTTGTCCCATGAGACATTCAAACTCACAGTAAAAGTCAAAGAGGTCACCATAGTTGTCTTTTGGGGTTCGCATGTTCATTACTTTAAGAGCCAAATCATGTATAATTTCATCCTTATTCATGTAATTTCTGTTAAGTAATTCTATTGCCACAGAATAAGAAGTACCTATTGCTGGCAGTGACTCCACTAATCTTAAGGCAGGGCCTTTCAGAGAATTCACTAAATAACTAAATTTATCAACATCTGTAATGTAGTTTTTATTACCCACCCATAAGGCTATGAAAGTTTTCAATAAAAGATTGAAATTTGGCTCTGTCACCCTCAAAAGTGGGTACCTCGAGTGTAGGCAATTTTGATTTTAGTTCATTGCCCTCAGCCACATTGGGAGAGCTAAGTGAAGCATTTCGGATAGCTTCTAAGAAGCTTTCATTTGTGTCTTGCTTTTTGTACTGGTCAAGTTGGTTTTGAATTTCAGAAATATAGAAATTAACTTTTGTAATGTAATTATTGTCATATAGGAAAGTAGAATACTCATCATCTGTTAATTGAAATGTGTCGTCAATTTCTGTAATTATTTCCTCCTCTAGTGTGAAAATTTCTTGTTTGTAACGAGTAATAGAATTCAATGTTGTTTCAAGATCATATCTTGTAGGTTCTTTCTGTTTGTAATCATTGTACAGTTTGGTGATGACACCTTTACGTGCTGATTTTTTCTCATTAATTTTTTGTAGTTTTGAGATGGTGCCATAGCTCCAAGGCAGTGGCGTGGTGGGACTCTCATCGCTGGTAGGGCCAGAGAGCATTTTGGCGCCTTCTCGAAATGATTCGAAATTTTTAATTTTAGCATTTTTTGACCGTTTTGAGACTGAGACGTATTTGTTTACATTTTTCGTTTTGAAAGTTATAAACAGGACCAAACTGTTAGATTTTTTCGGTTAATAAATTTATAGAAATATAGGTTGTTTCTTGTTTGTATGCAGAAAATATTATTATTACAAACTTCTTACAACAATAGAAAGCACAAAACGTTTTAAAACAATAGAAACCAATGGCGAACTACAGTAGCTTGTTGGTGTTGTAAAAAACACCATGTGAATAATGACGTTTGCGACCACCAATGACATTTCCTCTTTTTGAAAGGTACTTATCATCTGGTTGATTAGGTCCACAGCTCAGCACGTGTCGTTTTACATCAGCACTATACCTGAGATTGAGAAAAAAATAAATTGCCTTTATTTATTTTATGGCTAAGATAGGTAGAACTTAAATAGCAAAAATAACCTTTATTTATGCACATTATAATTTTTAGGAATTATATTTTAATATTAGTGAACGATAAAAATAAAATCACCTGTGCTTAGAATTTATTAGTGCTGTAGGATCAATTTTGTCAGATTTGAAAATAGATTCATCTGTTCAGGGCCGGATTAAGACCTTTAGAGGCCCTAAGCACTTAAAAGATTTTGGTGCCCCATATATATGTAATTCAAAATATAAACAAAAATAAACCATAAAATAAAATTTTATTTTTTGAAATGAAACAAAACTTACAGTAAGATGGAAATAATGTTTATTTTTGTATACTTCCACTTCATTTATATTTGAAAAGTTTTCTCCTACTTTTTTTAATTGCAAAGTCTTTGATCAGATCCTCAAAACTAATCTTACGTAACACATCTGCTTCTATACTTAGTAGAGCTAAGGCATCCAGCCTGCCTTGTTGCATAGTTGTTCTGTTGGTATTTTTAATATACTTCAACTGAGAAAATGAACGCTCAGCTGAGCAATTTGTGACCATTAATGTTAAAAATATACGAAAGGCAATTTCTACATTTGGGAAGGCACACTCAATATTGTCTTCTACAATTATTTTATAAAGTTCAGCATGACTGAATCTTGTCTTTACATTTACTATAGCACACGAAAATATTTAATCTACAGGGTGGGCGGAAAGTAGCTCCCTATTTTGGATTGGTAAAAAAATACGTATATTATCCATTTATTTCAGAAGAAATAATATGAAAAGGTAGGCATACATGATAGGTTTTCTCTAAAATTCAATGTGGGCTCCAACTCTTTCCACCAGCTTCTGGAGCCGCCCAGGAATGGCGTCCACTGACTTTAGCAGGAACTCCGGCGGGATGGAGGACATGACTTCCCGAATTCGGTCCTCCAGTTCTTCCAATGTCCTCGGTTTGGTGCGGTAGACTTCTTCCTTTACCCACCCCCAAAGAAAGAAGTCGCACGGTGTCAAGTCGGGGCTCCTGGCTGGCCATTGATGTGGACCACGACGACCCATCCAACGCCCAGGGAAGTGGGCATCCAGCCCTTCTGCGCAACACCATGAATGCTGAGCGGTACCTTGCTATATTGCGAAACGAGGTCTGGCCGGTTGTCAGCACATGGGAGAACATCGACGATCTGATATTTATGCAAGATGGCGCCCCTCCGCACTTCGCTCTTGTTGTCCGTGAGTGGCTGGATGCCCACTTCCCTGGGCGTTGGATGGGTCGTCGTGGTCCACACCAATGGCCAGCCAGGAGCCCCGACTTGACACCGTGCGACTTCTTTCTTTGGGGGTGGGTAAAGGAAGAAGTCTACCGCACCAAACCGAGGACATTGGAAGAACTGGAGGACCGAATTCGGGAAGTCATGTCCTCCATCCCGCCGGAGTTCCTGCTAAAGTCAGTGGACGCCATTCCTGGGCGGCTCCAGAAGCTGGTGGAAAGAGTTGGAGCCCACATTGAATTTTAGAGAAAACCTACCATGTATGCCTACCTTTTCATATTATTTCTTCTGAAATAAATGGATAATATACGTATTTTTTTACCAATCCAAAATAGGGAGCTACTTTCCGCCCACCCTGTATATGTATTTTTAATATGGCGCTCAAAGATTTGATATAAACAAAATAATAACGCAAAGCGTAAAGTGTGTGATTACAACGAAATATATTTATTCTCTCAAAAGGGTTGTTGTTCACTACAAATTCAAACAATGAAAAAAAATAAATACTATATATGAATATATATAATTCAGTTTTCAACAGCTTATAGGCTATAAGCCGCGATTATAATAGTATAATAAATCCATGGTAAATCCGACAATGGAAAATTTCTGTGGTGCCCCCCTTCCCTTGATGCCCTAAGCACGGGCTTATTTTGCTTAATGGTTAATCCGGCCCTGCATCTGTTGTATCAACAGCTTCTTGATTAGACTTGATCGACTCTGGTTGATTAGGTACACAACTCGGTGCATGTACTGCATGTTGTTTTTCTTTGTCATCAGTCATCACCATTGTGGCTGACTCAGCAAATTAACCAGACTGAAGTTTTTTGGTAACAGTGATGTGATCCATCTCATCAGAGTCATCACTATGACTAGACTGCAGTGTTTCAGCTTCAATGAAAGATGTGCTTGTTTCAGCAACTTGACTAGAATTGAGTGTTTCAGCTACAGTAACAGCTGACAGTGTTTCAGTGGCAGGTGTCACTTGACTAGGCTCAGTTATATTTAAAAATGCCTGCATTCCCTGCCTGAGAGTCTTCTTCCTGTGTGCGCTGTTTCTTAGCAGCTCTGTTTTGAGCACCAGATTTTTTATTTCTCTTTTTATCCATTGCATAATATGCATATGGACTAGAATCTATGTTTCAACCAATTAGTTTATTTTGGTTTTTGACAGTTTATAATACCAAAAACAAGAAGAAAAATATTTGATGCTGAAATTTTATCTGTAAAATCGAATGTAGTTATATTTTCTTATAAAATACATTTATTAATAAAATAAATATAGGCAATATTTATTTTATTAATTTAAAAATAAATAAATAGAGCCAAGGGTTAAAAAATCAAATTTGTGACTCAAGCAAGACTATAGTATGCATTTTTATTTTTGACACTGTATGCAAAATCAAATTTTAATTCTTGACATTGAATATATACATATATATAAAATCATGAAAAAGAAAAACTAATGTTTGTCATTTACCATTACTTATTCGGCTTAGTGGATTTAATTTTCCCAGAAGAGTTCCTTGTTCCATGTACGGTATATATATATATATATATATATATATATATATATATATATATGAATAGAAACGACATAAGTATTAAGGAACGTTTCTGCACACGAGGAGGAGAGATAACGAAATAATGAAAAATGAGGCGAACCGCCTGGGAATCGAACCCAGGGCCTTCCAATTGCCGGTCGGACGCTCTACCATTATGCTACGGACCCCACTCAATCACAAATCGAAATTCTCCCAAATAGGGCAGAAACCAATGCCCTCAGAGAGCACCCTCGCAAATCGTGAATATGCGCAAATAACTGCAATGACCGCGCAGTATATAAATGAATAGAAACGACATAAGTATTAAGGAACGTTTCTGCACACGAGGAGGAGAGATAACGAAATAATGAAAATGAGGCGAACCGCCTGGGAATCGAACCCAGGGCCTTCCAATTGCCGGTCGGACGCTCTACCATTATGCTACGGACCCCACTCAATCACAAATCGAAATTCTCCCAAATAGGGCAGAAACCAATGCCCTCAGAGAGCACCCTCGCAAATCGTGAATATGCGCAAATAACTGCAATGACCGCGCAGTATATAAATGAATAGAAACGACATAAGTATTAAGGAACGTTTCTGCACACGAGGAGGAGAGATAACGAAATAATGAAAAATGAGGCGAACCGCCTGGGAATCGAACCCAGGGCCTTCCAATTGCCGGTCGGACGCTCTACCATTATGCTACGGACCCCACTCAATCACAAATCGAAATTCTCCCAAATAGGGCAGAAACCAATGCCCTCAGAGAGCACCCTCGCAAATCGTGAATATGCGCAAATAACTGCAATGACCGCGCAGTATATAAATGAATAGAAACGACATAAGTATTAAGGAACGTTTCTGCACACGAGGAGGAGAGATAACGAAATAATGAAAAATGAGGCGAACCGCCTCCGTAGCATAATGGTAGAGCGTCCGACCGGCAATTGGAAGGCCCTGGGTTCGATTCCCAGGCGGTTCGCCTCATTTTTCATTATTTCGTTATCTCTCCTCCTCGTGTGCAGAAACGTTCCTTAATACTTATGTCGTTTCTATTCATTTATATACTGCGCGGTCATTGCAGTTATTTGCGCATATTCACGATTTGCGAGGGTGCTCTCTGAGGGCATTGGTTTCTGCCCTATTTGGGAGAATTTCGATTTGTGATTGAGTGGGGTCCGTAGCATAATGGTAGAGCGTCCGACCGGCAATTGGAAGGCCCTGGGTTTGATTCCCAGGCGGTTCGCCTCATTTTTCATTATTTCGTTATCTCTCCTCCTCGTGTGCAGAAAACGTTCCTTAATACTTATGTCGTTTCTATTCATTTATATACTGCGCGGTCATTGCAGTTATTGCGCATATTCACGATTGCGAGGGTGCTCTCTGAGGGCATTGGTTTCTGCCCTATTTGGGAGAATTTCGATTTGTGATTGAGTGGGGTCCGTAGCATAATGTAGAGCGTCCGACCGGCAATTGGAAGGCCCTGGGTTCGATTCCCAGGCGGTTCGCCTCATTTTTCATTATTTCGTTATCTCTCCTCCTCGTGTGCAGAAACGTTCCTTAATACTTATGTCGTTTCTATTCATTTATATACTGCGCGGTCATTGCAGTTTTTGTTGCATATATATATATATATATATATATATATATATATATATATATATATATATATATATATATATATATATATATATATATATATATAAAATTGAGGGTCGCGCGTCTTAAGGTACTTATGCGCCACCACAGGCGAAAACGTGTTTTCGATGGATATCACTATTTTCACCCTTCCTCTATCGCGTGGTTTGGGTTATAATGACCTTACGACACTAGAAGTATGGTTGAAAACCTTATGAAGCGAACTACTTTTTTCACCGCTATCGACAGCTGAGCTCTGCCGCCCAGATGTGATGCGCGTCTTAAGGCCCCAATATCCCGTTCAACTGGTGGGAGGTGATGGGGGTGGGGGTGGGACGCTCGGTCTCTGGGTGGCGGGAACAGCAGGAGGAGCGCGAGCTAATGAAAACATGGCAGCCACGCCGCTCTGCTTTTTGATTGGCCACCCTCTCCACGCGCCGAGAGGGACACGACACAAACATCCCACCAGTAACTTAAGACTCGCGTTGCTGTTAGCAGGCGTCCTGTGTTCGTGCTCATATTGCTGAATATTGCGTGGATTATTCTATTCACCCGGCTTCTAACTATTATCAACGTGTGCAGCAATGTCTCACCGTGCTAGTGATAGTGATGAAAAATCAATGGAATCATTCTGTGCCAGAAATCGCACCCAAAGTTCGGCATAATAAGAAAATTAAAAAAAATATATATCTAAAATATAAAATATGAAAATCTATTCCAAAAACTCATCAACATCTTCATTAGCATACTTATCACTCTAATTTAGCCAAAAATGAACGTTCTAGCTCAATTAATAACAGAGATACTGTTGCCAGAATATTGCTGAACTTTGGAGGCGATTTCTGGCGAATTTTAATTTTGGTGCTTAGGTACCTTAAGACGCGGGACCCCCTCAATTTTATATATCTATCTATATAATATATATATATATATATATATATATATATACACAGGGCGTCCCAAAAAAATGTATACACACTTTAAATAATTATAAAGGCAGTGTTTATTAAAATACATTTCATTTTCAAAATGTAATAGAATCTACAGACATTATTTAATTGTTTTGTCAACGCCTGTTTTCAAACTGACGTCCGTTCTGGTCCAGGCACTGCTGATAACGCGAAGCAATGGAATCGCAAACATCACGAAACATTTCGTTTGGTATTTGTGTGCATTCTCGTTCAATGGCTGCTCTCAATTCAGCGACTGTTGCAGGTTTATAGCGTAGACTTTGTCTTTTAAGATCCCCATAAAAAAAAGTCTAGTGGTGTGAGGTCTGGTGAACGCTGAGGGTATTCTACGAAACCCTTCGTCCAATCCACATCCACATCGTGCCAAGTACCACTCGCAATACTCCACTCTTCGGTCCGGATCATCTTCATTAATAGCATGGACTAATCTTGGAATGTAACTTTTCCATTGACAGCGCTTCAAAATGCGTTGGACAGACGATTCTGAAATTCCTACCTCACGACTCGCTTGCCACACAGATTTTCTTGGACTTTGGTGATACGTTTCCAGTACTCTTTCTTGCTTTGTGGGGCTTGTCGATGTCCGTGGTCTTCCGGAACGCTTCTTGTGGACATTCTGAACAGTTCCATCGGCTAATTCCATTTCTAATTCGAGTGATGGTAAGTCGCGTTGGTGGATCTGTTTGAAACTCCCTCCTAAACTGTCTTTGCACTTCAACTGCGTTTTCACACTTCCAGTAGCATTTTAAAATGAATTTCCTTTGTTCAAAGCTTAGTCTGACTGCCATTATTAATTCTAATGGGTTTAACTTGGAAAGAAAGAAACATCAATTGAGCTATCAGCTGTTAAAGTGTGTATACATTTTTTTGGGACGCCCTGTATATATATATATATATAGTCATGCGGGTTGCTTCTACAAAGCTTCAATTTAATATTTAGGAGAAATCCAATGACAAGGAGGAATGTAAATGCCATGAAAAGTCTTCTTTAATGCGCAACGTTTCGAGCAATACGCTCATCATCAGGCTAGATAATAACAATATGAAATTAGAATCAATAAATAAATGTGAACAAGACAAAATAATTTCTATAAAACCTATTCATTAAAAGCAAATTTTAAAAAGACTAAAAGAAGAGGGTTAAATTCAGTTATAAAAATTTACATATAAAATTACAAGAAATTTAAAAAGCTATTTTTAAATTACATATAGTAAATTTGAAATTAGTACACTGGAATAATTAACACTAATACAATGGAATAATTAACACTACGAACCTTTCAATGCTGGTTCCGAGGCACGAGTAATTTAAAACAAAACAAAACAGGAAACAAACTATGGGTTGGGCGGTTGGAGAGTTATAAGTTGGGGAGGGGGGATTATAAAAAATTTAGAGGGACAGCTGAGGAATCCACGTTTAGAGAAGGGATCAATGTTTTAATATAAAGAGATTCCAAAATTCTAAGTGAGTTAGGACAAGAATTACAACCGAGAATTTTAAAAATTATCTACAATTCCATTGTATTACTATTCGGGAACATAGTATTAAATGTAAAACTGATGTCACTTTAGATAATTTTTAAATTCTCGGTTGTAATTCTTGTCCTAACTCACTTAGAATTTTGGAATCTCTTTATATTAAAACATTGACCCCTTCTCTAAACGTGGATTCCTCAGCTGTCCCTCTAATTTTTTTATAATCCCCCCTCCCCCCTCCCCAAAAAAATGAAGTTTTAAAAATCTTTGTTCCACATGAGTAATGTTATTCCTTTTGCTTACCTTAATCAAATTACAAAATTTGAAACCTCTACGTCAAGTTTTAGGGGTCCCGAGAAAATTGCACTTTTCCTTTTAATGCTGAAAAAATTAGTTTTTCCTCATTTTCATAAGTTCTGCTTTATTTTTTGTTGGAAATTCTTTACGATTCTTGAAAACTGTTTTGAGCAGGTATTGTTTGTCCTCTTCTTTAGTTGTCACTGCTTGATTAAATTTTTCAATCAATGCAACACCCCGCTCAGCTGTGTCATTTGTCACTCTAAGGGCACGAACTCTAGCACAGCCTCTTTGGTACTCAGGATCTATTCCCCATGTTGATGCAGAATTTTCAGTGAAGAGAGAATTGAGATGTAGAGCATCAAAAGAGATTTAGTCCTTGAAGTAACAAAATCAGAAATCCTTTTTTCTTTAAAGAAGCTAGGGTTACCTTTGCTTCTAAACGTTTCAGTCCCTTATTTCTTGGAGGCATTTTGATATTATTTCGCATTTGCTCCTTTTCTTCAAGGGATATGCTTTTGTCAAAGAAGCTTAATCCAACAAGTGTTTCTGAGAGGTACCACAGATGTCGTTTAATGGCATTTTGGGCTTGCTTGATAACACTTGATATCAAAGAATTTTCCTCCATTATTGCAAGATCTTGCAAAAATTTAAGATCAACATTTGGGGCTTCCTCTGGTTGAGAAGCTTTTGCCCAAGATTTTGCGTATACCAATGCAACAAATAAACAAATTTCTGTTATTGCATCAAGTTCTTTTTTAGTCATCTTAAATTGATTTTGGAGAAGAAAAAGCTTAAATGCATAAATTCCTTTTGCCATCCATCTTGCATGATGGTACGCTCCAGGTCTCTTCAAGGGAGTATTAGAAATGCTTTCTTCTCCAAAAACAAGAGAACAAGTTGAAAAATTCTTTATAATCATCTCTTGGCTGTTTAGAGTTGAGTGCCTCCTTCATGATTAAGACTGTTTGATTTTTTAAATCTTGAACTCTTCAATACGGCATTTTTCCTCGGGCCTTTTTCTGTTTTTCATCAATTTATCATAACAGCTTATTAAAGAGTCAATCTTTCGGATGGCACTGTCTCTACGCATTGTGGGAACCCTGGCTTTCTCCCAGTAGGTCATCACTTCATCTAAGCAAAGATTAATGGATCTTCTTCGTCCCAATTTTTCCTCTTTTTGATGGAAGAAATATTTTTGCAAAACTTGCAGTTTTGTAGGTAAGCGGCAACAAAGTATATCTTTATATAAATGGCCAATGAGCCAAACTTTAGTTTTAGAACGAGTAGCCATTTTTAGTTTAAAAAATTAAATTTCTGAAATAGTAAAATAAACCAGTTAAATTAGGAGATAAAAAGGATAACTAAAAGGTTCAAGCCAATTAGGCAAAGCCTTTAATTTAGAGTTGACCAATTAAGGATAATATATTTTATCCAAAATTTTTGTTTTCCTTATTAATAATTTTCTCTGAAATAATGATCTAAGATTGTTTTTGTACTCTATTAACACCAAAAATTTCTTAAATAAGAAGAAATTTTTTCATAAGTTGCAACTCAAGAGTTGAGTTGATCATTGATGTTCTAAGCGCGCCTATTCATTGGAAAACTTTTATAAGTCATTAAATCTCGGGACCCCTAAATATTCTTATATTTGACCAAACTTTTGCCGACATGTCTATCTGGTCCAAAGGAACAAGGGCATTAATGTGGAACAAGGATTTCTTCAACTTTATAATTTACCCCCCATTTTGGTCCACACTAATATATATATATATATATAAAATTTGACTAAAAATTTCCATACAATTTTGGTATAAATTTGGGCATAACTCCTCCCCCGCTTCAAAAATTTGTAATAATTTGGGGTTTCTATGTCGTAGAGTAAGCGTTCCTTTGTGTTCTGTGCAATTTTGAAGAAATTCATATCCAATTTTTTTTATGAATTTTCTAAAATAGAAAGTTGTGTTTTTTGAAAAATGGATTTGAAAATTGTTTTACTTTATGAATGGTTATAGGTCCCCCAAATTTTAAATTATAGCCAAAGATTATGATTAAAAATTTGTATTACTAATTTAAGTAATATGTAGCAGTCATATTACTATATTACTATTATTGTTGGTTTTATAATTTTAAGATTTTAAAAATTCTAAAATCTGGTCCCTGGTGCGGCGCCCTCTGAACCTCTGTTATAGCGCCTTTTGGCTAATCGTCGCTGGTCGGGCCAAACGGGATGGCCACCACGCCACTGCTCCAAGATCTGTTTTTGTTTTCTTGGTCTGGGTTTTTTACCCTCTTGTCCAAGTCTTCCATAATTGTTGTTAGTGTTAAAGTTCTGAGTTTAATTTTATGATGTTAAAGAGTTTTAGGAGTTAAATTACTGTAATAAGTTTTTTATATAACCTGCGCCACAGGTTGAATTAAAAATTTACAATGTTTTTAGTTAGGATAGACTTTGAGTGTAAAGAGTAAGGCCTACTAAATAGGCATATTTTTCGGGCCTACTACGTAGGCTTAGGATGAAGTTAGGGTTAGGCCTAATGAGCTAAGCCTAGCCAGTTTGTGTCAGTGTAAATTTTAGAGGTGTCAGTTCACCACACGGGCCACCATATGAAAAACTATATAGGACTATGGGTTGATTGCCTGATACCCTCACCCGTTGGAAATTTCCAGCAGATTACAGTGGAGTTAACGACAAAAGCCCTACGTTTTTTTCGTTAGAGAGTTATGTATATGTAGGTCTTCAAAGGACCTCTTTAGGTTTATTTGCCTTCGGTATTTGCGCTGCCTAATGGTAAAAGGAATTGCCTTACCTTATTATTTGGTTGGGCCTGGCTTCTGTTTCGATCTAGGGCCGTGGTACGATGGAGTTACACAATGAATTGATTTGATGTAACTAACATAGGCAGTCACTGTATTTAAATACCTAAAGGAATAGAACTATCCTTTTTATATTATGTTTTATATTATGAGGATTTCACTCAGAATTTATAGGAATATAAAGTACATCTTCCTTGCTTAAAGCATCGCTGTAACATTAGCAAGCTCCGAGCGAGCCGCTATAATATAATCTTTGTCTTTTATTATTTGCTGATTTTTCAAAGTTCGTTGACTCTTCTCTCGAAGTAATTTTCATGAGTCAGCAGAGGAAAATTTTGAACACGAAATAATAAATTTGGTTTTCTTGTTGTTATGCAGGCCCGATGCCTACATATGGGTTCTATATATGTATGGCAATTATTTTCATTCCCAATAGGCTATGTCGCCAATCCCGAGGCAATTTTGTAGTTATTTAATTCAATTAATTAATAATTTATATTTAATTATGAAATAAAGGTACCACATACGATACCATATTGTAAACATGTATATTTTTCCATAGGATGTTGACTTATTTCTTGGTAGGCTCAACAATTTAGTCCCATCTCTTAAGTTAATGGTTGAAAAAGAAAATAATGGAAGCTTATCTTTTCTGGATCTAAAAATTCGGAGATCCTTTAATCACTTCAAATTTAAAGTTTATCGTAAACCTACTAACAATAACTCTTATGTGCATTTTTATTCTGACCATCATCCCTCAATTAAATCTATTTTCTCTGCTATGTTTCTTGGAGCATTGAGAGTTGTCAGTCCTGAATTTTTAGATTCCGAGTCATGCAATATCATGAATATTGGTACTGAATTGTTATCCTATTTCATTTTTAGATAACTGCCTTAGGAAAGCCAACAATGGGTATTATAATATTGTAACTGTAAATGAATTTGAGCGTAAAAATATCCTTAGCCTACCTTACCATGTAAATTTTCAATATCTTCCGACTTCACTTAAAGCAATTGGTATCAATGTACAGGGTGACCCATAAGTCCGGCATCATAGCAAAAATAATAAAAAAAGGCAAAACAAAAGCTTTTATTTACAGAACATGCTCAACATGTATTGTTCCGTAGCCCATTCACAAAATTCCATCCGCCGGTCGGGATCATCATCGCTTAATTTCTGTAGGATCTGAAGTTTATATGGATTCCATTTGTGAGCCTGAAGAATGCGATGGATGCTACTTTTCGACACTCCAGTCTCGGCGGACAATCGCCGAAGAGACTTATTGGGACTTCCGTTAAAATGAGCCAGGATAGCAGTCGCTGTATCATCGTCAGTGGACCTCCTTGAAGGTCCACTGCGTGGTTTATCTTCTATGGATCCTGTTTCCTTAAACTTTGCAACAAGTCTGCTGACACAACTCTGTGTTATTGGCTCGCGGTCTGGATGCAGTCTGTTAAATTCAGCAGCGGCCTCTCTTTGACTCCGATTTTCTATGAGTAGAATTATCTGGATTCGTTCTTCCTTGTTCACAGACATTATGGCCTGTAGAAAGAGAAAAATATGAATTATGGTTTGTAGAAATAGAAAAATATGAATTTATCCTATGATGCCGGACTTATGGGACACCCTGTAGTATTTTTAAGTATAATAATACTGTTAAATCACGCCCAATAAAGAATAGCCCAGATAATGTGGTTGGTTGTGTGTATTCGATCGGATGTACACAGTGTGACTCAGTATAGCTAGGAATATTCTAATGTGCATTTATCTATTTTAAAAATAATTTCAATAACAGTGCGGGAATGTATAAAATTGACAATATCCTGTTAAAATACCTTTTGCCTCTAATCAACTCTTGTTAATCATGTGATAATCTTTTTGTTTTTCAGTCCCGTGGTATATATTTTTGTCATCTCGCCTTTTCCCTTCATTCCCTGACGAGGTGTACTTCTGAATACAGGAAAGGCCTTGGAATCATTTCTTTTTCCTTGTAGGTTTGCATTATATATATATATATATTTTTTTTTTTTTCTTTCTGATTTACCGCCGATTCGCACCTAAAGAGAGCGGTACATATCTCGGCGAGGCAGTGAGTGGGTGATGTTACTGTGCTGGGGGTGGTAGACTAGGGGAGTGAGTAAGGGTCAGTCGCTGGATAGTGGGTAGGAGGGGTACGGTTTTAGATGCGATGGAGCAGATGGGAGTGAGTAAGGAAGAGAGAATCGCTTCCGTTGAAAAGTGGGGGCCGTCGGCGAGTATGGATCGTAGGCGGTCGGGTATGGGATTTTCGGCCGAGAGAGGGAAACACCTGCGACGAAGAGCGGACAACTTTGGGCATTCCACCAGGTGTATGACAGTGATAGGGGTATGGCAGGTAGGGCAAAGCGGGGCTGGCGATTTCGCCATAAGGTGTCCGTGGGTGATGCGGGTGTGGCCTAGGCGGAGACGGGCTAGGATTACTTCTTTATGGCGGGACCGGTGGAATGAGGAGGCCCAGTATCCTATTTGTGGCTTGATCGTGTGGAGTTTATTTTGTGTGGCCTGGTCCCATTCCCGCTGCCATATGGAGCGGAAGTGGGAGCGGAAAGCCGGGAAGAAGTCGGAGAAGGGGAGGGGTCGGGAGGAGGCCGGCAGTGAGCAGGCCGTCTTTGCTGTGCGGTCCGCCGCCTCGTTACCCTGGATGCCGACATGAGCCGGGACCCAGCAGAATGCGATTGTCTTGTGTTGGAAGGTCGTTAAAAAGTGGAAGGTTTGCTGGATGGTACAGACGAGCGGGTGAGGGGAGTTAAATCTTTCTAGGGAGAGAAGTGCACTTTGGGAATCCGAATAAATGACGAAAGAGCTGGCAGAGTGGGTGCTCACAATATCGAGGGCCTCCGTAATGGCGAAAAGTTCCGCCGAAAAAACGGAGGCCTCGCGGGGCAGGCCGACGCCCCGGGAAAGCGGCTGGGACAGAATCACCGCTGAGGCGGCCACACCAGCTTCCGAGCGGGAACCACCATCTGTGTAAATGGCGACTGCGTCCGGGTGGTGGGTTGCGTGTTCGCGGAAGAGTGACCTGTATATCATGGCGTTCGTGGTAGTCTTCGGTAGGGCACACAGATCTTTGCAAAACTTGATAGGGGTGAGGATCCAGTGGGGGTAAATGCTGAATGAAATGGGGATAACTGAGGGGGCGGGCATGTTGAAAAGATCAAGGAAAGAGCGGACCGCTTCAGTGAAGTGCCAGCTCCGTCCCTGAGGTGGTAGTTCTGAAACCGCCGTGCCCATAAGCGAAGAAGGTAGCCTCTGTGCACGGAGGTATGTCCTCATGAGGAGTAGACCCCGTCGGAGGGCGAGAGGGAGATGATCGCATTCCACATGGAGGCTGGAGGCTGGGGAGGAGCGGAAAGTACAGGGTCCAGGATACGGAGGCGGGCGATGAGGCTGAACCGTAAACTGCGCTACCATAGTCCAGCTTCGACTGTACTATGGAAGTGTAAAGGCGAAGAAGAGAGCGTCGATCTGCACCCCATGTGGTGTGAGAGAGGTGATCCAGGAGAGCGAGGGGGCGTCGAAGGGATTGCTTTAGGTGCTTGAGATGGGGAACCCAATTGAGCCGTCGGTCTAGGGTCATGCCCAGAAAACGCGTGGAGGGTACCACCTCAAGAGGACTGCCGTATAATGTGACAGAGGGTAGAGGAAGGGTTGTGGGTCTTCTTCTACTGAAGACCATACACTTGGACTTAGGGATGGAGAGGCGGAAACCCACCGACGTCGCCCACCTTTCCACCCGGTAGATGGCGAGCTGCATTTGCCGTTGAACGACAGACGGTTCTCGCCCTGCGAAGTAGATTGCAAGGTCATCCGCGTAAATGGAAGAGCGGATGGTGGGTGGAAGGCATTGTGAGACCGTGTTCATCACGACGGAGAAGCAGAGAACACTGAGGATGCTTCCCTGTGGGACCCCGTCCTCCTGCACAAAGGTGTCAGAGAGGACTGAGCCCACCCGGACTTTAAAGGTCCGGGAAGAAAGGAAGCCCCTGATGAAGGTCGGCATGGCTCCGACGAGGCCCAGATGTCGGAGCTGACCGAGGATCATTGCTCGACGGGTGGTGTCATAGGCCTTCTGGATGTCAAAAAAAATTGACAGTACGAACTGTCCATTGTCGAAGGCATCCTGTATGTCTCGGCTGAGAAGCAGGAGGGGATCAGTGGTGGAGCGGAATTGTCTGAAGCCGGACTGGGTAGACGGGAAGGAATTGCTATGTTCAAGGACGAACGATAATCGCGTAGCGACCATTTTTTCGAGGATCTTGCAGGCACAACACGTCAGGGCGATTGGTCTGTAGTTTGTGGGGTCCAGGGAATCTTTGCCGGGTTTGGGGATAGGGATGACGTGGGCCTCCTTCCACCTAGAGGGGAAGGCGCCCTCTATCCATATGCGATTGTATAGGTCTAGCAGGAAAATTTGTAAGGTAGAGTGGATGTGCTGGATCATGCCGTACGGAATACCGTCCGGACCGGGACAAGGGGATCGTCGAGAGGCCAGTGCCGCCTGTAGTTCACGCATGGTAAACAATCGGTTGTAGGTGCTGTCTATGGACGGTGGAGAGGGGCTATCGTCAGGGGCGGGTACGGAATTGGCTGCAGAGGAAGAAACGGCGGCGAAGGTAGAAGCAAGGTGGTCTGCCACCGACTTGGGCTCACATAGGAGTCCGTCGTTAGTCCGGAGGACCGGGGGTCGGGAGGGGACATGTCGCCTCTCGACACCCCGCACCTTCTTCCAGATGGTAGCCGAAGGTGTGTTGGCGGTGATGCCGGACACAAAGGCACGCCAAGAGGCTCGGCGCGCTGTCTTCATTGTGCGGCGGGCGATGGCCCTGACCCGCTGCATCTCCGTGCGATGGATGGGGAGTCGCGTCCGGTAGAAGCGCCGAGTTGCCTTCTTCTTGGCGCGCACGGCCTCCGCGCACTCCGGGGTCCACCAAGGCACCCGTCGGGCGCGGGGGTAGGCGGAGGATTGTGGTACGCTTGTGCTTGCGGCCGCTAGAACGACGGACTCGAAGTATGCGATGCACTCGTCGATGGATGGGAAGTGGGCAGTTGTAAGGGTGGTATACGTGTTGTCGCGGAAGCGGGCCCAATTCGCGTTGGTAGTAACCCACCTTACCGGTACCCGAACAGTCTGGTCGGGTCCATTGAGGGTGAGCTGAATGGGGAGATGGTCACTTCCATGGTCCTCTCGGAGGACTTGCCACGTGAAGTCTAGGAGGGCATCAGTTGAAACGAGGGACAGGTCTATACAGGATGGAGTGCAGGTGGTGGCATGGTAGAATGTAGGAGAGCCATCGTTGAGGCACTCGAAGGAGAGCTCGGTCATGACAGATATCAGGGTTGGGGCCATATAGGTGGTGTGTGTGTCACCCCACAAGGGGTGGCGACTTTTGAAATCGCCCAGTAGTAGGAAGGGCCTGGGGAGTTGTTCTACGACTTCCACCAGGTCGTCGCGGGAGACTTGAGCGTGGGGGGGGAGGTAGATTGAGCAGACGGTGTACTGTCTATCCAGGGAGAGCCGGACGGCAGTCACCTGTAGCGGGGACCGGGTGGAGAGATTGTAGAAGGGGACTGCGTGGTGTACGAGGATGGCAGCTCCCCTTCGAGTGCAGGTAGGAGGCGGGGTGGCGATGCAAAAATAACCAGTAGGGCAGGGCATGGGCCTGGTCCCCAGGATTAACTCCTGGAGACAGACACACACCGGACGGGAAGTGGCAATCAAGGAGTTAAGGCCTTCATAGTTCGCAAATATTCCTCGACAGTTCCAGTGCACTATTGTGGTTTTCGGGGGATCCATTAGTTGATGAAGGGGGATGGGTAAAGGTGTAGGCGCTAGGAGGTTGGAGTGTGAAGGGAGATCTGGAGTTCGCGAAATTGAAGGCTGGGTCGGAAGCATGGCTGGCTATCTACCGTTCACCAGGGAAGGAATCGGTCGGCCTGTCGAACCCCACGGAGGTTGCGGGGTCGAGTCGGCCGAGCGAGACCGGAGGCGTGGATCACGGCAGGCAGAGGAACATCGTGGGCTGAGCGGGTCAGAAGTGCTTTGACGGGCTTCTATGGTCGGGCCAGGAGGGGGCACGTTAACCCCAAACGTGGCGCTACCCCGCCTGTCCGGGGTCTCACGGCGGACCCTAGGTGGTGACAGGGGGTACCAAAAGGACCGGGCGGGTGGGAGGGAGGGCGTACTCAGGGTAGCGACAAGGAGGAGGCCGGGGATGTTGGGGGGGGTAGGTACTATGGGGGTGGAAGGAGGTGAACCAGAGTGGTCTCGTGGAGGGGTGGAGAAAATGGCACCAGGAGGCAAGGGCAGATCCATGAGACTCGTGGGCGTGGGCGCGGCCGAGCTTCCCTCGGTCACACCGTGCAGCTGCGCCAGAGCCGCATCCACTGGATCCTTTGGGTAGAGGATATTGTTCGGACTGGGTCTCGTCGTACGGGGCGGGTCGTGGATTTCAGCCACTATTGTCAGAGTCTGTGGGGGTAGAGTGGTGGGACTTCTGCGATGGGGAGAGATGGACATAGTAGACGTGGTGGGCGGTGTGAGGGTCCGAGCCGTCTTCTTGGTCCTAGGGGAAGGGAGAGAGACGTTGGAAGGCCGGAGGGTCTGGCGACACGCTCCGGCGTCTCCGCCTCGACGGCTTGCTCCGGGCGGCAGGTTCGGGCGTGTGCAGGGAGTACTGGGAAGGTAGGGTTTGAGGTGGATGGGACCTGGGTGTCCTGGTCCCAGACTCCTGGGGGATTCGTGGCAGGTGAGGTGCGGGAAGAGGAGGAATGGTGGGGGGACAGGAGACCGTCGGGTCCTGCGAGGATTTTCTTTCGGCGGCAGGCCAGGGCGGCGTGCCGAGATGACAGAGCCGAGAGCAGCGGCATAGGACACCCCCGGCCTCACCTCCCGACTCCGCACCCTGTCTCGTGCCTCACGGGGGCTAAGGAAGTCCGTCACTTGTAGGCCTCGGACCTCCTTCTCGAACTTGAAGAAAAGGCATTCGCGGGATGAAGAGGGGTGTGCGCCTTTACAGTTGGAGCACCTGTCAGAGTGAGCGAGTCGTCCACAGTGAACACAGTTGATGCGGCTGCCGACAAACGGAGCTAACGTGTCCAAACTTATTGCATTTAAAGCAACGGGTCGGGTCTGGGATGTATGGGCGGATAGAAAACTCGCATGACGCGCGGTCTCCCATACCCCATACAATGCGGGGGGGGGATTAGTGTATTGAAAGTAAGGAGCAGACGTGGGGTGGGGGAGGGGGTGCCTCCCTGTCGGGATGTGAAGCGATAAATCTTAGTGACTCCTTGGGGTGCGAGGTCCTCCAGGAGCTCGTTCACTGCGATCGACAATAGGCGGGTGGCGTAAATAGTGCCTTGACTCTGGTTCAGGCGAGGGTGTGGGGAAACGGCCACCGAGCATCCAAGGACCTCAGTGACGGAGAGTAGTGCTTTTGTCTCTGCGGCTGAGCGTGATTTTACTTGGAGGGAGCCATCCCTCTGTGGGCGTACGTCATAGCAGCTGGAGTTGCTGTGGGTTCGGATCGCCTGGAACGTCCGTTCAGAGTTGGTCGGGAGGGACCCAGATGTAGGCCGAATCACCAGGAATTTGTGGATACTTGGAAGGGAGAGGGAGGCTGTAGAGTCGAAATGGACTGGGATATTCAATGGTCGATAGGACGGCCGTGAATGCCGGCTCCCCCGTCCGCCGCGAGGCTCTCTCCGTGGGGAGGTGGGCTGACGGCGGGTGAGGGGGGCATATGGGGAGAGCAAGAAGCCGGGTTATGTGGACAAGTCTTCGGTGGAACTTGACTTGCCTGAAGGTGGCTGAAGTAGGCTGGGGCGAGACCCCTGCTCCAGAGAGTGCAGGTCCAAGGGCATAGTCGAGGGACGGACTGGGGTCGGCAACGGAAAAGGAGAGTGCAAGCGTTCCGCTTCCACAGTGGGGTCAACCCCATTAGGTTGCGGTCTTCCAGTGGTAAAGGACTCGAGGGCCTGGTTGCCCACCACCCGAGTGCTGAGAGAAATAGTAGTCCGGGAATGAGAAGCAGTAGTCGTAAGCCGAGGGGGAGAAGTATCCATAGCGAAACAGAGAACTTCATCCCCCGCGCGCATCCAGCTACCACCGACTCCAACAAGGGAAAGGCGAATCGTGGGCACACTTGGTCCCACCGCAGATAGATGTCACGCAGGGGGAGATACACCCGTACCCAGTCCCTGAAAGGCGGCCACTCTCATCCAACGCGCGGTGAAAAGTGGCAGAGACAGGGATTGGGTTTGGTTGGAAAGCAACAAGGGTGCAGGGCAACCACCTCCCACACCCAAGGGCCAAGGAAGGGGTCAAAATCAAGGTCCAAAGAACGACGCCAAAAAACAGAGAGAAGCCAGAAAGAATGGGTTAAAGGAGAAAGAAAGAAAAAGAAACAGATCAGCCGGGTCCCCAAACGGGCCCAATGGTCCACGAGAGCAGAGAAAGCCCTTACACCGAAGAAAGGTGTATTCCCACATTCGCCACAGAGGGATGCGCCCTATCGCTCCGGACAAAGCAAAGGGATATATATATATATATATAATGCTGCAAACCCACAAGGAAAAAGAAAAACTATTTCCTTGTGGGTTGGCAGCATTCATTCATTTCACCCCACATATATATATATTATATATATATATATATGACGAAGATATATATATATATATGACGAAGATAGAGGTAAAATTCAGGAAGATCTGAATAAAATCGTTGATTGGTCAGTCACATGGCAAATGAGATTTAACGTTGATAAGTGCAAAATTTTGCATATAGGTTCGCGTAACGGTAAATTTGCGTATAGTATGTCAGGGAAAGATTTAACAAGCGTAGAGCAGGAAAAAGATTTAGGAGTTATAGTCACTGGTGATTTAAAAGTAGCGAAACAAAGTACAGCAGCGGTCAATAAGGCGAACAAAGTGTTAGGTTTTATAGCTCGAAATTTTGAGTACAAATCGCGCGATATTATAGTTCCACTTTATAAATCATTAGTTAGACCCCATTTGGAGTACGCGGTCCAATTTTGGAATCCGTATATGCGCAAAGATATAGACAAAATCGAAAGAGTTCAAAGACGAGCAACTAAGATGATTCCGTCGCTTAGGTCAAAGTCGTACGAGGATAGGCTTAAGGAGTTAAAATTGACAACACTCGAGACCAGGAGGTTAAGGGGTGATCTAATCCAGGTTTTCAAAATTATGAATGGGTTCGATAACGTAGATAGAGATAGCTTTTTCGAAATATCTCAATATAATAGGACTAGAAATAACGGGTGTAAGTTGACAAGTAGAAGGTTCGAGACAGCAGTTGCGAAAAACTTTTTTACGCATAGAATAGTAAATAGCTGGAATAGTTTGCCGGTAGAAGTACAGTAATTAGTAGCACGTCTATAAACATGTTTAAAAATCGATTAGACGCATATGTTGATAGAAAGGGTATAGTTTAAGGTAGTAAAATTAAGGCTTTCTGGGGATAGATCCCACAGCTCAACACAAGTGTTGTGGGATATAGGGAGGCAGCGTCTTGGGTTAGGGGAAACTCTCTGTCCTTACACACCCCATTTAAAGAAATTCCTCTGCCGAGCGGTGCCCCCCATAGTACTGTGAGGTATTGAAAAACTCATGATCTTCACTTGCCTCACAAACACCTTTAAATGGGAGACCCAAAATGGGTGCACACACATTTCTACATTATGTACAGTCTTTACAGCCACACCTACTCTCTTTCTCGTAAGTGTATATATTGTAATGTATATGATTGTAAATTTTGACTTGGTCCGCAATCGATATGGACCGTGACTTGATGGATACCGTAATGAAATTGACTGGATTCTTTGGATCTGATATATTTGCATGTCCGTTATAAATAGATATAGAGTGTAACATTTGTGGATAGTGGTCTATTATGACTTGATCCTCTGGATCCAGAGATTCTATCTTTAGTTTTAAATCGATAATTAATTAGTTTTAAATTGATAATTATTTAGTTTCGTAAAATTGGTCGTTGCCAATTTACCGGCAGTTTTTACATAAATTTCTTATGTTCTTGTGGTTCGGAACCCACGTAAAATTGTAGGTCCCCTCCGCCACCACGGAGGACATACACAATACACGAACACAGTTAGGTAGACCAGCCATGTGTGGATCCTAGGGTCTTTGTTGGTCTGAAACATTATAACATATATATATATATATATATATTTTTTTTTTTTTTTTTTTTTAGTTCAGGAAGAACCGATTCGCCTCTATTTAAAGGGCATATCTCAGCGGAAAAACAAAGAAAAAGTGAGAGGAAAGACAGAGGAAAAAGAAAGGGTGGAGGGGACAGTCGAAGTGGAAAAAGACCAAGGATGACAAGGACTGCAGGGTCGAGCCCCATCATCCTTGGGTGCTAGGGCCGGGAGGGCGCACGTGAAACCTCCAGGAACAAGCACGTACAAACGAGCACAAAGAGCACTCAAGAGCACGAGCTTAGAACCCCCTTGCGGGGATATATATATATATATAATTTTATATAAGTAATAATAATCAATTACGAAAATGTAAAAATTGGACACGTTTTGTTAATGTGTGTGACCTTAGTTCTTAAAAATAAATGTCCGGATATTTTTAGTTTATAGAGAAACGAGGAGTTCTATGAAGAGAAAGACGACGTTCGAATAAGGAATGCATCAGTTTTGTTTGGTAAGTTTATTTATGATAAGGTGAACGGAGAACCAGTGAGTGGATTCGGGTTATATTCTGACATCAAAATTTGTTTTATCACTAAAAATTTTATTTCTCTTCAAATTTATTACTTATACCAATTAGGAACATACTCAACCTTCTCAGAAACATACTTGAGAAGAATTAAAATATGGTGTTCTTGAAGCATAGGCACAAATGAAAATGTTTAACTATCAGGTACATAAATTCATTTTTTACACAAAATTCTGAAAGAAGTGCAATGGAAAATTTTCCTCTTACACTAATTACACGAAATGCTTAGTAGAAATGAAAATTAAGCATAGTCAAAGATTAGCACCCGTTTACGTTTGGCGTCTCAGTAACATTAAGGCAGTGTGTTCCATCTGTTTATAAGACTTTCAAAAGTTAACTTTTTACACAATCGAAGACTTATGGAGAGAATATATAGTTAATAAACGGAGATCCTTTTCAAAAACTATTTATTCTATATTATAGTACAAAGGCCTAACTAAACCTGAATATTTAATAAATACAGTTTATTTTGACTGTACCAGACAGTTCCAAATACAAATTTTTCACACGAAAAATAGCTCTACAATCTCTTTCACGCAAGAAAGTAAGTTACAAACTTAAAATCTATACATTTTTAAATCTTTCATTTCCACCGAAATACGCAGCATATTCCAAACTCATTTTAAATATATTTACACGCACATATTAAAACCATCATAATTTCTTTATTCTTTCGTGGTGGTGACATTATAAAGAGGTGGAAATGTCACCGTGGGATAAATTGCGAGACTAGAACGATTTTAATGTATGCTTACTTAGATCAGAGTTGCATTGTAGGGGGTGGGGAGGGGACAAATTTAACGCTTCACTCTAGCCAATTATGATAACTGAATATTACGTTATTTAAACTTAACAGACACCAATTCAAAAATCGAGAAATATAAAAGCAGAGTTGGAAAAGAAATCTAAATAAACACTCAATTAATTTATGGCGATGAAGTTCTAGAATATGTGGAAGAACCTTCGTATGCGGGTCTCGGCGAAGACCTAAGGAGAGGATCCCCATAAATGGGTTCCCGATCAACACTCCAGAGGGAGATTCCTTGAGGAGACTGAGAAAAAAGACGTCGATTCAGATCTTCCGACGACGGCGGCGACGACGATGATGATGGAGAAGGCGAAATCGATGACAAAGAACGACCTCTCGATGTTGATGAAGAATTCCCTTTAAAGAACAAATATCACAAGTTCTTTTCGTCACATAAATTTAGGGTTCCGTTTATTCAAATCTAATTCACTCCTGACATACGTATATGCCCTTTGTAAGGCAATAACTGTCCAATAATAGGGAAATTTCTTTACCTGGTGACATCTGTGGAGGTAAATTAGCAGCAGCAGCAGCAGCAAAAACTCCAATGTTCTGGGTTTGTTTGTAACCAGGACTTACTAACGAATAATAACCTATACATTAAAAAATGGAATAAATTACACTTCAGATAATATTTCAAGAATATTAAGACATTATACTGTAAAGTTTTTACATCTCGAATCTGTACATTAATAAATAAATCTTTCAAAATCTGCCTATTCATCCATTACTCATAACCCAGTTCTCACATTGTGATGTTTATGGGGGATAACAAAACTGCCAAATATACAAAATTGTTCCCATCCAAAATATCTTTATCGATTGAAAGAACAAAAACTTACCAAAAACTAAACACACGACGGTAATTATAAGACACAGGAGGCTGAATAAAATGTTCTGGTAGCGAGATAGCACAGAAATCACCAAGCCCAAAAATCCAACTCTCCTACTTGGGTCCACACGCGTATCAGGTCCAATTTGCTCAAAATTTATTTTAACCTGGTGAATAATTTTAAATCATCAATAGTGGAATTATTACATAAATAAATAAAAAGCCCATCCCAACTGACGAAAGAGGGTTTTGTAATCGCCTTTTGCAATTGCAGGTGAGCTGGGCTCCAGCCTAGTAAACTACCGTTTAATCATTGTCATCTACTTCCAAAGTCAGTGCTTTTCGCAGTGCTGACAAAAACCATCACAGAAAGCAAAGGGAGTAACTGATAGATAATTAATTAAAATTAACCTTTGACTTTCTTTTACTCCAATAATTTCCTCACTCCTCGCCTTGTCGATGACGACTATTATCACCCCCCCAACCTTTTTTTAAAGGCGTGTGTGACACTTTTGTTATAGTTTTTTCACATTTTTGAACCACTACCGATACATTAACATTCATAACACCAGAGTTTCGATCTTTAAAATGTATGCTAACAGTTCTGATTCAGTATAGCGTACAGTGTACTGGAATCAGTTTTTATATTTCCTTGGGAGTGTAACATTTATTTTATTTTATTGTGAAATTCATCACATACACACATTGTGTATATTACACCTTGTAACCTCGTAGCAGTTCCGTACGTTCTCTCTCTTCACACGAAGGTCAAGCTGGTGGCTCAACCTCAAGGACTGACTTGATGGAGGAGCTAGTTGCTCTCTCGCGATCTCCATCAGACATAGCCAGGCACACCCGGTTCATCTGGTACCGTCCTAAGCCACGCATCTATTCTTCTTTTGAAGAATTCTACGTTGACACCAGTAATGTTCCTGATCTTCTTCGGAAGTTGGTTGAATAGTCTTGGCCCCCTGACAACCAAGCTATTTTCCTTTGGAGTTGAGGGGTGTCCCTTCTCTGGCGTTTAGTTTGGGAACACTACACATTCTACCTTTTCTATTTTTCACTGTTGTTTGGGTGGTTACTAGGATCAGCTTGGTTAAGTACTAGTTTTTCATTTCATTATTCTATGTCTATTTCTGTCTCTCTCTCCAGTGAATATAGATTTAATTTACGAAGTCTTTCCCAGTAGTTGAATTCCTTGCAGCCATCAATCTTGGCTCTGAAATTTCTTTGAATTTCTTCTAGTTCATTAATTTCCTCCTTTTTATATGGGGATGTCAAGACTTAGCAGTATTCATTTTCGGTATGATCATGTTTTTCAGCAGGAGAATCATTGCTCTTATCCATTATTTTAAAGGTTCTCAGTACATGCTCCGCGACTCTCTTTGCTTTGTTTATCACTATCTGATTTTCTCTCTCAAATTTCGCATAGTAGCTCATTATAACCCCTAAATCTGCCAGGGCTAGTTCTCATTGAATCTTTCCAGTGTCTCCAAGAAGTCATAGATTTTCTCTAACTATTCTTTCAGATATTTTAGCGAGATGGGACGTCAGTGACACTGGTTTGTAGTTCTTTGCTCGAGATCTATCTCCTCCTTTATATATAGAGATAATGTTCGCTCTTTTCAAGATGCTCGGTGTTTACCCCCCCTGTGTAGGGATCTTCTCCATGTCCAGTATTGGGATGTAGCCATTTCATTTTTAATTTTTAATCAATAAAGGTGTTCCATTTGTCCGGACCTGCGGCTGAATGTGATTTCATTTGTCCTCTAGCTCGCACTATATCTTCTGGGGTAAAATCAAAATATGTTATACACTCCTTGTAATTTCTAGGAGGGGAATGGGAGGAGTGAGTATGCTACTGAAATTTTCCTTGGTTCTTCATTAATGTAAATACTAAACTTGGTGCAGATTATCCTAGCAGTTTGGGGGGCCCCTCCCAGTCACGACCTGAGAGTAGGAGACTGGTGTGTGTTACTAAAACCTTCCCTGGTTCTTCCTTAATGTGTACACTAAATTTGGTGCAGATTACTGTAGCCGTTTAGGTGTGTAAAAATGATCAGAGGAAAAAACACACACACACACGATATTTTATATATATATATATATATAATGAATGATCTTCCCGATTTTAAACATTATTAAAAAACTAACAAAGCTACAGCTAAAAAGCAACATATACAAATAAAGAAGAACTCAAAAGGTTTTATTTACAAGCTACTGAAATTCAATATGAGCTGCTTTTGTGGCTCTGCATACATCAAAGTTTAAAATCCGGAAGGTCATTTGTAATCACCCGGTGTATAACATTTGGTTTGCTTCGGCCCGAATTGTTCATTCTGACGAAGGTCAAGCTTTTCACTCCACCTTAGACCTACAGTTTAACGCGGAATCTGAACCACGCCCCACCAGCAGCACAGCGTCTAGGCCACCCAGGGTACCCATTTATCTACCACCCACGTTCTTTATTGTGTGGAAGGATGAACAGCTGGGTTTTTCTGGCGCGCAGCAAAACCCAACTGTTCATCCTTTCAAATAAGACAAATCGCAGCTTCTCTCGGTCGGCAATATGGTGTGAACGAATCCACAATTGTTCGTAAATCCGTGCCTTCAGTGCTAAAGTAACGTTTGTAATAGGCGAGAACCATTAACTGAAAAGATGGATTAGTTTCTTAATGTGTGAATTGAATATCAAACCCAAAAGAAAGCCCCTATCAATCTGAGACAAACACCTAGCCATTCCTCCATTCCGAAGGACGGGACAGGACGAGAGGGGACGAAAAGGAAACTGCTTTTAATGAACTTTCAACACTATCTACCATTAAAACAAAAAAGTACTAAGGTGTTTATTTCCCATCTCTTCTCGCTGTAACACACTGGCACAAAGCATAAATATTAAGTAAAACTTTTGACATTTCATCAAATCCCATCAGTTTTGCCTAAAAAACTTCTGTTTCATAACGGTATATTCTGATAAGAATATTTTATATACACTCATATTAATGTCATATCAGATATCTAAATTTAACAGAAAATTTCTGTTTGAAAGTTGTTTCCTTTTTCTGAATAAAGTGGACGAGTGGTTCTCAAACTGGGTAGAAAAAGTGTCAGAAGAGGGTCACCAAGCTTTAGATGACGCTTAAGAAAAAATTAAAACTATGTATTATAAGACCTGAAAAAGATAAATACAAAAAAGAGACACATAACATCAAACTATAACACAGCTTTAAATTACACTACTCGTGCCTGTGTAATCTCCTTAATGAATACTACATTACAATTTTATTGAAAATGGTTTCCTTTTTTTCTATTTTTCAAGTAACGAAAGCCGTTTATTTTCTTCTACTGTTATGAATCGGGAATGAAATGGCCCGTATTAAAGGCGATAAAGATTCATCATAATACCAAATGAGGGTTGGAGTTAGGTTGGCAGTGCTCCTGCTCCGGAGCCAGGAGCCAGCTTCAAGATTCGGAGCCGGAGCGAAGCAGACAAATTGTTTAAACTCTGCTCCGAAGCCAAGCTAGAGCTGGGATTGTGGAGCCGGAGCGGAGCTGGAGCCACACTTATCGGAGCGCTGCACTTATAGTACAGTGAATGTCAGCAAGTTTAGGGGATGGGAGCCGATCACTAGCGATTGGTCTTTTGGACGGTTTTCTTTGAGTATGTAAAACACTAGTTGTAAACAAACCAAACCGCTGATGTTGAGCGTACGAATGTGCGTACAATATTTTTAAATCGTAATATAGTGTCCTGGCCGTACCAGTTTGCCAAGTATGGATAGTAAATCTCATCCACCCTCAGTTGACACTGGCGGTAAGTGCTACCAGTACTAATTCGCTTCGTAGCGAATACAATTTGATGAAATAAACGGTGGATGAGACGAAGGCGGTAGTTTTTCTTTGCAATTGAAACATCTTCCTGTGATTATATCAGTAAAAATGATTTGAAAGCCGATTGTAAGAGAGTGTGGTGAATAGTAGGAAACAACTGCTCTGATTCTGAGAATAATGTACGTACACTGTACAGTATGAGATGTTAAAGTACTGTTTTTTCTCAATGGGTGACTGAAGAAAGAATAGAACAATTACACTGGTATGCATATGAAATTTCTTTGTCTGCTGTGAGGGTTTTTTCAACTCGTATTATATAATTCGACCATGCTGAATTCGAAAATGACATTGGTTTTCCTCAATCAGGTCAGGTTTTTTCTCTATTGGCCATTTATTATAAGTCCAATTTTATCCCCAAATTTATTGATTTTTTTAGCTTAAACACTGTAGATACGAGTAATATTATAAGAACACTCGTAAAAAATGAAAACATTGTGTGAATAAATACTTTTATTCATACAATGAATATGGAAAAAAGTTTATTGAGGAAGGAATGAAGTGTTTTTGGCTTTCCGTCTGTGTTTTTCTTCGGGCACGTCTCGCTTCAAACACCAGCAATAGTCCGCCAGCATATTGATATCCCAGTTTCCCTGGTACCTCTCTTCCATTATTTTGATATCTTGGTGAAATCGTTCACCCTGTTCCTCACTATAATCCCCGCAATTTTCAGGAAAATAGTCCAAGTGGGACCACAAAAAGTGTATTTTTATGGACATGCGCGACCCATGAGCTTTGAAAGCTTCCATCAAGTTTTCGACAACGGACTCGTATTCTGGACTTCTACGCTTGCCAAGAAAATCAGTGACAACTGATTTGAATGCCTGCCAGGCATTCTTCTCAGTTGGAGTCATTGCGTTTTCGAACTGAGTATCCTTGATCAAAGTTCGAATTTGAGGACCATCAAAAAACCCAGCATTTAGTTTAGCATCAGATATATGAGGAAATTTACTCTCGAGATATCGGAATGCTGAACCCTCCTTATTCATTGATTTGATGAAATTTTTCATCAAGCCCAGCTTAATATGAAGTGGTGGGAGCAAAATTTTTGTTGGTGGTACAAGGGGCACTGAAACGACATTATGCGACCCAGGTTCAAAATTCTCTCTGGATGCCCATTCACGCTGTGCATAGTACTTCTCATCCGCTCGGCTATCCCATTTGCAGAGGAAACATGGGTATTTCGTGTATCCCCCTTGCATTCCCAATACAAATGCCACAATCTTAAAAAAAATGAAAATATTTAAAGAATTTAGAGAATTTGTGTTCTTATACGCTCTCAAATAACCTTTAGAAAAACAACATAGTCAATAGCAATAGTTTACTTATGATATTAGTATTACCTTCAAATCTCCACAGATCCTCCAGTTATGTTGGTCGTATACGAGAGCATCCAGTAAAATTTTCATGTTATCGTAGCTCTCAGTAAGTTGTACGGAATGTGCTACAGGGACTGATGCAACCCTATTCCCAATGTTGAGAAGTACTGCTTTCAAACTTCGTTTAGACGAGTCTATAAATACCGTCCATTCTGATGCGTTATATGGCAGGCCCAAGGATTCGATTAGCCCCTCAACATTGCAGCAGTACACTAAGGAAGAGGTATTTTCGTGCACTGCAAAAAACTTGCGGAATTCTTCCTCTCGTTCCCTATACCAGGAGAATGTTGTTCCCGGAGCCAGCAAGTTGTCCTCTCTAAGTCGTGAGCCCAAGATCTCGGCAGCTAATTTGGAAAGTCCTAAATCCCTGGTAAGATCATTAAGTTTGGCCTGGTTGAGAGGCCTCGGCTCATTTGAAGCGGTATTTTGAGGTATATACGACTGGGACTGGTCATTGGCATTGGTCATTGATTCATCATCAGAATCATCGAAGTCCAGGGTTTGAGGTGGGTCGGGTATTGGAATTCCAGGACCATGGGGTACAGGTCTCATAGCAGAAGGAATGTCAGGGTATACAACAATGTGTTTATTCTTCTTGTTAACTCCTGAAAATAGAAAACACAGAAACATGGATAAAAACTTGCATATGAAATAGAAGAAGCATTCAGACAGTGGCGGCTCGTGAGGGAAGGCTGCGGTCTGTAAGATATGAAATAGGTCGATGAAGTCTGTATATTTTCTTTCTTTTTCATTCATATTGTCCCTTCGGGGACAATATGAATGAAAAAGAAAGAAAATATACAATCATTGTATATGTAAACAGGGCTGTGGAGTCGGAGTCGGAAGCAATTTTGGTGGTGCTGGAGTCGGAGTCGGAGTCGGTAAAAATGTACCGACTCCGACTCCGACCTCAATATAAATTTTAATAAAATATGTTTTTGTGTGTGATATCACTGGCAGCTATGGTGGTTAAACCACTTAAATAATAAACACAATGTTTTCCATTTCAGACACTAATGCCATTAATTCATTTTTTCTTTTCAGATAATATTTTTTATTTTTAATGCTTATTTAATTTCGAGTTCTTTCTAAATTTCATAAGTTTTTAACTTTCAAGTCTAAAACCCCTTTCACAATGGCAAAGACACTTTCAACAAAGTCTGCAGTTTTTTAATATTTTACAATAACCACAGATGGGAAACATTTCGTGTGTCAGTGTATGATAGAAGATGATGATGATGATGAAAAATTATGTGAAGCAAAAATCAGTGGTTTTACTGGCTCTGATAAAAATGCACCAACCAGAGCATCAAATTTGAAAAGACATTTGCAGTGTTTCCATCCCAAAATTTTAGAAGTTGTCATTGAGAAAGATAGTAATAAAAACCTTCCAACTACTTCAAAGTTAACAAAAGATCAGAAATCTACTGAACGACAAGCACCACTTACAAGATTCTTTACTACAGACAAAGTTACCGTAACAATGACCACAGATGATGATGCTTCACGTGGTGGTGATGAAATGCCTCTTGTGTAATTATCATCATAGCAGATTTAGAATTAATATACCTTCGGAGTCGGAGTCGGATAGACAAAAAATTGAGGAGTCGGAGTCGGTTTTTTATGTGCCGACTCCACAGCCCTGTATGTAAATGTAACTTGTATAACAATATGTATGTGTAAATGTATTTTCTATAACAATATGTATATGTAAATGTATGATTACCATTATGGTGAATATTATGCTATATATGGTGAATATTATGTCAAGTTTCATACGAGGATTTCAAAATATTTAAGAAAAATAAATTTATAAGCCCACCTTGGAGGTTTGTCATGCAGAAATAGCAATCTGTCACGTGATCCTTTCCTTCTCTCCAAATCATGGGAATTCCAAAAGGCAAAGATTTCGCTCTGCCTTTGCTCCATCTTCTCAAATTTTCAATGCACGTCTTGCAGCACATATGAGGGGCGAAATTTTTGTCCTGGTCCCCTAGCTTAATTCCAAAGTATGCTCTATACATTGTCTTCACAAATTTAGTGATTTGGGACTGGTTATTTGGCATGGTAACCGTCCCACATATGTAGCAGAATCTATTGGGATCATTTTTACACGCTCTATTCATTATGAAATATTTTATCTATACGCCTGAAAAGTAAAAAAAGATATTATACAAGTGAAACAAGTGATGATAGATTTTACTGTTCCAATTCCGCTTTGACAAAATCACGAAAAATTCTATTTTACTTATGAGGCCATAGCCGGATAACCTGAGCTGATTGAGAAAAACGGATTGCAGATTCGAAATCAGCAGGAAAACCTCTATAAGAATCACTTACAAAACCCTTGACAGCAAAATTGATGCATACCAGTGTTATATTTGAAGTCTTGAATTTTTTATGTTTCGTATTTCGTACATTTATCAGTAAACCAATAACTCTTTCGATTTCATAATGATAATTGAAAATTTTCAAGACATTTTAAGTTATGAAATGTTATGAAAAAAGAACATATACTTCAGCTGCAAAAGAGTTTGCTTTAAATGGAATTGTGTGAGATTAGGTAATTTTATATGGTAATAAATCCCTATTAAATTAAGTAGATCCAAAATACTAACTGAAAACTCTGTGGCTTGTGAAGCTTCGAGGAAAGAAATAACCCCACATTACGTACCGTTTGTAAACAAACATTACCTGAATTGCTTGACGAGTCAAAGATGAAACCAAAGATAATGACAATGGGTCTAAAGGAATGGTGCCACTCCACATCACGTCCCTGGCACTCATTACCAAATGACAACTTGACCCCTCAATGTCCTCAATTTGAACATCAACGTTTCTCTCATCCGAAGCCACCTGAAGAGAAAACAGACTTTAAAGCGTCATTCAACTTCTGTGAAGCCCTTTCTTTTGGGTCTTCAATCGTTGACATACTTCAGATACGTCAAATTGACGACTTCGACTACTTATTTACAGTTGTCGACACAGGTTCTGTTTTTTTTTCACTATTATGGTAAATGGCAATCCCATATTACGTACTGTTTGTAAACAAACATTTGACTGAAAAAACAGTAATAAAAAATACTAATTCGATTACTAAATCGAATCTACCACATCTATCAAAGCCAAAACAATTATTATAAACCTTTTTTTCATATTTTTCAACAAAAATCACTGATTTAAGAATACTAAACCAGTTTGAAAAATGCGTCCTACATTTGTTGAAATAAGCAAACTTTTTTGTGTGCATAATAATAAACCTTAAAAAGAAGACAAGAATAACAAAAAACATCTAGCATTAAAAATTCGACGTTAAAAAAAATACATATATATTTAGCGGCAGCTTCTAACACGTACACTGAGACTAGAATTTTCATCAAGATGTGAGAAATTCATCGAACAAGTGCCCTCACGTGATGACAGTAATTTCATCAACTTCGATACTTGTTTAGGTACTTTTCGGGGAACCGATTCCTTGAAGATAATTTATCGAAGTGGGTGGCGCTATCGATTGAAAGAAATGTCAATTAAATATCATTTCGTTTCTATTCATTAACCAAGTGTAATTACATGCATATCAATTTTTATGTTAATCAGGAACAACATACTAACAGAACTTAAATTTCAAGATTAAATGCATTAGAAATAAATTTGCTTTACCTCGGTGGGATCGAACCGATGCTACAGAAGATTCGAATTTTGCGAGCTGCCACGAGATGTTAAGATATACTGAGAGAGTTTTGTATTTATATATATTATATAAAATGAAAGATGAATCAAGATGTTTATGATTTTAAATACAATGTGGTGTAACTCCTTTTTCGGTTGCACTTATTGCGCGCGCGGGTCGTTTGTTCAGGATGACTCTGCCTATCCACTTGGATGGCCTTTCATTTTATACGCGCAGTTTTCTCGGTTTACTTGAAGCCCACTTTAAACGAGGTAGCACAGAAACAGCACACTCCCTCGTATAAAATTTATTTGGTTTCACTCAAAATAGGACATAAATTTAAAAGAAATCTACAGATGTACGATTACAAATTTTGTTCCAAAAAAACAAATTTTCAATTTAAAGAAAATGTTTGCAGTTATTCAAGTGAAAAAAATGATTTATACAGAGGGATTTTGTGTATGTAACTCTAGAAATAGGACTAACTTCAACCTTCTCACAAATTTTTTTTGGAAATTTACTCTCAAAAGTTCTGCGCTAGTTCCGCAGAATTTTACAGGAAAAAAGTCCATCAATTAAAAAGAATAAATTTTTACCAAGGTTTCAGATGGTCATGCGCTAACTTTACCGGTTTTCTCGGGAAACAAGATCACCACAAGATATTTGTTCAACATAAAAACTGCAGTTATTCCCTAAGGAAACGCAGTATTTAGCAAACTTACAAGTTAAAATTTGACAAAGAAATTTCACAAAGTTCTTACAACGAAGTTCGCGTAAAGCAAGGCAAATTCAGATTTTTTGACAACGTGAGACAGTTTAAAATCAACTTAAAAATTTTCAATAATGCCACAAGGTTCACAGATTTTTAAAGCCACTTTAACTTTACAAGGCAGAACTACAACTGCTTCATAACTCTAAGTTACACCTTAGGATCACAAGAACTTCCTTTAGTGCAGGGGCCTTCAACCTTTTTTAGCTTACCGCCCACTTTTTGATTTTTTGAGAATTAAAAAAACTTATTGCCCACCTCAGGGCAAAAAAAATAAATCATCATAATTAATAAAATAAAAAATAAAATAAATGTTTAATTACCTTTAATGAGAGCCTTGTGGTTGATGCTTGCTAATTAAAACTAAGTTGGGTTTTATTTTAGTAAGAAACAAACGAAGATCTCCTCTCTCTGCTATATTCAAACGACTTCTTTCCTTGGTAAGAATGTGGTTCACTACACTGAATCCTGATTCAACCAGATATGAGGTAGGGAAAGCTACTAGTAGAGTGGAAATCTTATTCCATAAATGTGGATAGCGCTTGGGTATTTTTTTGTTCTGCCAAAGTTGTAGGTATCCACCTTCTTTGAAATTTGCTTTGCACTCAGCGTCATATTTTAATTGCAATAATTCCTCTTGACAGGTAACCTCAACATCACATACGTTTATAATAAAAGGAGTCTCCATCCACGCATCGACTTTAAGGTTGATAATGTCTTGAATACGATTTTCCGTGTCAATTTTTAGTGCATCAAGATGACTACTATATTTTTCCAAGTCACTAGCTGCGAGATCATCTTTGATTGATAACAATCAATTCAATTTTCTTTTATTGTAGAATAGATGTAGATTGTAGAAGAAAACGATTGTGTTTGTGTGTGCGTACGTGTGTGTGATCTTAGTGCTAACTATATTTTTCGTCGATTTAGATCGGGTCTTTTGAAGTCTAAATTTTCATATTTACCACACCCTTAAGTGAATCTAATTACAGTTTTCGTGAAAATTTTCTACCGCCCACCTAAAATCACAATTCGCCCACTAGTGGGCGCTACCGCCCAGGTTGAAGGCCCCTGCTTTAGTGTCTAAAGGGCCAATAAAAAACATTTTCATTATATGAACATCATTCATACAAAAATTACTGATTTTCTATTGGCTCTAATCTCAATTTAGTTATATCTTACGCTCCGCCTTTCTTGAAGAAAATTTTCTTTCAAGGGTTTTCCTTAGGTGAGACCAAAGAAAAAACAAACCCAAACTTTAACAAGTTTCAATAATGAAAAACAACCTCGGCAGGTTTAACTGCGAATTGTGGTCTAGCTCGTCGTCTGACGAAGATTTTCTTTTCTTTTGCCTCAACAACACGTCTACACGCGTGGGCAAGCGAGAAAAGAATGTTTTGTTCATTGACTTCATTCTGGTAAACTTGTCAGCGCGGGCAACCAGCGCCGACAAGTTTGAACATGCTTTCGACTGTGTGCGGCTGCGCTCGATAGCATGGTCACATTCATGACGCTTGTCAGACCGGCGCTGGTAACCTGCTTTCTTTGTGTTCTTTCCCTAAGAGCTGCCGCTAAATATTTTTTGTTTTTTCATCTTCGAATTTTTAACGCCAAATGCTTTTTGTGCGTTATTCATGTCCTGTTCTTTTTAAGGTTTATTATTATGCACACAAAAAAGATTTGCCTTTTCGCAGGGAACATTTTTCAGACGTCCAAAATTTTTGTCGGTCGGCACAACGCTTTTTTGTATTAGTTTATTTTTTATGACAAACAGTATTCCGGATCTTTTATATAGTCGATTAAAACCTTCACCTTCAATTAACCTGGAATCTACGGTGCTGCTTCGTATCCACGGATCCGACGAAATAAAATAAGGTTACGTTAATTCAAATGATTGGTGAAAGTCTCAGATATTACTTACACCATATTTAATTTATATACCGGACCTGTCGGTAAAACTTTTATATGCCGAGATGTTATTCAGCTTCCCTTACTCGGATTAAAGATGTACGCGTACCTAATGGATGGAAATAAAGAGTACCTAACTCCAGGGTTATCTTAGTACAGCGCGATATATCCCCTAGATGTTGATGGGCCAGAGACTACAAGGCAAGTCTACACTAAGATACCAGAATCTACCTAAGCTAAATGTGTTAAGCCGTGCAACAAATTTAACAAGACTAGCTAGGAAGCGTTACTATAACTAGTTCACGCATTAACAGGTGGACAAAAGTTTATGAATATAGATGATGTTTAAGTGGACAAAGTCGATTATAGGCTTATCGTACATGATTAACGATTGGGAAGCAACTATGGCCCGAAACAATTCGGTTTATAGCTGTAGAAACTGTTTTCGTTTAAAGCTTTGCTATACGTTATTACGTTGATGTTAATGAACGTTAAAACGATTAATACGTTAAGTAATCGGAATAGCCAGTGAAACAAATTGAATGTTTAACACCACGACTTTACGTAAGATTATTTAAACGGAAAGTGACGCGTTCATATTTCGCATATGGCAGATCTTCATACCGTCTTGCGACTGGTAACAGAACGCGCCTCGATAAATTTCCGATACCTTAATGTTTTCAAATTTTTATCCTACTTTACCATTATTGTACTGCATGACTTACGAAATCGAAGATTTTTACGTTGAAGGAATTAGCGCGCATCGTGCAGATAGAATAGCTTACACTTTATTTTTGGATTGTTTTCAATCTATTTATATATATCATATATATATATATATATATATATATATATATATATGTGTACATTCGGACAGTTGCCCGCATATGTAATGTTCTTCGCCTCACAGGCGACTCCGTACATGTGGTAACGCCGCAGCGATAGTCAAGGTACCCCAACTGGGGGAAGGTGGGGTGGAGGGGGGACAACCGAGTCCAACCATATATAACATTGACATACAGGTAAGGCGCCATTAAAAAATTACGTAACGCTATTTTTGCTAAAACCTGACACCCCCAACACCTCTGGAAATATTTCATCTATCTCCGCGTGGTAAAGAACACTTAAAATAGAACATTAACCCGTTTGCTGCGCAACCCGTAATATCACGGGCTCTCGCTTCTGACCATTTCTGCGGAGCTCCGTATATACACACAGGTTTAAACTTTAAAATGAGATATCTCTGCGTAGCCCGTAAATTTGGCTCGACTCGTAACTGGGCGCGCGCGCAGTTAACGGATTAAAACTGCACTTTCATTTTGACTATTCAAATTATTCAGGGTTATTCCTAAGACCATTACACGTAGTCATTAACGAAGAGGAAGAAATAACTTTAATTAATAAAAATTGTAAAATTGCTGCAGAAACTGACAAGAGGCAAATATAATTATCAACTTACGGTGAAGCTCGAAAGTAACTCTGGACTGCCGTGTATAACTACAACAGCAATCGGATCGTTATTCGTCAAAACAACTTCGGATCTGTCAATAACTGCTGCTGGATAAAATGGAACAGTTGTCATGGGAGTTCGTACGTCCTCCTGAACACCAGACTTCACCACTGACACTCCCAAAAGCAGCTCCACTCCGGACGTAGCAAAAATAACGTCGGAATCGAACAAACTCTCCAACAAACATCCAAAACCTTCAAATAAATATGAAAATAATATGAATTAATTGATGAATCCATAATGTTCCTTGAATGAGGGGTTTCGTCCCGTTACAAATCTCTTGAATTACTGTCAACACTCGCACTGGCACCTTACATTCATTCAATTACACTTTATTAGTAGTAGGCTGGCGGAGTGGCCGCTCAGGGACGGAAGACTGTCGATGCTTTACAGGAAAGGCATCTTTGCTTAGTCGATATCTTTCCCTGTACCCAGATTGCTGGTTTATCTATCTGCAACACCTACATGAGGGAAATGAGCAAAACCCCACTACTACACTATTTTTCTCGGACATTTGACATCATTTTATACTCGGCAATATTTTTCAATATCCTCTCATCATGTGAAAACATGTTTCGTTTACCCACTACAGCGGGGGCGACTTGGGACGTTCTCAACGGTAGCTTAGGGTCAGTCCCCCTGGGCCCTCATGATCGTTATCCCCCGACAGGAGGTGCTGGGGTCATTTTTTGATAGTCGCCGGACAGCGTTTATAAAATTCTTTTTCTTGGCAATCCATACTTTAGACAATTCTAAGAAACTTTTCTTCTATGAAATTCCTCAGCAGACGACTGATTACTGAGATATCCATAGATAAAATTGATATATATCCAAAACCGTCTTCTCTGTGTCTTTTGGGACTCTCTCGTTCGTTCGTTTGTGCATTTCTCAAGGGAATGTAATTGCGCATGCGCTACTGATTTTAATAGCTCACTTTAGCCATGGCATCAGTGTGTGGAGGCTGCACTCTCACTTACTACGAAATTATAGCTCGATTCTACTAAAAGAACAGCGAAACAGTTGCTTTTTTTCGGGAACACGGTGTTTTACCCTTGTAATTATCGTGAAGACCGCCATCAGTGGTACTGTGATCACAAAGTAAAGATTCCAAAAACGAAAAAACGCCGTGCTTGTGGCTTTGCAGTGAACGATTACAAGGGTTCATTCCTTGATAAGATCCACTTTGAACCGTGGTTATTATTGTTTATCAACGCGTGGCTACGGAAGCAGTTTCACCACAATGAAGTAATTGAGAATCTTCATATATCTAGCCAGACGAGTGTGAATTGGCGAAGCTTCTGTTCCGAGGTGACTATATTTTGTATGGACAATCAGGAGCCTATCGGGGGCCCTGGAATTGTAGTGGAGATAGATGAGTCGAAGTTTGGCAAGTCAAAATACGGAAGGGGACGAGATTTACATAACTTCCTACGCCAAGCAGCTCAACTTTATCCTCCCCAACCTTCCACCTCGCGAAGCCCCCGGTTAGGAAAACGTGGCTACGATAAGGTTAGGTAAGCCTTCTTTGGTCATCTGACTCGAATGATTTTGACCTGTTAGGTTCATTGAATGCCCGGTTAGGTCAACTGTACGCCCTTGATGATTGGTTTAGTCGTGATATTTTCGTTAAAACTAACGAAAATCATGCTAACTCAAAAACGAGTGAGTTGCTATAGAAACGATGGTCAAAATCATTCGAATCACCTAAAAATACACCAGAAAAACGCTGTCCGGTGCTGGACACAACTTTTCACCTCAAGCCACTACTCGTCAAAATAGCTTATTAACTATTCACTTGTGCAATATTCAAGGACTGACTGTTGGTCTTGACTTTGTTCACTAAACTGAAACTCATATTTTACCTTCATCTATCTTCTCCCACTATGGCTTTTCTGACTATGATCTCTTTTCTAATCTCAGATTTAAGGGTGGTCTTTGCTGCTTTCAATGTGATTTCTAACTAATCTTTGCCAAACTTTGACTCCTGCCTTCAAAAATTTTCAACTTTAAATACGACTAAATATCTTTGCTGTGTCTACCATTCACCTAATGTTTCTTTGGCACGTAGCCTCTTTGATTCAGTCTCAGACCAGATTAATCGATTAGCTATATATGTAACATCTGACGTCTTCGTGGTGGGAGATTTCAACGTTCACAACATAGAATGGCTAAAGCTCTCTGCTCGCACTGATTCCCTTACTGACTCTCACAATCTGGATCCAACTCGTTTATGAGCCGACACGGGTCCCTGATAACAACGACCACAGTGGATATTTTTTAAATCTCAGACTAACTAACTGTCCTAGATCTTATACTTTTCCAGTTCATTCATCTCTTGGTATATTTGACCACGGCCACATCTACGACCAAAAGCCTTTAAACGGAACCTATCTCCGTTCAGATCGTCAAAGTGATCAACTGGCACTTTGATCGGGCCGATTGGGATGGGCTCCTTAACTTCTACTCTGCTTTCCCTTGATCTTCCTTCTTTTTTAATAACCCTTCTACTTCTACTGACCATCATCAAGGTTGGTATGAGTGAATACATCCCTCATAAGACATTCCCCACAAGGAGTTCAATAACTCTTGTGCTATAGCAGCTAAACATAAAGAAATAACTTTTTAAAAAATATCAAGATCATAACTCAACCCGATCCCTTAACTATTACAAATATACCGGTACAAGAGATAAAAAATAGTAGCAAGATTAACCAAACCAATTTTCCTCCATAAGCAAGCAAGTACAAAAGCTTCTTAACAACCCAAACAATGCTAAAAATTCTGTTCTGTTCTGAAAAATTTCAACACCAACTTCAATAGAAACTACTCCATACTGAATCTCATCCATCTCAATGATTCGGTGATATCCAGTTCCTGAGCGAAGGTGAATTTTTTTGATAACATGTTTGCCGCCAACTCTACAAAAAGTTGATCGTGAAGTTCCTCGTCTGTGGCTGGATGCTCCAATAATTTCTACCATTAACATAAGAGTATTTGACGTAAAAAATGTTTTTGATAATTTAGAAGGTGATAAATGTTCAGGTTCGGACGAACTTCCTCAAATACTCTCCTGAACTTGCTCCTGCTCTATCCCAACTCTTCCGTCTATCTCTTTCTACTTCGGTCTTCGCTACCTCGTGGGAAGATGCCAACATCTACCCTATTCCAAAAGGGGGAGACCCCACCAACCCTTTGAACTACAGAACTATTTCTCTCACATTCATTATTAGTAGAGCATTTGAAACAGTTCTAAACCCACAAACTCCTCCATGATCGGCAGTACAGCTTCCAACAAGGTCGCTCTACTGTCGATCTACTTTCCCTCCTTAATCACTTCATTTTCCAGACAAGCACGGTGAAACACGCACAACAGCACAAGACATCATCAAAGCATTCGACAGAGTTTGGTATCGTTCCCTCATTTCCAAACTTCTTTCTTATGGCCTTGCCCATCTTCCTCCTCTCCTTTCTTCTTTCTCTCCAGTCGCAGTGTTCGGATGGTGTTGGATGGTTTTGTTTAAAATTTTCACCCTAACAACTCTGGTGTTTCTCAGGGATCCGTCTTGGCTCCGACGCTATTTCTCTTACATATTAACGTTCTCTTCTCTGCCGCAACCAATCCCACTCATTCCTTTACAAATAACTCAACCCTTCATAGTTCTTTTACTCTTAACCACCGTTCTCCAATGCAGCCCATATTCAAAATGCAAAGCAGCACGCTATTTACAACTTAATTCTGACTTTGCCGCGGTGGCAGAGTGGGGAACTAATATGATGGTTTCTTTCAACAAATCTAAAACAAAATATATTATCTTCAGCAACAGAACCAACCACGCTCCATTCACCGTATCATTTAATATATACCAGTTTCTCTCATCAGTAACTCATCATGGACCACATTTATAAAAACTTTAGCCAAGACAGCTTCCAAAAAGTTTGGCCTTTTATATATTACTTCACAAACGTGCATTTGGCAGTTACTTATGAAAGTCATGCGTCCTCTCAGATGGAGTATTGCTTTCACCTCTGGACGAGTAATGCGGAGTTTGCCATTCGCTGTCTCGATTCAATTCAAAATAGAACAATTAAAACAACAAAACCATAACTGATAACTTCCCAACACTTTCCCTCCGACGAAGTGTCGTGTAACTCACTCTCTTATGGATATTTTCACCACCAATGCCCCAAAGTTACAGACAATAGAACCCCTCTGCACCTACTAATAGCAAACATCTGGGAGTGCGCATGACTTTTCCGTTAAGCTACACAATGAAGAACCACTGCATTTTAGTTTTTATTTAAAGTCCGAACTTCCACTCTCTGAAATTCACTTCCAGACTGCATTTACTTTATCCTACGAGTTACAACAGTTTATACAAAATTTTAAGGATTTTTTTTTGTTTCACAAGGAGAACGTCGTTGGCGAATGGACGAGAGTAGGTTCTTAGAACCTACCCTAGTCTATCCCCTAGTCTGTCATCTTTCTCTCTTAAAAAAAAAAAAAATCAACTTGCCTTCGTCCGAGAGATAGGTTGCAGTGGCTGAAAACACGTTCTTCACGTCCAATCGAGGCAGCACGGAAGAGAACGAGAGAATGCAAGTGAACGGAATATGCAGCTGGAGGGTGGAATGCGGAAAGCACAAAGGCTTCGACCGAACATTGTTTTCTCCTTCAAAAGTGACAGGGATGAAGAAGTCGTTCTCTCGTTTAATGTTTGAAAGAGGCTGTGACGGAGGACTCCAAGAGATCTACAAGCATTAAAATATTATATATATATATTATGTAGCGACCAGTGGTTCGGATCCCACGTAAAGCTGTAGGTCCCCTCCGTCATATGACCTTAGATGTTGCGAAGGAGGTTAAGCAACCCCAATTACAAAAAAAAAAAAAAATATATACTGTATAGATATATATATATATGTAAAGAACGACGCTTGTGTAGAACGTTCCGCACAAGATAAGGAGGGAGAACGAACAAATGAAAAATGAGGCAATCACCCGGGAATCGAACCCGGGATCTTCCGATTGCCGGTCAGATATGCTATCCACTACACCATGGGCCTCGATTAATCAGAAGTCGTAATTCTCCTACATACGAGCAGAAACCAATGCCCTGAGGGGGCACCTTCGCATGCCGTACATATATATACACATTTCACTGCAAACAACACACAGTATAATTAATGTAAAGAACGACGCTTGTGTAGAAGAACGTTCCGCACAAGATGAGGAGGGAGAACGAACAAATTAAAAATGAGGCAATCACCCGGGAATCGAACCCGGGATCTTCCGATTGCCGGTCAGATATGCTATCCACTACACCATGGGCCTCGATTAATCAGAAGTCGTAATTCTCCTACATACATTTTTTCATTTGTTCGTTCTCCCTCCTCATCTTGTGCGGAACGTTCTACACAAGCGTCGTGTGTGTGTTGTTTGCAGTGAAATGTATATACATATGTACGGCATGCGAAGGTGCCCCCTCAGGCAGTGATGTAGTCGAGACCACCAAGTCCGAGACTGAGACCGAGACCTGATCCTGTGAGACCAAGATCGAGATCTACCTTCCGAGATCGAGACTAAGCTCATGCCCTTTCAATTTGTTTTACACTACTATGGAAATTAGACTATGTTAAGTATATATTAATAAACTAATAACTACTTTCTCAGATGTAGTGTGTTGAATGCAAAAAGTGTAGCCTATAAATTAACAAATGAATATATATATATATCTACGTACTTTTTATTTATTTACTTCTTTTATATCTGTTACAGAAGGTTTAATGAACGAACCCACTACCCAGTTTGACTTGTGCATTTATTTAAAACATGATAGGTGCTCATTACATTTAAGGAACATCAGCATGCTCAGAAGATCTGCTGAAGTTCGACTTCTGTGGGGCCTCATTATTATGCCTCCATGGCTAAATACACTCAATTGGAGCACTAGAGGCAGGCACTGTTAAAACAGTTATGGCAATATTGGCCAGTGATAGGAATTTATCCCTTTTCTGGTGCCAAAACTTTATTGGAGAGCAGTTGTCTAAAATATGAGATTTATCGATCTCTAAGAGGTACCGCCGCAACTGTTCCCTGCGGTTCAAAATCTTCCCAGTTTCAACATGTATTTTTCATTACGGTCTCGAGAGGTCTCGGGGAGAAAAACCGAGACCGAGATCTAAATAGCGGAGACCGAGATCGAGATCTGCAAATTGGGTCTCGAGATCGGTCTCGAGACATACATCACTGCCCTCAGGGCATTGGTTTCTGCTCGTATGTAGGAGAATTACGACTTCTGATTAATCGAGGCCCATGGTGTAGTGGATAGCATATCTGACCGGCAATCGGAAGATCCCGGGTTCGATTCCCGGGTGGTTACCTCATTTTTCATTTGTTCGTTCTCCCTCCTCATCTTGTGCGGAACGTTCTTCTACACAAGCGTCGTTCTTTACATTAATTATACTGTGTTGTTTGCAGTGAAATATATATATATATATATATATATATATATATAACCTCGTTTACGTTTCGTGTGTTGGTCTCTCTTCACACGAGGGTCAAGCTGGTTGATACTACACTGTTGCTGTTTACTCCACTGTCTATGTCTGTTAGCATGATAATGAATAGGAGTGGGGCCAGTACTGTACCTTGTGGTACTGAGCTGCGTACTTGTGATTCTGATGATGATATACCTTGAATTTTGACGCCCTGTAGACGTTCTCTGAGGAAGTTGTAGATCCATTTTCCTACTTTGCCTGTTATTCCCATATGCTTCATTTTATGTGCTATTATACCACGATCGCATTTGTCGGAAGCTTTAGCAAAATGTGAGTATATGACATCATAGTTTTCATTGCCTTCAAGTGCATCTAGGATATTGTTATAGTGCCCTATAAGTTGTGATAGGCATGATCTGCCTGACCGAAACCCATGTTGGTTATCATTTAATTTTTTCTGAGTTTCCAAAAAGTTAGATTTTCTGTCTAACTATTCTTTCAAATATTTAAGTGAGATGAGATGTAAGCGACACTGGCTTATAGTTTTTGGCCTCGGATCGATCTCATCCTTTATATATTGGGACTATGTTCGCGCTCTTCAGGATGTCCGGTACTTCTCCCGTGTCTAGTGATCGTCTTCATATTCAATATAGGGCTCAGCGATTGCATTCTTGCAGTCTTTGATCAGTTGGCATTCCATTTGTCCGGTCCTGCCGCTGTATGTGCTTTTAGTTTCCCTATAGCTTGTTTAATATCATCCGTTGTAAAGTCGAAGTCCGTCATACTTTCCCCTTGTGGTTCTTCTTCAAAGGACGCGTTTCTATCGCATATCAGTTTGTCAGTTTTTGGGGTACTGAAAGATGATTCGTGTCGAGCTCTTAATATTTCAGATACTTCTGTTAGATCATCAGATAAAGCAGTGTTCGTTTTTCAAAGGTCCGGCAGTCGTGTGGTTTTTCGCTTTCCTCTTTGCAAAATTACACAAGTACTTTGAGTTAACCTTTATCGCTTCTATAGCGTCGTCGTCGTCTTTTTCTGTATGCTTCTCAATTAGTTCCTGTATGACGCAATCGATACTCTGCAGTTTATCATTTAATATTTTTCTGTTGTTATCTTTAGTTACTTAATTTTACAGTCACTCTTTTTCTCTTTCGGAACAAAGACCTCTTCTGTCTCTCGAACCTGGTTCTCTTTCCTCTGTTGTATTTTTGGGACACGTCTTTCCACAATTTCCAGCGTCTTCTCCTCTAAGGTCATTAGCATCTCTTCCGTTGTCTTGGCCTCGAAGATGGTTTTCCAATCTATTACTTTCATGCTGGATGCAACACCTTCCAAGTTTATAGGTTTGGAGTAAAAATTAAAAATTTCGAATTTGCTTCTTTCTGTTGTTCGTGTTCTTTCCTTTCCTGTTGCTTTTATATTGGTTATTATTTCAATAATGTTGTGATCCGATATTATAGTTGGGGACATTTCTACGTTATCAATTAGGTTGATGCTGTGTGTGAATACCAAATCTAGGCAGTTGTTTTTTCTTGTTTTCTGTTATTTCTTGTGTTAACATAAATTCATCAGCCAGAGCGCTAGTAGCATTTTTACCTGCTCCTGCTCTTCCCGTGTGCCCCCCTTGTCCTGGTGTATACATATATTTTTTTCTATCCTTTTATATTTCATGAATGGAAAATTAAAATCACCACAGAGGAAAATATTTGGGGTTGGAGAATGTAGATCTTTTACCCAGTTTCTTACCTCTGTAATGGAATCTGAGAATTTTGAGAATGGCGTGTTCGGGGGTCTGTACATTACAATTAGTACCATATTTAATTTTTCAACTTCTGCTGCTACACATTCTACGTAGCTGTTTGAAGTACTTATAGTCATTTCTGCCATATGCCTTTCGCGTGTGTAAATAAGCAAATCCTCCTTTACGTCTCGCTGTTCTGTCGGCTCGGAGGATGTTATAGTTGTCAATTTACGTTTCTTTTTTGTCAATACAGAACTCACATTTTCCACAGTTCGCCTGGCAGTCCTTTAGATAGGTTTCCGTGAGGCATGCTAAATCTGCTCGTTTCTTGAACTAGAGTTATTTTTATTTTCTCCCCTTCATTTTTACATACTTGTGTTTCTGATTCGTTTTCCAATGGTGGTGCCAGTTTCGTTGCCTTGTGATACTCCGAGAATTTTCCTCTCTTTATCTGTTTCGATACCCGTTGTCCCAATATCGCATGTAATGTCTTTCTGTATGCCTTCTGTACGGCTCTCGGATCCTTGTATTTGTCAGTTGGCTTTGTATTTACTGGATGGTACTCAATAGTTGAATTGTGTGGGCTACATCTAAAATATTGGTAGCCCTTTTTGTTGCTGGTTTCGTCTGCTCACCTGTCAGGTTCCTTTAAAGGAGGTGGTAACGGCATTTTTGTCCGTATTTGCACCTCCCATATCTTGCATAGGTGTTGCAGACAGTAAGATGGTGTAAGTTACACTTTTTTCAAATTTGCAATATCCTCTTGTGTAATGTGCGTTACATTACGTGGGATGTGCATAGATGCATTGCCCATCCCGATACCTGCAGTACCCTTTTGCGTAGTATTTACAGACGGTATTTTCTACGCTTCTATTTCTTGTTATCTGATTATTCTCTGGTTTTAATTTGGATATTATTTTTCTGCGGCTGTTTATTTCCTACGTTTCTAGTTTTTATCTTTTTATCATTGTGCTCGTTGGCCGGCCAGTTTTACTACATCGCAACTTTTACTTCTTTTTTTTTCTTTTATGTCTTCATTCCGTATTATATTGTTATTCGTTATTTCCTCTTCTCTCTCATCCACCCAATTTTCATTGGGACATTACTCCCCCAATATATATATATATATATATATATATATATATATATATATATATATATATATATAATATATATAACTACAAACAACACACAGTATAATTAATGTAAAGAACGACGCTTGTGTAGAAGAGCGTTCCGCACAAGATGAGGAGGGAGAACGAACAAATGAAAAATGAGGTACCTCCCAGGAATCGAACCCGGGATCATCCAACTGCCGGTCGGATATGCTATCCACTACACCAAGGACCTCGACCGGCAATTGGATGATCCCGGGTTCGATTCCTGGGAGGTACCTCATTTTTCATTTGTTCGTTCTTCCTCCTCATCTTGTGCGGAACGCTCTTCTATACAAGCGTCATTCTTCATATATATTATATATGTTATAAACGAGCCGACGACCAACTTCTTGAAATCATTTAAAATGACATATAAGAGCAGGCGCCAGTTCTTATTTTTCTTACGCAACAATCGACGTCTGCTAAATCTCTTCTAAGCCCTTAATCACACGCCGGGAGCATGACTCACGATATAAAAACAGTTATGAAATCAATCGAAAGCGCACCGACAAACTTTAGTGAAATGCATTCGCCGTTCCATGTTTGTCTCCAACGAAAACACCACGCATCCGTCCCAAGGAACTTCGGCTCTGAGAATCACACATTCTCTTGTTTTCACGATGACTCGCTTATGACTAGGCTGACCATACGTACCGTTTTGAACGGGACAGTACCGTTTTGTATGGGTTCTGTCACTGAAGAATAATTGTAAGCTCAATATGTTTATGTACTTACTTTTTCATGAATACAGAATATTACATAATCCCCGTCCCTTTTTTGCCATCCCAATGTCCCGTTTTTGTCTCAAGGAAATATGGTCAGCCTACTTATGACGCATGTGAGAATGGATTCCTTCGTATATAAGGAGGGGTCCAGCCATTGAAAGACAGATTCAAGATTTAGATTTCAAGATACGAGATTCAGATCTTGGTCTCCGCGGGTGACAGGTTGCGAGTCGCCTCGTATGCTTTAGTTTGGCTTACGAAACGATTTAGAACGGCCGGAAGGGCTCAGAAGGAATCGTTTAATTGTTATAGCGCGGTGGCGAGGGAGCGCGATACCCCGCATGTCATTGATTTGTTTTACGACGGTGCCTAGAACGGGCACGCGGGAAGTGTTTCAAGAAGACGGGCCATCGGTTTTTTTTTATCTTAAAGTAACATAATTATATACTCTGGGTGAAGGGTGAATTTCACTTCAATTAGGAATAAGTTTTTATCGGAATATTGGAATTGAGGATCTGACTGAAGGAAACGCCAGCAGACTTAATTCATTTATTTCTTAGTGACCTTAATTGTCACTCGTAGACTTAAGAACAATTCGGACATAACTTGGTGAACTTACCTTATAATCTGACCTTGTGAACTTAAGAACCAATTCAGTTATTATAATCTTTCGCCTGTAAGCCGCTTATTTGAATTTAATTAAAGTACCTGAAGATAAAATTGACTCAGTTAATCCCGGCGTAATTAATCCGTACTCGACGAGTGAGAAAAAGGGTTGAGGAAACTCCCGGATCCCCTAAGTGACTGACTCGAAAAGGGGGTCAGCGCACTCTGTAGGAAGAGTAACTCTATTATACTCGGAAGGTTTACCCGGTGAGTTTTAACCCCAAGTACAATAGAAATACTCTTCCTGCAGAGTGCGCTGACCCCCTTTTCGAGTCAGTCACTTACGGGATCCGGGAGTTTCCTCAACCCTTTTTCTCACTCGTCGAGTATGGATTAATTACGCCGGGATTAACTGAGTCAATTTTATCTTCAGGTACTTTAATTAAATTCAAATAAGCGGCTTACAGGCGAAAGATTATAATAACTGAATTGGTTCTTAAGTCTACGAGTGACGTCACTAAGAAATAAATGAATTAAGTATGCTGGCGTTTCCTTCAGTCAGATCCTCAATTCCAATAAAAACTTATTCCTAATTGAAGTGAAATTCACCCTTCACCCAGAGTATATAATTATGTTACTTTAAGATAAAAAAAAAACGATGGCCCGTCTTCTTGAAACACTTCCCGCGTGCCCGTTCTAGGCACCGTCGTAAAACAAATCAATGACATGCGGGGTATCGCGCTCCCTCGCCACCGCGCTATAACAATTAAACGATTCCTTCTGAGCCCTTCCGGCCGTTCTAAATCGTTTCGTAAGCCAAACTAAAGCATACGAGGCGACTCGCAACCTGTCACCCGCGGAGACCAAGATCTGAATCTCGTATCTTGAAATCTAAATCTTGAATCTGTCTTTCAATGGCTGGACCCCTCCTTATATACGAAGGAATCCATTCTCACATGCGTCATAAGCGAGTCATCGTGAGAACAAGAGAATGTGTGATTCTCAGAGCCAAAGTCCCTTGGGACGGATGCGTGGTGTTTTCGTTGGAGACAAACATGGAACGGCGAATGCATATCGCTAAAGTTTGTCGGTGCGCTTTCGATTGATTTCATAACTGTTTTTATATCGTAAGTCATGCTCCCGGCGTGTGATTAAGGGCTTAGAAGAGATTTAGCAGACGTCGATTGTTGCGTAAGAAAAATAAGGACTGGCGCCTGCTCTTATATGTTATTTTAAATGATTTCAAGAAGTTGGTCGTCGGCTCATATATATATACACACATATATATGACAAGTGTGACCATGGAATCATAATACATAAACTGAAATACTGTATATGGTAATAACAGGAAAAGTAGGGAAATGGAAAAATAATTTCTTTAGTGAGCGGCGACAAGTCGTTAGAGTACAAGGAATATCTTCATCAGAATCAGAGGTCCTCAGCTCAGTACCAAAAGGAACAGTATTAGCTCCACTACTCTTTATAATCATGCTAACTGACATACATGAGGACGTTACCAGAGACAGCACAGTAACATCCTTTGCCGATGATTCAAAGATCAGTAGAAAAATAAGAAATCCAGAGGATATAGTAGGATGTCTACAAACAGACATGAACAGAATCTACAAGTGGACGGAAGACAACAATATGAAGTTTAATACTGAGAAATCTAAATTGTTACGGTCCGGAAAAAGGGAGGACCTAAAATCCATGGCATACTATACCCAAAATGGACACGAAATTCAGAGAAATTCTAAAGCAAAAGATTTAGGAGTTGTAATGACTGATGATGCGAAATTTGAAACACAAAATAAGATATCAGTAAACAGAGCAAAGAGAATAACTGGGCAGATACTGAGAACCTTTAAACGAAAGGATAGGAATATAATGATTCCTCTATTGAAAGCACTGATCATACCCAAATTGGAATACTGCTCAGTCCTAACATGCCCATATAAAAAAGGAGACATTAGACAGCTAGAAGGGATTCAGAGAAGCTTCACAACCAAGATCAATGGGTGCAAAGAACTAAATTACTGGGAAAGGCTACACGAATTAAACCTATATTCACTGGAAAAGGAGAAAGAGAGAGATACCACCATTATTTACATTGGAAATATGGAGAAACTAGTCCCTAATCTTACTCTGAACCTGTAACTCCCCACACAAACAGTGGAAAGTAGAAAAGGAAGACTGTGTCGTGTTCCCAAATTAAAGGCTAAACAGGAACATCCTTAACCCTGAAGAAAAATAGTTTTGTTGTGAGAGGACCAAGACTGTTTAATCAGCTGCCCAAAGAACTAAGGCACATGAGTGGTGTTGCAGTGGACATCTTCAAAAGAAGATTAGACGCCTGGCTCAGAACAATCCCCGATGAGCCGGGCGTACCTGGCTATGTGAGGTGGAGAGTACAAGAAACCAACTCTCTACTTCACCAGGTCAACTCGAGAGGGGGGTGGGGGGGGGGGGGCGACAAACTTGACTGTTAACATAATATATAACACCTCTATGGAAAGTATTCTTCCATAGAAGTGTTAACATAATTTAGACACACACTGTGTGTGTGTGTGGTGTGTGTGTTTTTCACAGGGCTGTGGAGTCGGTGATAAAATTTGCCGACTCCAACTCCGACTCCAGAAATCTGACTTGTATAATTACGACTCCGGCTCCGACGGAATGTTAAGGCCAAATTGATTATAATTAGCTTTATTAGGCCAATGGAGATTCATAAACAAGGCATTTCGTCACCATGACTCATCAGGTTACTTAGTGGCTGTAACTATGCCTTAATGGCTTTTTTTCTCTTTATTCAAAAATTACAATAAATCCAAAAATACAAACTGATTGAAGCTTAAACAAAATAAGATTATTATTGGTTTAGCAAATTAATAAGATGTTTTTGTATTATTATAAACATCCGTAACAAAATGTGCTAACCTAAACTGAATTTTTAAATTTCCTTATTATTAATTATGTTAATTAATTAATTATAATCCTTATTAATTATAAGCAACTATATTTATATATTATTTATATTTATATATTATTTATATTTATATATTTATATATTATATATTATTTATATATTAAAACATTAGGTTAAATCTATTTTATTCATAAAATTGAGCTAGGCCTAGGCTGCTATGGTTATAGTTGAAGGATTTGCACCGACTCCGACTCCATCCAACTATGCACTTCCAACTCCGACTCCGACTCGACGACTCCGACTCCACTCCACTCCACTCCACTCCACTCAAAATTGACCGACTCCACAGCCCTGGTTTTTCAACATCTGCGGATCTTTAATTTCAATATCTGCGGATGCGGATCTTTAATTTCAATATCCGCGGATGCGGATATTTAGTTAATCTATCAATATAATATAGAATTATGAAAATTTTTCAAATTTCGTGATATTACTATTATGGCAAGCAATGCATAAGAATTAAAATTAATATCAATGTTTTCATTATGATAAAAAAAAAACTTTCTCAAGAGTTTCAGCCACAGTGGAGTGTACACAGCGACACAGGCAGTTTGTTGATTAATAATTAATACTTTACATGAAATGTGCATGACTGGGCCTTATAAGCTACTTTAATTGTAAATTGCATAATTTAATAGAGGTAATATCCGCAGTCAGAAGTGCGGATGCGGATGTTAAAAATGATGCGGATATCCGGTCCACCACTAATATAGGGGATGAATTTCACAATTAAACACGTGAAATGAATGAATGAATGAATGATGCAAACCCACAAGGAAAAAAAATGATTTCAAGGCCTTTGGTGTATTCAGAAGTACACCTCGTCAGGGAATGACGTCATTTCCTGACGAGGTGTACTTCTAAAGTTCTTGGAATAATTTTTATTTTTCCTTGTGAGTTTGCATCATATATATATATATATATATAAAATCCCTGGAGAGAGGGGATTCAAAGAATTCTTCCCATGTGGTCCCAGCGTGTCGTAGAAGTCGACTAAAAATAAGGGACGGATGTGGGGGGGGAGGATGGAAACCCCTCCCCCCACCTGTAACTTCCCACAAACAGGAACTGTCAGAAAAGGGGCATAGCGGGGGCTTTATGAAGTGAATGTGAGCGATTGAGGCGCTTCCTGCCTGTTCCTGACGTGACCTCACTGCGGTGGGAGCGCGCGTTTGGGTATAAAAAAATATATCCATTCATATATATATATATATATATATATATATATATATATATATATATATATATATATATATATAAAGAACTTCTTTCAAGGGACAAACAACAGAGCAGTTACTAAAATCTGAAAAATTCGTATGCAAATTGCAAACCAAATCTGTATATGCACTCTCTCAATGTATTTCTTTTCTTTCTCTTAACTTGCTATAGATGTGTACAAATGACAATAAAGAAAAAGTGAAGTCTCACTGTAAACAACTACAAATTTGTATTTTACTTAAACATGAGAGGCCTGCCAAGACAAAATTAAGAAATAGATTTTTGATGTGGTAAAGGTCTGCTTTATGTTACCTATCTCAATCTCTTAACAAAATTGATCGTGAGAGTTAAATAAATAAATAAAATGAACCATTAATGTACGTGATTAACGCGTTTAAAACGGCATTTACCTTCTGAATAGGATTAATATAAAGTTCAGTAGTCGTTACGACAGTATTCGACAGTCGATAGGAAACGGACACTTTCCCTACTTGATAAGTCACTCCCAACCCCGTAGCGGGATCTAGCTCTAGCGCGGAACTTTCACTACTCCACGTCCCAACTTCGCCAGTGGGACTTCTTAAGCTGGATGTAAAACAAATGTAGGAGCCGACGGGGACTGCAGCCTATAAAAATTAGCAATAGTTTTTTATTTTCAATATTTGGTCAATTATTTATTTACATAGAATTATTTTTCATTAACACGCGTAAAAGTACATAAATTCGGAATGCTGTACTACAACCACGCAAATTTTTTCACTTACTCTGTCAGGAAAAATGCCAGGGCCAGAATCAACTTTAACAAAGTCACTGATAAATGGGTTATCCCTGTCCCAAATGTGAAGAACAGTTTGTCCCATGTCTCTCACAGTTAGTGCCAGAGAGTTATTTGAAGAACCGGATTGCACATTCACTAGATCAAACCTGATTAGAAAAATTCGTGAACAGATTCAAAATAAATATTCATGAATCATGACACGTCGTGTACTAACTTAAAACAGATAAAGAATTAATTCTCAATACCTGGAAGGTCTAAATTCTACTGCCGAATTTGTGGCGGTGAAAACTCTTCCTCTGTTGTCGTGCAGAGCGAGTTTGAGATCGTGCGAGACACCCAGAGGAAGATAGGAAAAGAAGTTCTTATCTGCCGCTTTCATAAAGGGAGTCGCAATGGTTTCAATGTAGCTGATAGGACGCACCTGAAACAACAACTACATTAATTCAGTCTTCATACTGGATGCTGCTATTACACTATACATGAACGCTCCCCAAAGTTGCTGTCGACACGCATCCTATGATGTAGTATAGGATCGCATGTCGAACATATTTAACAGGGTGTCAACAAATCTTATAACATGAAAAATTATCACGTTTTATGACTTTTGCTTTATATATATATATATATATATATATATATACAGGGTGGGCCGTCAGTTTCCATACATAGGAAAAATAAACATTTTTTTATGGACAACCATTTTTATTTATATAATATGCTCTACATGGTTGCCATTGTTTTGAAAACACATTTCAATACGTGTTCCCCACTGTTGATGAACACGCATTAGCACAGTTGACGTTATGCTTGTAATGGCGTTGGTGATACGTTCCTTTAGATGATTTATGTCTCGTATCTTTTCCTGATACACCATGGCCTTCAAGTGCCCCCAAAGATAGAAATCAAGGGGGGTGAGATCTGGGGATCTGGGAGGCCACTCCACAGGACCACGCCGACCAATCCAAGCATCCGGAAACTGCTGATCCAAATACCGACGCACGTGAAGACCATAATTTAAATTTTCCTATGTATGGAAACTTACGGCCCACCCTGTATATATATATATATATATATATATATATATATATATATATATATATATATATATATATATATATGCCGCAAACCCACAAGGAAAAAGAAAAAAACGATTCCAAGGCCTTTCGTGTATTCAGAGCTACACCTCATCAGGGAATGAGGAGAGAAGGCAAGATGCCCATAAATATATACAACGTAGCGAAAACCAAAACAATTAGCACATACTTAACAAGTTAAGGAGAGGCAAAAGGAATTTTAACAAGATGTCAATTTCATACATTCCCGCACTGTTACTGAAATTGTTTTTATAATGGATAACTGCACATTCTAGCATATTTCTTTCTATTATATCTCTGTTTTCAACAAGCGCTTAGAACTATCCCACTTGATGCTATGATTACATCTATACATATGGTTAAACAAAGCATTGGAATTATTAGCTGTTCTACACGCATATTTATGCTGTTTTACCCGAATATCTAACGTTTTACCCGTTTGGCTTATATATACTGAGTTACATTGTGTACATCCGATCGAATACACACAAACAACAACATTATCCGGGCTATTCTTTATTAGGCGTGATTTAACAGTATTATTATATTTAAAGACCACATTGATGCCAAGTGCTTTAAGTAAAGTCGGAAGATATTGAAAATTAACATGGTAAGGTAGGCTAAGGATATTTTTACGCTCAAATTCCTTTACAATTACATTATTATAATACCTATTCTTGTTTTTTTCTTTTTCCTTGTGGGTTTGCATTCATTCATTTCACGTGTTTAATTGTGAAATTCATCCCATATATATATATATATATATATATATATATATACACACACACAGACCGTGCATGGAACAAGGAACTCTTCTAGGATAATTAAATCCACTATAGTCCGAATAAGTAATGGTAAATGAAAAATACCATAGTTTTTCTTTTTCATGATGCTAGCCCGACGTGGGCAACGGGTCACTCGCAAAGAGGTCCCAAAAATATAGCTTCCCTCACCAGCTATCTGCAAAGTAGATAGGATCTAGGGTTTAAAGCAGCCTAGCCCAGCTACATTTAGAACCTCAATATAAGCAAAAGACTCGCTGCCTTCACGTCAGATTGAATACATCAAAGAAAAAGGGGTAACTATTATATTTTTAGCCAAAAACTATGGTATTTTTCATAGAGGATAGAGTGCTATGTTGGTATGGTCATGCGAAAAGGATGAATAATGTGAAATAATAATTGTGAAAAGGTGTATAATAATGAGTAGGTAGGTGTGAGAAGTTGAGGAATATCATGTTAAAGATTTAGGGATGCGATTCAGTGTGTGAATAAACATGGAATTTATATAAATGTGGCACAACAGTAAACGAGTAACAGGGAGGAATGGAAGCGGTTTGTAAGGTTTATAAAAGGAGACGTTGGTCTCATCTTACATATCACTGGAGATATAGCCCAACTTTGTCATGAAAAGTAACGCTAGATTCCTGAGGTTGCGCGGTACCTTAGTTCCAGTAGTGACCACTTTGTGTCTTTGCCTAACTTATCTGAATGCTTTTAATCTCGCGTTTAAGCGTCATGCTCATTCCATGGAGAATGGGAAGTGGTTTATGTATGTATGTACGTACGTGTTTAGTTAATCCACTGACTGGAGTAATTCTTTTGAACGTTAATCATTATTTGGTTCAGTAATGATGAATACTTCTAAAATCTGAGGCAAAGTACAACAAACAAAACTATCATGCTTACTTCTACGAGGATGGAGATGGTTTGAAAGATTCCAAATGGCTCTTCCAGAGTAACCACGACGACGGCATCCCCTGGGACACTTCCTGATTTCACAATGCCTTCCGGAGAAACCACAACCAGAGGAGAACCAACATCGTTGCTGTACTCTACAGCATATAATATTTTCCCCTCGCTTTCCCTTAAATGAAAAGTGTATATATATATATACCTAAATGGCAAAACACCTTCATTTTTGTCGGTGGTCATTGAAGTTACATTAGCTCCTACGGGTGATGTCTTTTATTTTTCTCAAATTCTTAATCACTTACGCTTACATTAAGGTAGGGGTGGGTTCCATTAAAAGGTTTGGAGAATGCGCCTTTTTACCCTATATAATGATTACTTTTCGAATTTCACTCGCATTACGATTGCAACTAAAAAACAATCAAATCACTAATACTTCATGCTGCCACAGGTTTTTACACACCCAGTTTTTTGTTTTAGGTTAGATTAGGTTAACCTAATATAAATTGAACTCCAAGAAAACATCTACAACAAAGCAGTTATTTTCGTGTAGGAGGAAAGCGATACAAAAGATAGCACCAAATAAGAGCAAACGTAACTTTTAGCGATATACTGTATATATAAAAAAAATTATTCTGGCGAAACGCGCCGGAACGGCGTTCCGGTACCTTTTCTTTTCAACATGCAGAAAAAAATTAATGGGTTTATTTTCATTCCGACTTTTTTTTTGTTACATGACAAAATTTTAGGAATAGAAAAGACGCTTTATTTGGATTGAGATGGGGTATTGGGGTAATAAATGACAAAGGATAGGAAATTTATATCCGAATACCGGAACGTTTCTTTAAAAAAAAAAAGTATATATATATATATAGAGGGTGGTGCAAAAGTCGGGAACCATAGGCACATTTTAATAATTTGTGTTTTAATGTGTTTTGTTCTTTTCAGATTTGTTGTTGAACCTATGGCACAGAAAATGACAATAGATGAACGGATGGAGATAGTTTTAATGTGTGCAAGGCGTGGTAACACACACCGATCAGTTGCTACTGCTTTTAATGACAAACATCCTGAGAGGCCGCCAGTTGTTCAGGCATCAGTTGGAAAACTGTTCACTCGCTTCAAAGACACGAGAAGTGTTCATGATCGTCCGCGTAGAGGGCGGCCAAAAAGTTCAACCGATGCAACAACATCACTAAAGGTACTCAATCACCACGTAAGTCCTTAAGAGAGTTATCCCAGAAAACGGGTGTCCCCAGAAGATCCATTCAACGAATTCTTACAACAAATCGTTTCCACCCCTACAAAGTCCAACTCGTTCAGGAACTGCACGGTGACGACACAGACCGTCGTGTAGAGTTCTGCCAGTGGTTTCTACAACATCGACAGCTTCAACGAAGGATCATGTTCAGCGACGAAGCGATATTTCACCTCAGCGGTCGTGTCAATAGACATAATGCACGCTATTGGGCCAATGAGAACCCACACTTGATGGAGGAAGGACAAGTGCAATTTGATCCACGAATTATGGTGTAGGCTGCGCTCTAGAGGAATCGGTTAATTGGTCCGTACTTTTTTGACGGCAATGTAGCAGGTGAAACATATCTGCATATGCTGCAAACATTTCTAGTGCCCATACTGGACGACATTCCATTGGTAGAACGGGCGGAGATGATGTTTCAGCAGGATGGTGCACCACTACATTTCGCAACCATTGTCCGGAGCTCTTTAGATGAAACATTCCCAAGCAAGTGGATCGGACGGCGAGGGGTCGTCGAATGGCCACCTAGGTCTCCAGACCTCACGCCTCTTGACTTTTTCTTGTGGGGCCATCTCAAGTCGGTAGTCTATGCTGATCGACCCAGAACCATACGTTCTCTAAAGGATAAAATCACATCCGTGTGTGCCAAAATCAGTACCAATGTGTTAAGGAATGTTCAAACATCATGCATTCAACGCGTCAGAAAGTGTCTCCAAGTGGAAGGCCACCAATTCGAACATGTATTATAATTTAATAAAATGTGCTTATGGTTCCTGACTTTTACGCCACCACACACACACACATATATATATATATATATATATATATATATATATATATATATATATATATATATATATATATATATATATATATATATATGAGTATCATCAATTTTTAATTCATACCAAATTTCGGAATATGTTAGTTGAAACACAGGAGTAGTTCGACTGAAGATTCATCGGAGCTGAGATTCGATTTAAATTTATAAATAAATAATGATTCCATGATTTTAAGTTTAAGGTCAGAGTTGGCAACAGCAATAACTAAAATTTGAAATCGGATGATCGTTATTATGCGTGAGATTACGTATGTAAAATTTGGTTGGTTTGTTGACAAGTTTATTTATACAAACTAACTTTCGAAGGTGTTCGGAAATACACTATTTCAAGGGTCTTTTAGTTTTACCTACATACGACCTCGCACAGTGGTTACACTTATGATAAACTATGGAGGATCTAAGGAGTGTAGGAACAGTATCCTTAAATGTAAATAAATGAAAAACTAATACGTAGTTGAGGATAGAATTCTTTAAGTAATTTCAGAAGTTTGTTTCCGTGTAAGGCGAAGTATAAGATGTCTTCAGGGACCGTGATTATGATCCAAGTTGTGGGGTTAAACTTTTTAAAGCTCTACCAATTGTAGTTACTACCAGTTTCCTGGGGAAACCATTCGTGGTAAGAAGCTGTTTTATGAATTCTAATTGAACATGAAGCTTAAAGAATTCTGATATGTTACGAGCTGTAATAGTCAATGTTAAGATTAAATTTAGTTTGAAATTTAAGGGGATAAAAGAAAAGAAATTGGTGGTAAGGCCAGTGAACGTGGGTTTGCGATAAACCGAAGTTTCAAAGGAGGACCGAGTTTTCGTTATTTTGATGTCCAAAAAGGACAAAGAATTGTCAGATTCAACCTCAGAAGTAAATTCAATATTGGGGTGCTTAGAGCTGAGAGAGTCGAGGAATAAAGGAACGTGGTTTGGAGATTTAAAAGGAAGAAAAGTGTCATCAACATATCTTCTGTCAAAAACAGGTTTGAAATTAGTAAGACAATCATTAAGCCACCTAGTTTTATGGTAACAAAGCAATGCATTAGCGAAGGTGGGACCAAGAAGCGAGCAAGTTCGGACATCTTCAGATTGTTCATTGTATTTATTGTTACTTGTTAAATATAAATATAAGGTCCTCAATTTAGAACTTCAATAATTCCCTTAGTTGATATTTACTGAAACCATGAACCAAGTTAATGTTATTAAAATCGGAAATAATCGGAAATAATCAGTACCACTCCTATTCATTATCATGCTGACAGACATAGACATTGAAGTTGCCGACAACATTATATTAACTTAACATCCTTTGCTCACGATACAAGGATCAGCAGAAAAATCGGCAATGCAGAAGAGGTGGAAGACCTAAAGAGGAACACAAACAGAATATACAAATGGTCAAAAGAATGAATTTTAACATCGAGAAACTTCAACTCCTGAAATAGGGAAGAAATGAAGAACTTAGCATATTATGCCCCAGATAGACAAGAAATTCAGAGAAGCACGAAAGCAAAAGATTTAGGGGTAATAATGGCCAATGATGCAAGATTTGAAACACGAAATTAGATTGCAATAAACAAATAAAAAAGAGTTACGGGACAGCTACCGAGAATCTTCAAAAGAAGGAATGAGAAGGTAATGATTCCCCTGATGAAAACACTGATCATACTAAAATTTGAATACTGCTCAGTCTTGACGTCAGCATACAAAAAAGAAAAAAATAATAAACTAGACGAAATCCAAAGAAATTTCACAGCCAAGATGAATGGCTACAAAGAACTAAACTTCTGGGAAAGACTACTTAAATTAAATAGTTTCTCTATGGCTCTCATGAAAAGCTAAATGTGTATTACCATAGAGAAATTAACTATTTTTCTGCCCAAAACAGGTTCTTGAAATGTTCGATTAGCCATTCTCCATTTGGCTAAAAATCTAAGACAAACTGCCAGTAATCTGTGTGTCATCTCTTTGGTCCAAGTTAATCTTCACCTAATATTCCTAGCTAAACACGAGAATTATTTTACAGTTATGCGTACAAAATAGCAAAAATTGTAAAGCAAATACTGTTCACTGTGACAAAATGACAATACTTAGTGGTGTTTGCAAGCCTTTTGCATGAACTATGTTTCACCTAACGAGCAAGGGCTCTTCGCGTTTGTTTTCCAACCAATGATGGATGCAAGCCTAACATTTTCACTTATTTTGCGTTTCGCCTTTACCAAAATCAAAGTCACGCACCAACTATATAAGGCATCTTCATGACATTGTACTTGTAACGCAACCAAATATGAATCGGCTCTTCCAATAATTCGGGTTCTCCATTTAAATGTGACACTGTTCTCCAAAACTTCATACAACCAAACTACTTTTAATCTTAATGTAGTCTAAAATCAAGTACTAAAATTAACTAAATACGGCTATAGCTGAAAATTTACCTGTTAGTGATTATTTTTGTTTCTGCATTTGGCGACAGAAGAATTTTTGCATCTTCAGTCCTGGGTTTTCTCAGTCTTAGGGACTCAAAAACCTAAAAGTAAATCGTTCAACTCACTAAACAATTTAAGAAAGATTTGGTCATTCTCTTTAAACAAGGACAAAAATAAAAAAGTAGTGAACCAATATTGAAAATCATTTAGTAAAATTTGATAAAATATGGCTTCATTTGAACCTTCATCCGATGAACTTTCCCTACTTTTTCGAACTTTTCCTTCATTTAATTGCAAGATAAATGAGGACTTTTAAATTACAACTTTCCTCGGCCCTACTTATTCTATTATCACCAATAATCAACTGGTATTAAAACCACTCGCATAAAATTTAACCACCAAACCAAAAATCTAACACCAATAACTACTAAACATAGTTAATTTGTAAAATTTACATCTACCAATTTCTTTAATGAGATATGCAGCTAACGTAGCTATAAAAACATTCCGAATTCTTTAAGTTAACTTATATACTAATATATTACCAAGTAAAAGCTTACTTTTATTTCCATTTTGTCAGTGAGGACACCATTGTTTACAGTTTGATAATCTAGAACCGAATGTGGGAATGCTACTGACACTTTGAGAGTTATTGTCACTCTGCCTGGCTTTAAGGCTTTAAACCTGACGATCCCTTGGTTCTCCCTCGACTCGACAACGTCATTCTGAAAAGGAAGAAAATGCACTGTTGAGAAGTCCTCTCATTCTAATGGGATTAATATCATCCCTCATTAGTGCATCTGAGGGATCAGTCTCGGGTCCACTATTATTTTTATTATTATTATTATATACAAAGAATTTTCTACGTTCTTTGAACACACTAATTTCGTGATGTTTGCGGAAGGCACAAGAGTGTCCTTTTCTCGCTAAGATGTAAATACAGTAAAAGACGCGTATAAAAATCAATTTGCCAAAGTTGGGAACTAGCTCACCCTCGAACAACCTTTTCCATTTTTAAAAAAAATACCAATAAAAACGAATTTCATAATTTTTATTAAGAATCAAAATGTTCATTCCGATAAAGTGAATGTTGGATCGACTGCCATAAACTAATGTATAGTAACAACTATTTTAACGATTCTTCACAAAAATTTAGAGGAAGGAATAAGGTTTAAGAAATGTAGTTCCGAAACATTTCATTACATCATCTTCAAATTCTCGTTCTTCCTCGTTTAATGTACAGTAGTCTCAGCCGCATCGGCAAAAAATTTTGACAATGCCCTAAATCATACATTATTATTTCGAAACGAGCAATAAGAATACTAATTGATGACGATTTCTTTGCCAAGTGCATTCTTTAAAGGGTCAAAATTATTAACGATAAAAAATCTTATCAAAATGACATGTATAACATTTATTTACAAATATAAGAACATAATTTAAATTGGGTTAATAACTTCTTTTTAATTAACTTTTACCCGACTACGAGTAGAAATAATAAGTTAGTCCTCAATTTAAATTATCTTTACCTCAAAAGTCATCTATTTTTTTGTTGAACCAAAATTATAGAATCATTTAAGCACTGATTTTATAATATATATATATATATATATATATATATATATATATATATTATATATATGAGGTGTATTCAAAAAGTTCCCGAACTGGTTATGCATGATGTAGTGTGACTCAGTCTGTGTCCAAAGACGGTTACCGCTTGTTGATATCGTATTTTGTTCTCTCGATATCTACTGTTCTGTGAAGTCATTGTGTGTGTTTTGTCGCATTTTGTGCATTTGAATAATGGCTCCTGTCGCGCACTTCCATTGAGATGACTACTGTTTTGTTTAAAGTTCATACCCGTACACCCACGTCTCGTCACCCGTAACGATGTTTCTGAGAAAATTTTCATCAAGATTGGCACGTTGAACGAGGTCTTGAGACACAAATAGCACGTTGCTCTTTCTGCTCGGCAGTCAAAAGTCGTGGCACAAATTTGGCTGACACACGACGCATCCCCAAATTCTCTCTGAGTATCGTGTGGCATGATCTTATCGAAATGTCCATTTCGTCTGCGATTTCCCCGACTGTCAGTCTATGGTTCCCTCGAATCATTTCACGAACACAAGCAACAGTGTCATCAGTTCTTGAAGTGGAGGGTCGTCCCACCCGTCCCAACCAAAAAAAAAAAAAAAAAAAAAATATATATATATATATATACAGGGCGTCCCAACAAAATGTATACACTTTAAATACTTATAAAGGCAGTGTTTATTAAAATACATTTCATTTTCAATATGTAATAGAATCTACAGACATTATTTAATTATTTTGTCAACGCCTGTTTTCAAACTGACGTCCGTTCTGGTCCAGGCACTGTTGATAACGCGAAGCAATGGAATCGCAAACATCACGAAACATTTCGTTTGGTATTTGTGTGCATTCTCGTTCAATGGCTGCTCTCAATTCAGCGACTGTTGCAGGTTTTATAGCGTAGACTTTGTCTTTTAAGTATCCCCATAAAAAAAAGTCTAGTGGTGTGAGGTCTGGTGAACGCGGAGGGTATTCTACGAAACCCCTTCGTCCAATCCACATCCACATCGTGCCAAGTACCACTCGCAATACTCCACTCTTCGGTCCGGATCATCTTCATTAATAGCATGGACTAATCTTGGAATGTAACTTTTCCATTGACAGCGCTTCAAAATGCGTTGGACAGACGATTCTGAAATTCCTACCTCACGACTCGCTTGCCGCACAGATTTTCTTGGACTTTGGTGATACGTTTCCAGTACTCTTTCTTGCTTTGTGGGGCTTGTCGATGTCCGTGGTCTTCCAGAACGCTTCTTGTGGACATTCTGAACAGTTCCATCGGCTTCAAACTTATCTCTAATTCGAGTGATGGTAAGTCGCGTTGGTGGATCTGTTTGAAACTCCCTCCTAAACTGTCTTTGCACTTCAACTGCGTTTTCACACTTCCAGTAGCATTTTAGAATGAATTTCCTTTGTTCAAAGCTTAGTCTGACTGCCATTATTAATTCTAATGGGTTTAACTTGGAAAGAAAGAAACATCAATTGAGCTATCAGCTGTTAAAGTGTGTATACATTTTTTTGGGACGCCCTGTATATATATATATATATATATTTTTTTTTTGTATTGGGGCGTTTACCGCCATTTCCCGCTATACGCTAGCGGATATCATGCCGAAGCAGAATATGAGAAAGAAACGGAGACGGGGGAAAGGCACTAGAAGTGGGAGGACCGCGGACGACGGGTGAGAAGTCACCTAAAGTTCAGAGAGGAGGCGAGATTGGGAGAGGAAAAGGAAAAGACGGTCAAGCGAGAAGAGAGGGCTCTCAGCGAGCATAAGACGTAAACGATCGGGGAGGGGGAAATCAGAGAGGAACGGGAAGGCGCGACGACGTACTGACGACAGGGTGGGGCATTCCACAAGGACGTGAAAGACGGTGAGGGGCGACTGGCAGGAGGCGCAACAAGGAGCCTCCTGCCGGGACATAAGATGGCCGTGCGTGAGGCGCGTATGGCCGATGCGAAGCCGCGCAAGGACGACCTCTTTGTGTCGGGAGCGGTGGAAAGAGGACGCCCAATATGACAGGCGGGGGCGGATGGACCAGAGTTTATTTCCGGTGGCATCGTCCCAGGACTGCTGCCATATGCGGTCGTAGAGGGACCGAAAGACCTGCACATAGTCAGAGAAGGGGAGCGGGCGGGGGAGGGGAGGCATCGAGGCGGCGGACCGGGCTGTGCGGTCAGCCGCCTCATTACCGGAAACACCGACATGGGCAGGAACCCAGCAGAAAGTGACCCGGATCCGGTGAACGGTGTGCAGGACATGGTACTCTTGTTGAATAATGCGTACGAGGGGGTCCGGGGAATCATAGCGCTCAGCGAGTCCGAAAAGATGGTACAGGAAGACAGCGAAAAACCCGATACCAGACGGAGGGCTTCCAGAAGGGCAAAGAGCTCCGCGGAAAAGATGGAGGCCTGAACCGGCAGGGGGATACCCCGGGAGGTAGGTGACAGCGACGGGGAGAAGACGGCGGCCGCGACACCTGCAGGGGAGCGCGAGCCGTCGGTGTAGACGGGAACATCGTCCGAGTGTACGGGAAGATGGGCCAGAAAAGAAGACCGGAGGACGGTAGGAGGAGACTCCTTACGCAGGCCACGGAGCGCCTGGCAGCGGCAGATAGGGGTGGTCAGCCAGGGGGGCGACAGGTCGAAGGAGAACGGCAGAATAGAGGGTGGGGGGATCCCCAGGGACGAAAAGATGTCGGCCAGGGAGGCAGCGAAATGCCACGTGTCAGGCCGGGGTAGCGCCTGGGAGATCGCGGAGAAGAGTAGGGACCTCGGGAGGCGGCAGATGCGAAGGTAACACTTCGCCATGAGAACCCCGGCGAAGGGGCAGGGGGGGTGTCCGCAGTCCACCTGAAGACTAGCGACAGGGGACGAGTGGAAGGCACCCGACGCCAGGCGAAGGCCACGGTGGAGAAGAGGATCCAGCATACGGAGTGCCGGAGAGGAGGCGGAGCTGTAGACCACACAGCCGTAGTCGATGCGGGATTGCACCAGGGAGGTGTACAGGCGCAGCAGAGTACGCCTGTCCGCCCCCCAGGTCATGTGGGACAGGTGACTCAAAAGGGAGAGGGTGCGGCGAGATGATTGCCGCAACCGCCTAAGGTGTGGAACCCAACCGAAAAATTCGTCGAGGGTCATACCCAGGAATCGAACGGATGGGACGAGGGGAAGAGGAGTGCCGGCAAGGGTAAGGGCGAAGGTATGCGACAGACGGAGGCGCCGAGGACGGAAAAGCATACTGGAAGACTTAGAGGGTGAGAAAGCATAGCCAACCGAGGACGCCCAGCGAACCACCGCGTTGATGGCTAGCTGGAGTCGACGTTCAGCCAAAGACGGGAGGCGGCCAGAGCAATAGATAGCCAGGTCATCGGCATAGAGGGAGCTACGAACGGAAGTAGGCAGGACCGTAGCGACTGTGTTCATCACTAGTGAGAAACACAGGACGCTAAGGACACTACCCTGAGGGACACCCTCCTCCAACGGAAAGCGGTCAGAGAGGGTAGAACCGATGCGGACGCGGAAAGAACGGGCGGACAAGAAGTTATAAATAAAGGAGGGGAGAAAGCCAACGAAAACCCAGGGAGCGTAAGCAGTCAAGACCGCGCTCCGCCGAGTAGTATCGTAGGCCTTCTGGAGGTCGAAAAAGACGGCGAGTACAAAGTGACGCCGGGAGAAAGCCTCCTGCACGTCGTGGCTAAGGAGGAGGAGGGGGTCGGTGGTAGACCGGAAGCGCCGGAAACCAGCATGGGTAGCAGGGTATTGGTCAGTCGCCTCCAGAGTAAGGGACAGCCGCGAGGCGACCATCGCCTCCATAACCTTGCAGGCGCAGCATGTCAGGGAAATGGGGCGATAGTTCGACGGGAGTGAGGGGTCTTTATCGGGCTTCGGGATGGGGACGACGATGGACTCACGCCACCGGTCCGGGAATGAACCCTCCAACCAAATCCGGTTATAGAGGTCCAGTACAAAGCTGAGAGCAGAGGGGTGGAGGTGCCGTAACAAGTCATAGGGGATATTATCGGGGCCGGGTGCGGAGGAGCGTCGGGGGCGGAGGGCCTCCCGAAGCTCCGTCATGCGGAAGAGGTGATTATAGGGGTCATCCCTATGAGGTGGAAAATCCGGTGGGTCGCGGCGGGAATGGGGGGAATCGGAACTGGAGATGGCTGCGAAGTGCGCCGCGAGTGCGTTCGCGACGGCCTCCGGATCGGAGACGAACTCGTCGTCCCCGACCCGAAGCACCGGGGGTCGAGGGGGGACACGGGTCCCCTCAAAGCTACGCACCTTGCGCCAAACAGTCGAGGAGGAGATCCCGGACACGTAACTCTGCCAGGAGGTACGCCGGGCCAGTTTCAGGACCCGACGGGCCACTGCCTTCAGGCGCTGAAACTCTATCTTGTGCTCCAGCTGGCGGGTCCGGTAGAAGCGGCGGCCGGCACGGCGACGCTCCTGAACGGCATGGGAGCACTCTGAGGTCCACCATGGGACGCTTCGCGGCCTGGGGGAGCCAGAGGTACGGGGGATGCAACTGGCGGCAGCCGAGAGGATCTTACTCTCGAGGAAGGCGAGGGCCTCACTGACGGAGGGAAAGGCAGGAATTGATGGCGAGATCGCCGTGCCCCTCGCGTATGAGGCCCAGTCTGCTCGGGCGAACAGAGGTGGGGGGGAGGAGACGGGTCGGGGTAAGACACACTGGGAAATGGTCACTGCCGGAAGAATCCGGCAGGACCTCCCAGGTGAACTCCGTCACGATTTCGAGGGAAACCAGGGAAAGGTCGATACAGGTGAAACTGTTGGGGCCGAGTGAAGGCAGGTTGGGGAGCCATCGTTCAGAAAGGTGAACTCGAGCTCGTCCATAAGGGAGAGAAGGGTCCGGAGAGAAAGGTGGAGCAAACGTCCCCCCAGGCCGGGTCCCGACTGTTGAAGTCCCCGAGAATCAGGAAAGGGCGGGGAAGCTGAAGAATTAGGTCACGAAGAGAATCGGGTGGAGGGCGTACGTTAGGGGAGAGGTAAAGAGAGCAGACCGTGAGCTGGCGCCCAAGGAAAGGCGCACGGCCACAGCTTGCAGGACTGTACGGAGCGGGAGGGGGCGGAAAGGGACGGAGCGGTGCACGAAGACCGCGGCGCCTCCCCTCCCGCCCCATCGAGAGGCGGGGAAGGGAGCCCGCAGTAACCGGACACTCGAGGGAGGGAACGGGATCCCAGAATCGTCTCCTGAAGGCAGAAACACGCCGGACACCTGGAGGCCAGGAGAGAGGAGACTTCGAGGCCTACCAGGAGCCCGCGGATGTTCCACTGCAGGAGCGAGGTATAGGGAGGGGTAGGAAAGTCAGCGTAAAGGATGGTTATGGGGTGGGTGGGCCGATCGGGCGGCCCGAGATTAAAGAGGGAATCGGAAAGCCCCGGAGTTCAGCGAGGGACGCCGAACGAGGGCGAAGGCGAGGGTCACCCCGACGAGGGGGCGATGTGGAACCAGACGCCGGCAAGTCCTCCAGAAGAGGAGTCTCCCGGACGTCCGGGGGAGAGCGATGCAGAGAAGGGGATGTGAGAGGTATCCAGAATGCCCTTCCTTCACCGGAGGTGCGGGGGAGGCAGGACTACGAGGGGGTGGAAAATAATACCTCACCAGAGGCATTGGCAGGTCGAGGAGAGAGATGGGGCGGGTCAAGCGCGGGGGCGTGCACGTCCCACCCACGCCGACCAGGCGGGCGAGTTCCCCCTCCAGTGGGTCCATCGACCGGGCCGGAGAGGGTATCTCAGCCCCCACCACGAGGGCCGTCGGGGACCCCAGGGGGGAGCGTGCATAACGGTTGCGCAGTGGGGACGGTGAGGACACCGGGGCGGTAGGGCGAAGGGGGCGTTTGTGTTTGGGAGAGGAAGGTGATGCGAGGCTTATGGCTTCGAACCTTTCGGGGTCACCACTGGCGCGGCGCTTGCGGCCCCTACCCCTCCGTCGTGCGGCCCGCATGGGTGACGGCGGGTCACGATCCGGAATGGGGGTGGCCGAAGGCGCCGGTGGAGACGGCGTAGAAGGGGCAGGGGGGGTTGCCGACGAAGCATCGGCGTTCGCGGAGGGAGCACGTGGGGACGCGCTGGTAGTACGGGGAGCCGCGGTATGAGTCCGCTGGGCGGCAGAGGATGGACTGGGAGTAGCGGACACGGTGGGTGGAGGCGCGTTGGGAACCGCCGGTGAGGACGGGGTCCGGGAACGGAGAGCCTCGGCGTACGAGGCACCACGCCGGGCCTCGCAGCCACGCAACCGGTCCCGCGCCTCCCGAGCGCTGAGAAACTCTGATGAACAGAGGGCCCGAACCTCCCTCTCAAAGAGGAAGGACGGGCAAGAGCGGGATGAAGCAGGGTGTGGTCCATGGCAGTTGGTGCAGGAAGGCGGAGCAATACAGGGCAAGGGGTGGGGAGGGCCGCCGCAGCGGACACACAACGGGGCCGGCTGACGGCAGGAGCTGCTCACGTGGCCAAACCTATTGCACTGAAAACAGCGCGTAGGATCTGGCACGTATGGTCGTACTGAGAATTCGCACGCTCGTCTCTCACCAAAGCCCCAAAATACCGAAACGGGGGGCACCAGTGAGTCGAAAGTGAGGAGCAGGCGAGGAGAAGGGGCGGTTGGGGATCGCGATCTGTCGGGAAAGCGGTACACCCTCACAACACCCTGGGAGGCGAGGTCAATCTGGAGGTCTTCCACCGGGATGGGTAGAAGACGAGCAGCGTAAATTGTGCCCTGGCACTGATTGAGGCGGGGGTGGGGGGACACCGTAATCCCGCAGCCCAGGACATTGGGGATAGCGAGCAGAGAGGAGGTTTCGACAGAGGAACGCGACCTTATCAGAATGGAGCCACCCCTCTGAGGCCGAAGGTCAAAACGAGCCGTCCCCGTCACCCCATGGATCGCTCGAAAGAGGCGTTCAGGTTAGTGGGGAGGGGCTTGGAGGAGGAGGGGCGGAGGACGAGGAACTTGTCCACCGTCCTAAGGCCGAGCGAAGACGTCGGGCCAAACACCACCGGTACTTCGAGGGGACGGGGAGACGAGAAAGGCGGACGGCGACGTCGGGTCCCACGTCCCCAGGGGCCGAGGGGGCCGGGGGCGATGAGGCCCGACCGGAGTGGGAGGCGACCGGGGCCGCGGGCTTCCCACCTGAGGGCGAAAAAGCAGGTGGGTCCCTATCGGGACGTGGAATATGGGGGGATCCAGGGGTCGGGGGGTCCACTGCAGGTCCATCCGCCACTGGCGGGGGTCGGGCAGCGGCGCCACGAGCCTGGGGAAGAGAGGGAGAGGAGGTGTCGGCAAGAAGAGCAGACGGGGTGGGCGAGGGCTGCCGACTGCCCTTACCAGACCCAAGGTCCAAAGAGGTAGTCAGAGGGAGGTCAGATGCACAAGCCGGGTCGTCAACGAGGTCCATTAGATTTGTAAGTGTTTCCATAAAGAAAATTTTTATTGTTGTTTCGCGCCCGGGGCCGCGGGGAACCGATTACCCGGGGCCCAAGGGGACCAAGCGCATGCCGGCGGGGGATGGGTGCCTCGTCCCATGTAGGTACCCCCGTTTCAAAAGGGGCCCTTGCAGCGTCGAAAGTTCTCCCCTGCCGGCAGCAAAGACCAAGGCCCCCCAGGGCACCCTACCAGCCAACTTAGTCCGGCCCCGGCCATGGGAGCGAGACCCCCAGCGACCAGCCCCGGCAGCCCACGGGGCGCGCGAAGTGAACAGAGAAAGCAGAAAAAACAGAGGGGGCAAGGAAGAGGGTAAAGAGGGGAAGACAGGAAAGAGGGGGCTGTAGGATAGCAGGGTATGCTAAAAGTCCACTTCGCAACCGGGCGGGGGACCCGGCAGGGCCCCAGCCGCGGCTGACCCCCCTCGCCACATAGAGGCAGGAGCCCGCGGGCGATCCACCCCAGAAAGACCGCCCGCGGGGAGGGGGCTATATATATATATATATATATATATATATATATATATATATATATATATATATATTATATATATATATATATATTTGGTTATGCGGGTGTATATGTGTACATGTGTAGTTGTACGTATTTCTTATATTTTTTTTTTGTCTTTATATATCATTGAGGATTATTTGTAAATTTTCCAATTTATTTATATTTTTATTTCTTTTTTCCTTTGTGACCTACAGATCTTTCAGACAATAACTATAAAAACCTTTGGTAATTTTTCCCTTATGTATATATATATATATATTCCTTATATATTGCGTTTATATACCTTATATATGTTGTACAGTATATATTTTTATAGTTCTTTATATATCATCTAGGCATCATTTTGTTTTCCAATTTATATTTACTTGTACTTTTTTATTCGTTTGTGACCATAGTATGCATGATTCAGACAACAACTAAAAAACCTTTGGTAATTTTTTCCCTTATAAATTTGGGTGCCTCTCTCACAATGTATTTTTCAATTTATTTTTTTTTGGTTTATTTCTATTTTATTTCTTTGTGACATATATATCATTTTGGCATCATCTATTAAAATGATTGTAAACTTTCCTTTTGAGCTTGAATTTGTAGACTACTTACAATTTCTTTTTTCTTTTCTTTTTTTTTTTTTATCTGTTGGTTTATTTCTTTATGTTTATTTCGGTTGTGACGTATATATCACTAAGGCATTATTTTGTAATTTTTTCCAATTTATATTTATCTTTATTTCTTTATTCTTTTGTGACCTGTTTATCATTAAGACAATAACTCAGTGTTCCTGAGGATGCCATTAGACGAAAGCGCTTGAGCACCACTTTGTGTTTCTTTTCTCTTCGTGGCTTTATTCATCATATATATATATATATATATAATATATATATATTTTTTTTTTTTTTTTTTTAGTTCAGGAAGAACCGATTCGCCTCTATTTAAAGGGCATATCTCAGCGGAAAAACAAAGAAAAAGTGAGAGGAAAGACAGAGGAAAAAGAAAGGGTGGAGGGGACAGTCGAAGTGGAAAAAGACCAAGGATGACAAGGACTGCAGGGTCGAGCCCCATCATCCTTGGGTGCTAGGGCCGGGAGGGCGCACGTGAAACCTCCAGGAACAAGCACGTACAAACGAGCACAAAGAGCACTCAAGAGCACGAGCTTAGAACCCCCTTGCGGGGATATATATATATATATATAATATTATTATAATATATATATATATATATATATATAATAACTACCAAAATTCTGAAACTATTAGGAATCGAAAGCCAAAGTCCACAGCCAAAAAAACCATGTTTTGGTGCGCGCCGGCAGTCGTCAGTCGTCAGTCTTGCCCCAGATCACTTGCTGGTGGGTTGTCCAGCGATTTTAGCCAATATTTTTAACTTTATAAGTTAGCTTTTAATATTTCTACTTTTGAATGTTTTAACAAATAAAATTGAACCCTCGTAATGGCGACTAACAGTGATAAATCAGGAAATGGTGGGGCACTAAAGTGATACCAAAAATCCGAAACCCAGTTTGTCCCAAGCCCTTCAGATTTTTTGGTAGTCGACTATATATAAACACCTCCACATAAACGAGGTACCGACTTTTTAAAATCCATATCTAAAAAAACTAATTAACCAAACTGAATTTAACTTAACCTAACTTTACTGCGTTTCAAACTCAAGTGAGAACTTGAAGGGTGATTTCCGTCAAGTCATTAAACAGTTACGTACTCGCTAATCTAGCCTAACCTAACCAACACTTAACTAACCTAATCACGACTAATGTATCTTTTTTCTAATAAAACTGTTTATAGATTTTTCTATATACATTTTTTAATGTTTCAAGCACACACACACTCTCGACTTCACTTATGCCTAGTTGTCTATGCGCGCGCGCACAAAAAAAAAAAATGGGGGGGGGGGGGGGGGGGGGGGTATTTTCATTCGTCCAACAATTCCCAAACAGAGCCCTGATTATTCTAATATTTATTTTTTTCATTCATTCACTCATTATTATTATTATTTTGTTTTGACTAGGTTGTTTAACCTCTCTCGTAACGTCTAAAATCATATAATGGAGGAAGCCTACAACTTTACGAAAGATCTGAAGAACGGGTCATTACATAATCTGAACGCGGAGGACGGTCTCCCACCCAACTACTCTCCAGACCCAATGTCGCATAACTAACTTCGGTGATAAACGGGAGGCGATGTTACGACACTGGCCACGACGGAGCCCTATTCATTATTTGAGAGGGCGCGATGCTCGCACTCACTCAGAAACAGAAATGGCCAATCTAATTACTATCAATATAAACTTTTGTGCAAAGGACCAAATACTGTACGTGAATAAACACGGAGTAAGGTGCCAGCCATCTCAATTCACCGAGAACTCTAAGAGTTATGGCTGATAACTATATTAATATACTTATGGCTAAGGTCTATGAGGTTCATATACGGTATATAATACAACTAACTTAAATTAAGTAATCTATACTATTCTATTGGTTAAAATTCAGGTTGTAACATAAATTCTGCTCGATTAGAAAACGGACGGTAGATAATAGAATAACCTCGAGATAATGTGAAATAGTTTTAGAAATGTTGCAAAATACACGCGGCGACAGGTTCGCACAGGTTTTATCACGATACAGAATGATACAGAATGATACAGAATGACTTAGGCTAATGAATATTTTCTCTGGTGTTTTTCATACAATTACAACGCCACCCCTACGATATTACAGTAATTGAAAAAACATGGAGCCTACGAAAGAGCATATTCGACATGTGATGCTGTATGAGTTCCATAAAGGATCTAACGCTAGTGAATCCGCAAGAAACATTCAAAGAGTTCATGGAAATGATGTTGTGAGCGAATGGATATGTCGGAGGTTTGAAAAGTTCAGAAATGGAGACTTCAGTCTGAAAGATTAATTATCAACGAACAGGACGACCAAATGAGTTAGATGAAGAGTTACTGAAAACAACAGTGGAGGAAAACCCAACGGTAACTGTAAGAGAACTTGGCCTGCAACTCGGCGTTAGCGATAGACCATTCATCGTCATTTGAAACTGTTTGGAAAATGGGTTCCGCATGATTTGTCACAAGCGAATCTTCAATATCGAATCGATATTTGCACATCACTGCATTCTCGGCAACTGCAGGCACCGTTTTTGAATCGGATCGTCACTGGGGATGAAAAATGGGTCCTCTATAACAATATTAAGCGTCGACATCAGTGGCTTAGTCGTGAAACAAAGCCTGAACTTCAGCCAAGGAATGAACCCCATCCAAAGAAAATTTTGCTATGCGTTTGGTGGGATATGTGAGGGATTATTCATTTTGAGCTTCTGCCAGATAACCAAATAATCACAGCTGAAGTTTACTGCCAACAACTCCAACGATTGAAGATGGCATTACAAGAAAAACGTCCTGCATTAATTAATCGCAGAGGTGTTCTATTCCACCAGGATAACGCGCGCCCTCACACTGCTCGAATCACCACTGCCCAATTAGAGGCATTTGGTTGGGAAAAAATGCCTCATCCACCTTATTCTCCGGACATCGCACCTTCAGACTACCATTTATTCAAAAGTCTGCACCACCACTTAGATGGACAAAAGTTGCAATCCAGGGAAGCTATCGAAAACTAAGTGATCGTTTTTTTAACTCGAAACCAAGGGATTTCTTCGAACGTGGCATAAAAAAACTTTTCTACAGGTGGGAGGAGGTTATAGAAAAAGAAGAGAATTATACTGATGATTAATTTGTCATTATGTCATTTACTTTTTGTTGTGAATAAACTAAAAATTCGAGCAAATTTGTCCTTATAAGTCTTTAATTTTTGTTCTGAATGAACAAAAAAATCGAGCAGAATATATGTTACAACCTTATATAATAAATTCCAACTATATGTCAATGATTCTTAGACATTTTAAAAGCAGGTTTGGACAATGGTTCTCACTGAAATAAATATTCTGAAGAGTAATACAGAGAAGATTATTTATTTTTAAAGTGCATTTACAAGGTCAAACGGCATACCCCTTGAAAGAGCAGATATATTAAGGAGTGAAGGCTTTTTAAAAGCAAAATTCTTCTCTTAATTAATGGATTTTCAAGTTTTCAACAATTACTGACCTGCTCCCCGACTCACTGCAAAAAGGACACTGGGGCCAAAAATTAAAGAAAAGAATGGTGGAGTCAAAAGAGCTGGGTAACATCAGTTCATAAACACTTAAGGTAAATAGCTTACTTAGCCAATGAAGCAGAGGATGGTAGTGGTACAAGCTAATACTATTTCCTCTCAACAAAAAAAGGATCGGCGAATTGAAGCTTCGAAAGGTCAACTAAATTTAACCTCAACATTCAACATATACAGTCACCATCTCTCTCCCCCCAAAGACGACGACGACGACTACTACTACTACACTTTGAATTCAGCATATGGGCCTATAACCCAATCTTCAGGGGTCCCTTTATAGTTGCTTTTTGCGACTCGCACGAAGAAGGCAAGAGTTCAACTTTTAACCCTGTGTACCCAGGGGTAAACGGCTTTCTGATTTCAGTCTGAACATAATTTCAATACTTTAATCACAGACTCGCGCAAAAAACTAGTTTTCTGAAATAGACTTAGCAAATATTTTGATACTACTAAAAAGGCTCAGTATCGAGTTTGAGAATGACCACCCTAATCAAAGGTAAAACGAGCAAAAACCTTATCATCATACACTGGTAGGACTGAATAAGAAATTACATGATCTCCATATAATTAAAAAAAGGTTTTAAACTTAAAACTGAAGGGGAAAATTAAAATAAATACCTTTGCTCCTATTACATCTAAGCAAGCATATTATATATAGAAACTAGAACTATGTTGGAACGACATCAACGTCCCGTCCTATATTTGTGACTTTGACCTTTCGTGCAGGAACCTGAATCTTGTTTGCAACACATTGTCTTGTGATGATTTACGAGTGTACAGTATATGGAAAACTGATACGTGTGGGTAGTAGGGAGGTAACGAAAATGGTCCACTGAGTAGGTGGGTAGTTAATCTAACAATTATTAAACTTCCTTCATGTCAATGACTGGGTGGATGAAACCAATCGGTTGCTGACCAGAGTTAATCTTCACACTAGTATTTATATACTGTGTGATAAAGCGTACTTGGTAGTATTGAAACAGTGACACTACCAGTCAACCAACCAACACAAAAAAAAAAGCTGGAGGAAAAAGCCAGAAAAAAGAACATGCGGTAACAGCGGCATGGCGAGCGAGGGACTTGAAACTCAAGAAAGAAAACAACCAGCTTTAAGTGCGCACACCTAAATCAAGCAAATAGAAGGACGACTCCAAAAACAAGACCAGGACTTATCTAATAACACTTGGTAAATGAACCGTTGTATTTCTAAGCCCCAGTTTAGTGATAACAGTTTAAACTAGGTCCAGTTAGATTAGGCCGATATAGTTTAACAAAGGATAAGGTAAATTACCGTAACCTAATTTGGTGAGGAATCCTACTGTAGACCTCAATTTACTCTACTCGCTCTGGATCATTTCCGGAATCTCTAGGCTGACCCTACAAGACTAGGCTTAACCTACTCTGCAGTTAGACTGGAGATGTTAGGGGTGGATTAATTGGAGACTAATTCATACAGAGCACTTTTCACACAGTATGAAGTTTCATCAATTTATGTTCAGTGGTTCAAAAGTTGTCATGGACCCCTATTTGAACTTTGACCTCTACTTGTGACCTTCACCTTTGATGCAAAGACTCCGAGTCTTACTCAAAAGTGTGACAAACACATGACTCGACAGACGGATGGACAGGCGCAATTCACTATGTCCGCTCCAAATTTACATGGTCGGGGACATAAATGCTGTATTTTAATGACTAAAACCGTACCTCTGAATATATCGTTTTAAAGGACGCAATTTGCTTGTTGCTCAATGACCAATCAAAGAGGAGAGGGGGTATGGCTGTGGCATAAGACAAGGGGTTCCGAGAGTCTTCAGCCCCCATAGCATAGACTGGCATCGTATTCCCCGTCTCAATGCGTCTTAAAGGGGCATGAATACGGATGGTATCTAGAAGTATTACATTAATCGTCACAGAATTCTAGAAACACAGGTAAAAAAGGTACAAGATTAGAAAAAATAATATAAGTAAGTAATAGCAAAAACAAAATCTTGTACAAGAAATGTTACAGCTAATTTACTTGATCCTTTGCTGCATCGGTTTACTCTTTTGTTACTCAGCTCAGACGATTTTAATCAGTCTTAAAAATGTTCACTATAACTAAGTAGTTAATTTAAATTGAACAAAAACAATCTCTAAATATTCCAGTAGTTTTACGACATTTTTCGAACAGATTCTAAATACTGTACTGCTTAATTAGGCCTACTTTGGAATAAACGACCAAAGGTTGTCCATCTTTATGTTGGCTGACAGCTCTTGCAGTGAGCCGAGCAGTGCCCAAAGACAAGGCAGTGATCACTCCTGCGAAGGACACGCTCGAAATTGTCTCGTTCTCGATCAAGAATTCAATCGTGGAGTCAGGGTACGGCCCACCTCTCGTTTCTGCCTGAACACAAAAAACACGAATTACGATTACGCACGAAGAAGGTACCACTTTACAATATTATACGCAAAAATGTTCATTACACACCTAATTATTTTTCCAAAAGCATTATAGATTAAATAAAGTTAATGTAGAATATCGCATATTTTCTAGTTACTGAATGCCAATAAAGTCTTCATATTATAAACTCTTAATAAAGGATAAATAATATGACGACTTCATTAGTAATTGAATTAAATTACTAATTATTAGAATATATAATTATACAGGGTGTCCCAGAAGTCTTGACTCGTAGGGAAAATAGACATTAGATTTTCAAAGTGAAACAAACAAATTTCGGAGCTATTGAAGAATAGGGACCCCAGCCTTCTTTAGTTAGCTTTATAAGGCTAACTAACGAAAATATCATGACCTAACCTAACCAATCGTAAAGGGCGTACAGTTAACCTAACGATTGGTTAGGTTAGGTCGTGATATTTTCGTTAGTTAGCCTTATAAGCCTAACTAAAGAAGGCTGGGGTCCCTATTCTTCAATAGCTCCCAAATTTCTAATGTCAGTTTTACATATTTCAGGAAAGAAAATACGCTGATGGCTCAGTATACCAATGAAGAGAAGGTGGAACTAGTATTGCTACGTTTCCAGGGAAAGCCTGAGGGAGCCACGTTCGTGAAATAACTGACATGCCTCCCTCTGGCTTTTTCCAGAAACATACAGCAATACTAGTTCCGCCTTCTCTTCATTGGTATACTGAGCCATCAGGGTATTTTCTTTCCTGAAATATGTAAAAGTGACATTAGAAATTTGTTTGTTTCACTTTGAAAATATAATGTCTATTTTCCCTACGAGTCCAGACTTCTGGGACACCCTGTATATATATAATAATTATACGAGTATATTCTAATTTTAAAAAATTTTCATCCAAACATTTAAAATATTTCTACATAAAAGCTAACTGTAATCTATAGTTTTTCTTCCGAAATATGCAATACAAAAATAGGAATTAAATTAATCTTATATGCTCAGCTCGCAATTAAAGTTAAAATAACTACAACGGAGTGAAACTATTTATTAAGAAAGTACGAGTTTCCGATAAAATCTATAATCATCTTCATGAGGAAAAAAATAACTGTAGCCCAAATAAAATGATAGAAAACGAATCCATTTTAGCGCAAAATTTTTGTAACTAGTCCAGGGCTGGGTACCAGTACCAGAAAATACCACAATTTTTATACCAGTACCACTTTTAATTGCTTGGTAATACGACTTGAAAGGTGGTATTTTACTGGCAACAAATTCTCCAATAAGGCCCAGCAAGCCTTTTTTAGAATGTGTGAATGCCACAGTGTTAATTTTAACAAGATTCTTTCTTCTTCTTATTAAAAATGTAATTAGTTATTGGTTATATCATTTATTTTTAACATTCTAAATTGGAAATAGAAATACAGAACTCTTTCAGAAGTACAGTAGATTACTGAACTTGGTATGACCAAAGACAGAAACAGAACTGTCTGCCCCGAGCTAAAAGGAGAGTTATTATATGGCTTACTTATGAGTATCATTATTTTTTATTTGATTAATATTAAAGATTTGAGTAAGCGGCTCATATCACTCGTATTCATTCTGGAATTACAAAAATGTTCAATTATTGGAAAATAATAATTGCATATAATTTGCTAAAATATATTTAACAGAATTGTCAGTAGTTAGTAGGTAGGATATGTGGTTCCGTGCTTTTAAGCTAAAAAAAATAGTAAATTAACACTTCCATGCTGCATCAAGATATTTTCTTTACGATTTAAAAGTAAAGGTAACATCCAAGAAGCTCATTTCCCAACTACGTTGGGGGGTGAGTGTGCCTCGAGGGTAACCTGAACAGAACAGAAACAGGGTAAGTAGGCAACTCAACTTAACTCCACCCAATGCCAGTGGTTGAGAGCGAACCAGCGACATACCACTCAACAGTGCACCATCGTAATCATTATGCTACTGGGCCCCATTACTTCGTGATATTAAAATGCGAATTATTTAAATTAACTTTTCTACGTTTTCTTTTCAGATAAAACTAAAAGGAACTATGGACATGTTAATGAAAAACAAATCCATCACAACACACTTTCATAAAGAAACATATGAGAAAGAGTGACTTCAACTGGTGACACTGGATGGAAGACCATTTTCATGCGAGGAGAATGCGAGACTCTGTACAATTACTAAATCAATCATGGAGGCTCTCGATATTAGAATGGATAGGAAGAAAATAGCCACAATAACAAACGAACTTGCCGAACAAAAAAAAAATTTATATATATATATATATACATATACAAAGAACGACGCTTGTTTAGAAGAGTGTCCGCACAAGAGGAGAAAACGAGCAATGAAAAACGAGGCACCTCCCGGGAATCGAACCCGGGATCATCCGACTGCCGGTCAGATATGTTAACCATTACACCAAGGGCATCCAGGAATCAGAACTCTTAATTCTCCTACGCACGAGCGGAATCGAATTCCTCGTTTTCTCTCCTACGTACGAGCGGAATCAAATTCCTCGTTCTCTCTCCTCCTCTTGTGCGGACACTCTTCTAAACAAGCGTCGTTCTTTGCATTAATTATACTGTGTGTCGTTTGCAGTTAAGATATATATATATATATATATATATATATATATATATATATATATGTGAACTTCGGAATTTTCCACTTCCCGCCATCATATTTTGTACTCCTTCTATAAATATTAAATCCTACCAAAACGTTTGGCAATCGGTGAATATTTAGGGTATGCTCAACCCACTTCTATTTTGTTGTTATATGCACTTAATTTGTATTACATGGTAATACCGTTCACTGACACATTTCTTTTGTTTCAGCAAGTATGGCAACTTCTACTCGCAGCAAGACTGATGTGTTCTTGCTTAGTTCAACCAGGGAAGATCTCACTGGCACGAAGTTACCCTATATTGGGGATGTTCTCAGGTTTTACTTCCACAAACTGAAGACAGCGAACACCAAACATGAGACTGCCGTCTGCACGTTGAAGGAGGTGAGGATGTTCTGGGACAGAACCCGAATTCCGATTCGTCGCATCGACCATGCGGTCAAACAGCTCGAGGAATTGGTGAAGAAGTGGGAAGGACTGAAAAAGAACAAAGCCAGGAGGACAGCGACCCAAGTGGCCAATGAGGAAGCCTTCAAGGAAACATTTAACGACCTGTTCGATGTGGCCCATTCCGATGCCTTGATGATGATGAAAATCCCAGAAGACGAGGAATTCTTATTGGCACAGCGTGAGAAGCGACGGCGAGGGGTCATGGCTGGAGATGATGTTTCTTTGTTGAAGAAGGAGAGAGCCCAAGTAATAAAACGAAGAACTCAGCTTGTGTTCCAGGACAAACAGCTTGCAGAGAAAGCCAATTTGGATGAAGTCGTTGCCTTGGATTCTTCCATTTCATCTTCTGATCCTGACGACACGCATGATTGTGAGAGAGAAGAATCAATTGGAGAAGTTACTCTATCGGCTCGGAAACGGGGAAGGACAAACATCCTTAGCCCTTCCGTCCTCTCATCGCTCGATCGGACGAAGACAAGTGACCGTCGCGCGGTGCAGATAATCGCCCCCATCATTCATGCTTCAGGGCTAAACGTCGAGGAATATACAGGGTGTACATAAAGTCAGGATCTATTTTTGTGAAGTACTTGGAAATTATATGGAATTCAATCATAAAATGATAAAGTGGTAACATTTATTAAATAATTAAGAGTAGGATTCGACGTGACACCCATCAGTATTCCTGCACAGCTCAAATCGTTCCGCAGCATTTCTAAACACATTCTGGAGCATTTGCGGGGTTATGTTATCTGCAGCAGTTCGTATACGTGTACGTAAGTTTTCAAGACTCGTAATCTTCGTCTGATAGACGTGCGATTTGATAAAGCCCCATGCAAAGAAATCTAAAGGGGTTAAATCTGGTGATCTCGCTGGCCAAGGTCTGTTGCTTCCGCGTCCGATCCAGCGATTTGGAAAACGTCCATTTAGATAATCCTGAACAATTTTGGCATAGTGACAAGGAACACCATCATGTTGATAGACGACGGGGATAGGATTGTTAGTACCGTCGTCTATCAACATGATGGTGCTCCTTGTCACAATGCCAAAATTGTTCAGGATTATCTAAATGGACGTTTTCCAAATAGCTGGATCGGACGCGGAAGCAACAGACCTTGGCCAGCGAGATCACCAGATTTAACCCCTTTAGATTTCTTTGCATGGGGCTTTATCAAATCGCACGTCTATCAGACGAAGATTACGAGTCTTGAAAACTTACATACACGTATACGAACTACTGCAGATAACATAACCCCGCAAATGCTCCAGAATGTGTTTAGAAATGCTGCGGAACGATTTGAGCTGTGCAGGGATACTGATGGGCGTCACGTCGAATCCTACTCTTAATTATTTAATAAATGTTACCACTATCATTTTATGATTGAATTCCATATAATTTCCAAGTGCTTCACAAAAATAGATCCTGACTTTATGTACACCCTGTACCATCAATCGGTCATCTATTCGTCGTTATCGTCAAAAGCATCGGGCTGAATTAGCAGCCCAGCTCAAGGCTGAGTTCAACCCTCAGAAGCCGCTGGTGCTTCAGTGGGACGGAAAGCTGATGCAGGATCTAACAGGAGATCATAATTGCAATAGACTTGCAATCATTGTCTCAGGGTCTGGAATTGAGCAAATCCTATGCATTCCAAAGCTGCATTCTGAAACTGGTCAAGTAATGGCAGACGCAATGATCGAGGTGGCGTCTGAGTGGGGTGTCAAGGACCGGATCAAAGCCCTCAGCTTCGATACAACATCGAGCAACACTGGACGGAAGAACGGTGCGTGTGTGTTGCTCGAAATGAAGCTGGAGACAAGTTCTCTACTTGATGTGCAGACATCACATCCATGAAATTCTTCTTGAAGAAGCATTCAGCATTACGATGGGCCCGAGATCCTCCTTTTCAAGCGGTTCAAAACATTCTGGCCATATATCGATGTCACTCATTACAAGCCTGGAGTAGAAGACCCAGTTATTGCAGCTGCACTTTTGGATTTTTCTGCTAATGTCAAGGATTTCGTGATCAGTCAACTTGGACTGACGCATCAACGTGATGATTACTGCAAACTCTTGGAGTTGAACCTCCTGTTCGTGAGAGGAGATTTACCGCGTGCAATATCATTCAGGAAGCCAAGTGCCAACCACCGTGCACGGTTCATGTTAAGATTGATTTACGCTTTGAAAATCTTCATGTTCAGAGATACTGGCTTCAAGCTGACGAAGCAAGAGACGCAAGGTCTTCGGAACTTCTGTCTCTTTGGTGTTTGAGTGTATGTTAAGTCCTGGTTCCTCTCCCGCCTGTCAACTGCAGCTCCTGCCAGCGATCTGCGACTGTTGAAACTTCTCGTGTCAATTGACTCGCCAGCAGCCAAGTGTGCCTTGAACAAGCTGCGCGGGCAGCTCTGGTATCTAAGGGAACAACTGGCGGCACTCGCCTTCTTTGACCGAGACGTCGACGCTTCCGAGAAGAGGGCGATGGTGGAAGCACTCAGTCGCGAGGGAGAGGAGGATCCTCCCAAGCAAATCTCTCTGGACCAGGCCAGGATCCCCAACATTAGACTCCGTGATTTCGTGACGCTTAACACGCGGAAATTCTTCCAGATTCTTTCACTTCCAGATACCTTCTTGGAAGGGGATCCTGACACTTGAATGTTAAATCCCGACTATCTGCAAGCAGAGGATGTCGTTCGAGATCTTCGCGTTGTGAACGACACCGCAGAACGAGGGGTCGCACTGATACAGGAATACAACAGTTTGCTGACGAAAGATGAGGAGCAGACTCAGTTCACCCTCCAAGTCATCCAAGAACACCGCAAGCGTTATCCCAATTGCCAAAAAGCCACACTCCTTCAGGGTATTTCCTCATCATCCGCTACCAAGACCAAATAAGATTCGAATGTCCTGAATCGAAATGTGCATAAATTAGACTGTGAGACCCATATTACACCATTTAGGTACTCTGTTACTCTCTTGCATATGTATAAATACAGAAAAATGTTGCTTTTCCAATGTGCATTCTATATTTTAGCAGTGATTAACTGAAAGTTCTAATTTTCTAATTATAGGCAGAATAAAGTTAAAAGAGGAAAACTTTGGTTTGACTGAGCATACCCTAAATATTACCCAATTGGAAAAAGATTTTGCACGCATTAGTTTCTACCATCAGAGCATCAATTGGAATGGTGGGAGGTACACATTTCAAAACTTCAAAATAAGGACCACCCTAATATATACGGCATGAGAAGGTGCCCCCTCAAAGGGCATTTGACTTCGATCGTACGTAGGAAAATTACGAGTTCTGATTCATGGAGGCTCTTGGTGTAATGGTTAGCATATCTGACCGGCAATCGGATGATCCCGGGTTCGATTCCCGAGAGGTGCCTCATTTTTCATTGCTCGTTTTCTCTCCTCCTCTTGTGCGGACACTCTTCTAAAAAAGCGTCGTTCTTTGCATTAATGTGTGTGTCGTTTTCAGTTAAGATATAATAATATATATATATATATATATATATATATATATATATATATATATATATACACACACAGTATATATATATAACTTCGAAAAATAGTTGTTCTTAAAATGGACACTGCGAAACGCCATGATCGCTCCTTTCTGAGAATCAATGTACAATTTGTCCACAATGATAGAATGCAGTCCCGCGTGTTCTAGAAATGAAGAATAGGCACTATAGAGAACTTAAAGGACGGCTTTGATGTAAAGTCAGAGAATATTCTGTCAGTGACAACAGGCAATGGCATTAATAGCCATGACAAAATCTGTGAAACCTCTGGGTGAAGGAATGAGTGACATTGCCCGGTAACGGCAGGCGGCGCGCAGCAAAACCGAGCTGTTTATCCTTCCACACAAAAAAAAAAATTGGTTGATAGATAAATGGGTAGCCTGGGTGGCCTAGTGGTTAAGATGCTGGGCTGTTGGTGGGGCGTGGTTTGGATTCCACGTTAAACTGTAGGTCTAAGGTGGAGTGACAAGCTTGACCTTCGTCAGAATGAACAATTCGGGCGGAAGCAAAACCAAGGTTAACTAAGTCAACCTGGCGTGCAGCTCGTACACTTGAACTAGCAGCGAGACGTTTTGAATGACAAGAATATGAAACACATAGTAGGAAGGTGCAGGCAGTTGAGAGAGAAGTGGGAAAGAAGCCTATTATTCACTGTGACACCAGGTGGGGATCAACACAAATGCTATGTTATCAGTCCTGCTAAATACAGTATGTAACTATTATTATGTAAATATTGAGTAATGGGCCAGGGCAAATTAGGACATTTTTGGATGTATGTAGAACTGATACAAGAAATTGTTAATGCTCTGAAACCAGTTGGAACCATTACAGCTGCCTTACACAAAGAATTCCTAGACCCTCGCGAGTTTTACACATACTGGGAAAAACTAATGATGACTTTAGCAAAAATGGGAGAGACTCTAGGTCTGGCACAAAGGCTTCGAGATGTATTAGAGCAGCGCCGAAAGCAACTGATGGAAAACAATATTCTACTTGTTGGTGATGAATGCGAGATTTTAGGGAAGGAGGTAGCAACGAAGGTGAACGTGGTAGGCCTACACACGACTATAGTAACCAAATAAATAAGTCGCAGATGAAACAAAAACACGATAAAATTTATACTTTAACTCTTACGTTCACAAAAAAAAGTTAAATTACGTTATGTAATATCAATTAAACATGACCGAGGGACTAGCTAGAATATTTCTTCACCCGAGGGAAATAAAATTGATTAACTTCAAATACAGTACTAAATTACATTCATGATGGAAGGTCTCCTTGCTCACGGCCTATTTTGAGAACTAAAATTGTCTGAATCTAATTGCGAATGAATGGAAGAATGAGTGAGTGACTAGCTGCGAATGCCAAAATCGAATTCTCTCTAGCCGAACAGTTCTCCCTCCTTCTGCGTTGCACCTTTGTGTATTTGCCTGGAAACCAAAATGTCTCTCAAGTTTTCATGTTGCAATCAATCAGATTTTCTTTATTCACTTCATTACGAGTACCTATAACTCAGAAAAAATCTTAAGTTTTCTGTTCTAAAACTACAATTAAATATGTTTTACAACTGCGGCGAAATCCATGGTTTTTGGTTCAGTGTTGAGATATTTCACGCAGGAAAAGGAAAGCAGGAGTAGCGACGTTTGGCTCCAATCACTAGCCGTGATTGGAGCGAAACGTCGCTACTCCTGCTTTCCTTTTCCTGCATGAAATATCTTGTTTTACATTATTTACCCAAATGGGACTATTATTTTATTAATGAATAGTCATAATTAAAGTTGTTATGTTTATTGCCAATAATTTCGCGCATGATCTATATATATCACGTGTTCGCCGTATGCTGGTTTGAAGGTGCACTAATGGTCGAAATAATGGTGACACAAAGAAACGTGACGTTGTTATGGTGGCCACTATATACTTTTATAATACCATAATACTTAAATTTGTATTTTAATTTCAAACTGCATTTTTGCTTTGCTTTGTAAACGATGGCTTGCGGAGCGCTCTTGTGAATTGTCTTTCAAAATCAAATTTATTTTACAGTCTTTGAATTTTATTACAGTAATGCACTAAAAAATTACCGAAAAGCGATTTTTTTTCCTTAATGGAAATCTATTCGCCTTTATTATTACCGATGTCGAATAACGTGGATTTGTTCCTATAAATGGATTAACGCAGTGACAACGAATAGAAAAGAAAAAAAGTAAATTTCATGATAGTAGATCTAAAGAGATATGGAGATCCAGCTACAGTGGACCATTGGTCAATGAAGGTGAAAATAAAATTGTATGAAACCATAATAGTACCTACAATATTTTATGGAATGGAAACATGGACGAGAACAAGGACAAAGGATATTGAAGAAGTGGAACAAATGCAGGGAAGAATTCTAAGGGAAATAGCAGGAATGAAATGTAGTACCCCATATTGGGGATTATTAGCTGAATTAGCAGTGTGGCCAGTCAAAGAAAAAATTGGATACAAGAAGATAATGCTAATGAACAATATATTAAACACTCAAATGAGGATAGATTAATTAAAATGATAACCGAAAATCAGTTGAAAAATCCATACCAAAGATGTTGGGCAGAGGAAGTGGCAGAAATGTGTAAATTATATAAAGTAACATTAGAGGACTTGAAAATGATGAAAAAAGTGAATTAAAGAAAAGTGTACGACAAAAAATTAATGAACATTTACAGGAAGAACTAATAAAGAGGAAAACCAAAATGAAAAACTAAGATTCATTGATGAATTTAAAAAAAAATCATATATTGAAAATATGAAAGAAAAGGATATGAAGATTATAATGGAAATCGATTAAATGTGGTAGAGGTGAAAAACCTATAAAGGAAAATATAAGGACATGAAGTGTGAAGTATGCAGGGGCGAGAACGATACGACAGAACACTCGTTTCATTGTGAAAAATTAAGAAACAGAGTAGGGGAGATGATGGGAGTAGAGAATATAAAAAGCAGAAAGTATCAAAACTATATTGTAAAAATAATGGAAATTAGAAGACTATGTTGACAGCAAAGGTTTAAGTACATAATAGGAGATACAGTGTAGAGGCTCTGCACCGGAAACGTGTGCTGATCCGCAGGATCAAGTGGGCAATTTCTGGAACCTGGAACCTTCTGTTCATGAGTACATGCGTGTTCCATCAGTTGGTTGGTCTTGAACCAGTGATGTGGTCGAGAACACCATGGCAGAGACCAAGACCATATACAATTTTTGCATTCAATAGTGTGTAATGCCTAATTCCTAATCTCTGTATTTCACATTCAGGAATAAAGATTCTAGAGAGGTTATCGAGTGACAATTGCAAAATTTACTCGTAATTTAGTCACATATTCATAGTATATGACATTTTTCGGCAGTTAACTGCCCACTTAAAACAAGATAAGTGTTCGTTGCACTTGAGGAACAACAACATATTCAGCGCATCTGAAATAGTGTAAAATATTTTTCATGTAGGTCTGTACTTACTGTGAAATTATTTAAATCATGGATGGTGCGTTCTTTATACAAATTAAAACACTCATGTTTTCGGATTTTTTTAATGGATCGTGAAGTAAAGTAAATCAGAATCAGTGATCTCGGTCTCGCATGGCCGAGATCGAGACCTAAGCACTCGAGACTGAGACCTAGACCGGAAACAAAGGTCTCGAGTCCTACATCACTGTCCTGAACACAAACAAAATTTATTCTTCTGTGCGTCGATTTTGAATTTCCATACTTATTATGGAGAAAGAATTCCCACATTGTATATATCTATGTTTGAAAGTACAATAAATAAGAAATAATTCTTGTCAAATATAACTCCAAAATGAGCAGGTACAAAACGTCTCCATTTCTTTTCAAATTTAGAGGCTTTTTCATGAAATTTAGCTTAACCCAAAAGGAAGAGGAGAACGGTTGTCTCACTTTGATTTTGTTTGGTCAACAGACTTTAACTTCGCCTTAGTGGTGCTCAATTGATTTTTATATAGTATATTCTTAGAAGCTTCAAGTGTTTATTAGATCACGTCTGTGGTGTATTATTTAAAAGGACTTTGGTCTTTGAGGAAGTAACACAAGTATCGAGTTTCTTCTATAATCAAGGCCAGCCTAGTGGAGAAAGGAGAAAAGTGTGTCCTTCGGTACAGGCATGGAGTCACCCAACAAAAGAGAAAGAGTAAGGGTGGAGCCTGAAAGGCAAAAAGGGAGGAAATGGGAATGGGCGGCGGTAAAGGCAGGGCAAACTAAGAGTAAATGTGAAAGAGAGAGAGGAATGCCGCAAGGGCAGAAGGGTCCAAGATCCTCATTCATAAGATGGCCATGCGTGAGGCAAGTATGACCAATGCGTGGGTCTCAAAGCGTGGATCACGCTGACAGGAGGAAGGCCACTGACAAATCGTGGGCTTCAAGGTCCTTAGGAAATTCTCGGACACATCCTCCCACTGGCGCTGCCACCGCCGAAGGAGTGCATCCCTGAAAATCCACGTGAAATCCGACGCCAAGAGAGGTGTGTTAGGGTCAAAAGGTAGGGAGGACACCTCCCTCGCCGCAGCTTCCGCCCGTTCGTTGCCTGAAACACCAACGTGGAAAGGTACCCAACTTACGACGTGATGAAAGAAGGACAAGCCAGTCCTGGGATTTGTCGTACTAACGAATGCGGTGAGACGAGAGAGGACAGGGCCTAAAAACGGTGCGGGAGTCAGAATAAATTACAAAAGACGGAGATGTGAGTTGAGAGAGGACTCGAAGGGCCAAGAGAATAGCCGAGAGTTCTGCCGTAAAAATGGAAGCCGCTAGGGGAAGGGATAGCGATTGAACTACTGACGGGAAGGCTGCCGTGCAATCCACTCTAAGTGGCGAGCGAGAACCGTCAGTGAACACACGTATAGAATCATAATCGGAAGAGGAGTGGGATAGAAACAACTGACGGAGAGCAAAAGGGTAAAACTGTGATTTTGGTGCAGTAGACAGGACGGGGGCCATCTGAAGACCAAACGGTCGAACCAAATGGGGACGACGGACAAAGGAGGCCAAAGTGGAAGGGCCAAAGAGGGATTGGTGGACCGGGGTGGAAGGAAACTGCTGAACGCGAGAGAGGTATTTTAAGCTCTCAAAGGTACGATAGACATCCAACGGGAGATGGCCGCTTTTCGCATAAAGACTAACAACAGGGGAGGACCGGAATGCGCCGGTGCTGATGCGTACACCCAGGGAGGAGATAAGGTCCAGCATGCGCAGGGCGAAGAAATAGGCCTGACAGCCATAATTCAACTAACTTTGACCCAGGGAGTGGTAAAACTGCCAAAGGGTGTGGCGGTCATCACCCGAATCAGTATGGGAAAGGAACTTCAGAAGGGTGCAAGTCTGAAGGCATGGAATTCTCAGACTTCAGGTGGGGAATCCAGGAGGAGACTCAAAAATCTTGTTTTGGGGGACAACGGGGAGCGGTGATCCATAAAGAAAGAGGGAAGAGACGGCACTGTAGTGGCGGCGGCGACAAAAATGCACCATCACCGTCTTCGAAAGGGAAAAACGAAACCCGTGATCTGTGGCCCATCTGGAGACCGAATCCAGGGCCCGCTGAAGATGTTCAAGGAAGGTGGATCGGGAACCGGAGCAATAAATGGCAAGGTCGTCGACATAGAGTGGCTGTAATCCCCGAGGGCAGAGCCGTCACCACGTCATCGATCGCCAAAGCGAAGCAGATGACGTTCAGGACGCTGCCCCGGGGAATCCCCTTCCTTTTGAGAGTGCAGAGAAGAGAAGGAAGTACCTACTCGAACCCGAAAGGAGCGGGAAGACAAAAAGTTGGGGATGTAGAAAAGGAGAAAACCTTGGAAACCCAAAAGATAAAGTTTACAGCAGATCCACCACCGCAAGGTAGTGTCATACGTCTTCCGCAAATAAAAAAAAAAATTGCATAGAGGCGACGCCGCTCTGCAAAGGATAGACGGACCGCCGCCGCCTCCAACTGAACTAAAATGTAATACGTTCGTAATTCCGAAACGGGTAAAATAAATATTTATATAACAGGCAAAGCCTAACTTTTCGTTTTTGTAAAACGAAATCTGGAGTTCCGTTTTGTGCAGGGCCAAGTTTAATATAGTGAAGCGAAACAACATAGAGTTAACTGAAGAATTTTAAGCGTAGACTGTAATACTGTATAAGTAAACAGGAAAATTTGATTAACAGTTATTTTAGCAAACATCTTGGCATTTTTTCAGATTGACTTTAACGCCTCCTACAACCCTGGTGATTACTTTATTTAATTTTGGTTATGAATTAGTTAATTGTAGAATGCAATAGTTCAGCTTACTTTTTAAAATCTTTCGTTATTTACTCGGGAATTATTATTAGTTTACCCCATCATTATACCACCTTCGAATTTGACCAACCCTTTTACTGTGACAACGTCACCATTCAAAATGTTTAAATGTTTTCAAGTTTTTTAAAAGTTTACCCAATGTTATAATTAATTACTAATTTATAAAAATTCATTTTTATACTCCCAAAACTGGGGCCGATTGCGATTCTCGGTACAAATTACTAGGGGTGCACCGGATATTGAATTTCAGTATCCGGCCGGATACCGGATAATTTTTTAATGCTATACATAGGTCTAAGTACTTAAATATTTTATATAACTAACTCGCTTTTAACTATAATATAAAATTTAGTAGCTATTTTTATGAAATTTTATTCCACTCCCACTTTTTCATTAGTAATTTTATTACTATAACTTTAGTTAGTATTAATGTAGCCGCAAACCAATGGACTATAATATTTTTATATATTTATTAATATCTACATAGAGTAATTTACAAATGGCACAGTTCACTCACTGCCAGCCCACTAATTTAACAGCAACAGTCTGTCTGCCAGGCCAGAATTTTTTATGTATGATTGCTTCGGATTAATATTAAAACGTGTTCCTTAAAAAATAATAAAGTCATACAAGGCTTATTACAATGAAATGACAAAGACTATGGAATCCCCATTCTTTAAAATTTTTCCAAAAATAATATACTGTATATAATATAAACTAGACAATATAATAGTTGGAGGTGAGCCTTTCTGGAGAGAGGTTGTGTCTCATTAACCTCTGTGTTTTTGATTGCTTATTTTTATCTAAATCTTTTGTTTTACTTTTGGGAGTTAAATAAACGGGAGATAGGCTATATAGGAGTATATAACATTAATTGTTTAAAGATTGTAAAAAGCTAGTACTATTATTGAGCTATTTAACTGGATTGGGCCTAGCTTATCTCTGAGCAGTTTGGCCTAATCCGATAGCTTAGGGTTTTGGATTGTGATAGATAAGAATTTGTTTTAAATGTCTTTCACTAATTAGAAGTGATAAAAGTTTGGGTTAATATTCGTTTTTTGACCCAGTCACACCCAGCTATAACAGCAATATATATTGAATAACCAATCAAAACTGAATAAGAAAATATATATATTATCTTGTGCAAATTTGTATAAAATGTACTTTTTTATAAAAAAAATATTTTCTACTTTCTAATATGTATGTACATAAATTTCGGTTAGTTTGTTTATTTTGGCTACCTTTTTTGGAGATTTTTTGGCTACTTTTTCTTGCTTTTGCCTACTTCTTTCTGTTTCTTGTTAGTGTGGTGATTTTCGTTCTAGTATTATGACGTGTCAATCTTGTGAACTTGATTTTGAAGACGTGATCCGCCATATTGCCCTCGATGAAAACAAGAGTTTAGACCTTTTTTTCAATCACGGAATAATTAAGACATCCGTGACCTGCCCTAAATACAATAGTGCTTGTATTTTAAGAAAAGACCAGAAGGTCTTTAGATGCCGTAAAAAAAATCCTAAAAATAAACGTGTCATTTCAGTTTAAGGGCAGGCGAAATTTAGCGGACTACCCATGCAAGGTTGGCACATGTTATTACATTATCATTTGTATAATTTAGGTCTCGGGGGTACGGGGCGGAGCCCCCGTAAAGATCACGCATCACAAATTGATCGGTCCTAATGTTTTGCGGACAGTTCAGTACGTGACACCGGTTAGGTCAACTGTACGCCCTAGATGATTGGTTAGGTTAAGTCATGATATTTTCGTTTAAATTCGTTAGTTTAAACGAAAATGACGAGTGCAAACTTTTCTGGTTAATTTTGAGGTGTTTTGTACGAAACTGCCATCCGTTTCCTGTGCAAATGCGTAGTTTTCAAGATGACGATATCTCGAAAACTACGCATTTGCACAGGAAACGGATGGCAGATTCGTGCAGAGCACCTCAAAATTGACCAGAAAAGTTTGCTCTCATTATAAAAAGAGACTGGGTCAAAAAACGAATAATTACCAAAGTTTGACAAAATTAATCATAGTTGCCAACTTTACACTCATTTTGTTTAATGCTAAGCTTAAATGTTTATTAGGGCCTAGTTTTGAAAGCAAGAGAGACTGTCACTCTGGTTTTATAACTCCAATTTAAAGTTGGATGTAGGCTCATTAGTAATGCAAATTTAAATTATTAAATATCACTTAGCATTAATATTAAGAATTAGTTCTTGACATTAAATCATATATTAACAAATTTTACATATATTTTGTAAATAGGGCCATTATTTACAAAATGCTGGTTTCTGATATTGATAATAGTTATTTTTCTGCAGTTATTTCAGGTGCTGAATTAAAATCTGGTATCTGTTTCATGCAATGTTAAATACTAAACCTATTAGGCCTAATATGCCAAGCCAAATATACCAACCCTAGTATACTCAAATTATTGAGCAGAACCTAGACAACTACCTATCTAACCTAATTTACTTAACTCATGTACCTAGGCTAACCTACTAAACTTAACTCAACTCCTACCTAACCAAATGCCTATTGTTTTTTAACTTGTATGCTAAATTTTGCATTGATCATAAATAGTCAGCTAATATGGTATTTTTCATTTATTTCATGTGTATATATATATATATATATATATATATCACTGATTCTTATGGGTATTATTTAAGTTAGCCTAGCTGGCTCTTAAATTAAACTATTAAATTAGGTTGTTTTACAAATTATTGATAACAATGGCAAGTTTTATATGGAAGCTATTTAACATTGAAGCTCCTTCTGACACTGTGGCAGAATGTAAACTATGTCAAAAGTCAATACGGAAAGGAACTGAGGGAAAAGGGCAAAAGTCTTTTAGTACAACTCTACTTCACAATCATGGCAGAAAATTTCATTCCAAACAATATAATGAAGCCAAAGAACTTAGCAAAAAGGACAAAGAAATTACAGAAGCAGGACCGTCAACTTCTTTGCCATCTTCAGCAAAGGAAAAAAAGATAGCTGAAATGAATAAACAGTTATCCCTAGAAGAAAGCTTTGCATCAAAGAAAGTGTGGGGCATAAATGACCCAAGAGCTGAAGAAATTCATAAGAAGATTGGACTAATAATGGCACTGGACAATCAGCCATTTACCATGGCAGATGATGATGGATTTATTGGGCTAATGGCCCATCTACAGCCTCGGTATTTGATTCCTAGTTGTCGCTTTTTCTCTGAAAATATCATCCCAAAACTCTATAATAACCTGAGGGAGACTGTTACTGATGAACTTGCAAAGGCTAAGTCTGTTAGTTTCACTTCTGATATATGGACATGTCCCTCATTTCACGAGACATTTATTTCTCTTTCTGGGGATTGGATAAAGGAAGAATTTTCCTGGGTCACATACAGGAGTAAATGTTGCTGAAAAGTTACAGAGCATGTGGGAGAGTTGGAATTTGAGTGAAACTCTGAGACATATCTTAGTGCGAGATGGTGGAACAAACATGTCACTAGGAAGTGACTTGACAGAAATTAAATCCGTGCACTGTACAATTCACCTCCTACAGCTAGTGGTTAATGATGCAGTCTCGTCTCAAAGGAGCATAAAAGACATTTTTGCAAAAAGTCGCGGATTAGCTTCCCACTTTAATCATTCAGCTTTGGCACGCACTGAATTCAAGACAATTCAGAAGGAACGAGGGACACCACCACTCCTTGTCCAAGATGTTGCAACACGTTGGAATAGTGCCTACCTCGTGTTAGATCGGTTACTGAAATTAAAGACAGCTATTCAACTGTATTTAGCTGACCACAATGAACTCCCTAACATTTCATCTTACGAGTGGCAAATAATAGGACGCCTACTAGAACTCTTACAGCCTTTCTTTAGGCTCACGCAAGAAATGAGCTCAGAATTTTGCGCTCTATCTGTGGTAATTCTAAATATTTGCGCATTGGAAAGATTTTTATCTAAAGTTGGTAAAGGAGACCAAGGAGTACAGACAACAAAGCAAGAACTTCTAACATCACTCCGAATACGCTTCTTTTCCCAGAATGGTCTCAACATCATGAAGAATCGTACGTATGTTTTAGCAACAGCAGTCGACCCTCGTTTCAAGATGCAATTTTTTTCTGTTGATCAGAGGGAACGAGGAAGAGCGTGGCTTCTAGAAGAAGTAGTTAACAATCAGAGAGCAATTTGAACTATTGAAAGAGATTAGAGTAAGTAGCAGTGGGGAGAGTTCAACTGGCTCATCACCAAGGTCCAAGAAACCGAGAGGATGAAGATCTCTTTAGTGCTTGCTTCCTAGAAATTGCGCGTGAATCTCTCTCAGAAGTACCAGGAACTAGCGTGACGGGTAATATAAATGTTAGCTTTTACTATAGCACAAACTATTACATAAATAGCCAATATATGACATGAACTAGTCAGTTTACAGAAGCCAGGAACAGCCAAGCAAACAATGATTATGATATAACCAGAAGCTTGTCCGAGATCTAGGTACCTATGAAACTGTGGTATATAAATATAACACTTTAAATTTTATTCTATTTCTAATTTTCCTTTTAGGAGAGCGAGGTAAAGGAAAAAGGCCCGATATAGTGTCCTTGGTTGAAGCTGCAGAAGAGGTTGATCGCTACATTAAACTTCCTCTATTAGGGCGGCAACATCGTCCTCTGAAGTACTGGAGAGAAGATAAATTCCCTCTTCTGAGAGATCTTGCCTCCAAACTTCTTTCAACTCCAGCATCATCCGTTTTATCTGAGAGAATGTACTCGGAATATGGAAACATCTTCGAAGAGAAACGATCTAGATTATTGCCTCATCGAGGTGAAATGCTATTATTCATTCGCCACAATGGGTGAAAGTTTTTATAAATCCTTAAAGATGCTTATTCTGTTTTTCTAATTAAAATTTTGAAATAAATGGTTGTATCAATTTTCTTATTTTAAATATAATTTAGTCAATATTCGGCAATCCAGCGGGATAAGACGACTATCCTGCCCCTCTGTCAACCTGACATATTTCAAAAATGCTAAATTATTTGTTAAAACAAGATTTTCCTGATAAGTATGCTGAGAACCTGAAATAAGTTTATTTTCATCTGGACACATAGGTGGCGCCCAATGGTAATTTTCAGAACTCTAAAAAAATGCATTGACTATTGATATAAAGCTTGCTACCTTTCTTGAAAGTAGTCCCTTGTACCTGTACCATTAATTACTGTAACGTCAATCATTATTATTGCAGTTGTAACTTTTTAGCTACAATATTTTATCAGTTTCTATGTAATTTAGAGACTCATTATATGACTTATATAGTCTTTTTTAGTTAATATCCGGCTATCCGGACGGATACCTTATCTGGTGCACCTCTACAAATTACTGTTGTCACTAGAGGATACAATGCAAACAAAGGAAGTAATGCCGAGAGTTGCTCTAAAAGAAAAGCACATGAGTCGCATGACTGCAGTTGAGGAAGTTCCATATGATGATGAGATGTAGTCAAGCAGCTCTGCTGCGGAAGGCACTGATGAAGAATTAGAAAACCTTTTGCAGCGAGAGTGTAATGCTCTCCAATGCGGCGGCTTCATCAGGAACGATTCCTGTAAAAGCGAGCACCCCTCACGCAGAGTAGCGAGGAAAAGAGCAACTTTCATTTCTCGCTTGCCAGGCAAGAACACTGTTGGATTGTGGTTGGCTAGTTTCAAAGCTTTCCAATACTCGTGTTCTTTTAACCATCTGACACTGGAATACCGCTACTGCGGTGAACAAATGTTCCTACCCTGACTATCACAAAATCGTGAACTCTCTTAATTAAACATATTCCAAATTTAAATCGGTATCCTTGGATTCCTTCAATAAATATTTTAGCAGTATAATAAACCCCAACAAAATACAGTAAAGAACTTTCCTAAACTTTAACTTTGTAAATTCACTAATTTCATTTAATTTCATTTCATTTCGTTCGTGATTTTACCCTTCTTTACCTATGTCCCTCCCTTTATTATGCAACTCACTCTTCCTCCTTTGTCTTTTCTCTCCTAAAAGATCGGAGGTTTGAATGAAATCTGGTACCTTCTTAAATAAAAAGTTCCCTTCTGTTATGGTTATATTAATTTCCCGTTCTCATTAATGAGAATATTTGCACTACATTTGCAATTCCTTCAATTATTTACATTTGCTACATTTTTAAGTAAATTATAAATGCATAATGACTTCCATTTTTTCCCCTTAAATTCATTCAGTTTTGCTCCATAATCAATTTTAGATATTTAATTAATTTGGATACAATGAACCCATTAAAACCAACCTGAAAGACTGCTCCAATAATGAGTGTTATGTTCTTTGGCAGAATGATCAAGGTAGGAAAAACCTGAATGGGTCTCAAAGGACTGTATACAGTCGATGTTCCTTTCTTACAACTCATCTTCAGCATTGTCTCCCCGATATTCTTTCCTTCGACTCGGAAAACTGCGTTCCCAAACTTATTCACACTTGCAGAGCTAAACAAAGATAAATTACACTAATGAAATACCTTCGGTTTTAACCAATAAAAACATTCGATATGAACCGGCATTACATTAAAAATGAAGTTCGAATACTCGTAGGCTAATTCCATTACATCGTGAAAAAAGTCTGCAACAGGCAATGCCCCTTTAAAGAAATAAGTGTGATATTACCTTAAGGCAATGATACTGGACTGCGGGTGAGGGGTGAGTTTCATTAGTGTGTGCACGGGGACATGACTTCCAAACATGTCTCTGGCAACCACTTCTGCCTCAACGCTCGAACTAACCTCCATGCGATCTTTCACCAACAAATCCAACGAACCTAAGCTTGATATCTGCAACAGGAACAACTTATTATTAATGATCACCCAGTGGTGAAATGACGGTTGTCAAGAGAAATCGGGAGAAGTGCAGCAACGGGCACGTTGTTTGTAATTCCTTGGATTGAACATCATGCTCCAAATGTTACGGTTTTATTTTTCTGGAGATAACGATACCGCCTTTTTTATGACAGGCAACACAACGAGGAATCAATAAAAACACCTGTTTAAAATACATATCCAGAGCTTACATCACTTACATAACCTTAATTGACTACCAAAACATCGTGGAAATAATATAAATTCTGAGTAAAATGTGTCAAACGGCATGATAAAAGTCGCGCTTTTCTAAGAACAGCTATTTCCAGTTTAGAGCGTCCGGTAGCTCAGTGGTTGTAGTGGCAGACTTCGAGTGGTGTGATGTTGATTCGCTCCCAGCCGCTGGTATCGGGTGGAGTTAGAGTTGCAGGCTTACTCTGTTTCTTTTCTGGCTCAGATGACCCTTCGGGCACACTCACCCATACGTCGAGGGGAAATGAACTTCTTGGATGTTACCCGTTACCTATTTTCCCTTAGTTTGCAACACTTCCTGAAAACTTTTCAAGGCAAAGACAAAATTTGCGAGAACATAATTTAATCTTTAAACACACCAGCATTACCTCTTGATCCCTTATTCTCAGTTTATTAAACTAATCACTATTAAATGAACTGAGTAAATCTAGCGTTATCCACTTCCTGAAATTAAATATAAAAATTAGACTACCTAAATTCTAAATTTTCAATAGTAGTAAGGCTGAGAAAGATGCAAGAATGTTATCAAATGATTGATTACCCATTATAGGCCGGGTCAAATTTCTGGGGGCAGATCGGGCACTATGTGGGGCTTATGAATTGGGGTCCTGACCAACATACTCCAAAAGAAAGTTTATGCTCCCCCCCGTACCACTAGCATACTCCCTCCTATTTTTGGCTCCGCCCCATAAATGAAAATGGAGACCATTTAGAGCATCTTCTCATAGAGATGACCCCCCCCCCCCGCTTAAAATTGCATAAAATATCTCGTGTGCAATTTTCAGGCAATTACCTCAAAAATTTGGATTTCTCAAAATTTTCACCACGCGTATATTCTCAAAATATTTGCTATATCAGAAAATTGATTACATAAACATCGTTTATGTGTAATCAATTTACTGAGCTGTGTGTTGAATTTCAAATTCAATACTAATAAATTTCATGTTCTAATTATCATATATTTTTACAGGAATTATAAGAATTTATGCTCTTTAGATTTACTTATGATCCATGCATGATTCTATAAAAGCTGGATTTTTAATTTTTTAAAAAGGTTGAAAAAATGTCAACCAGAAACAAATCTTCGAATGCAGCTTTTGGTTTTGCCACTGAATTCCGCCGATCAATGATTCCTACAAAGGCAGACGTTGTCAGACGCTATTTCGTCATTCAAAAGAGAAAAAATCAAGTCAAGGGGATCAGCAACTGCGAACGATTGCTACAATATAGTTACCAAAGATCTTCAAGATATTTGGGCCATGTTCTCTTTCCCTGTCATTCAAGAAAGATCTATTTCTTCTGCAGTGGAAAGATTAATCAGATCAGCTCTTTCCTTGAACAAGGTTCCTCTACGTCAAAGGAATGAAAATTTTGCTAAAAAACCTGCTTCATATGATGAAATGTTTGACATTTGTACTTGCAAATGTTATGATAAAGGAATAGAAGGCCGTTTTGTCGATGCGAGGTAAAAATCCCAATGGTAGAGTGGGAGTCATTTGTAGGCCAAAAGCAAAGAATAAATCAATTAGGGCCATTTGATCGTGAAGCTGCCGCTGTCCAGAGACGATCCCTCTCAAGAGCAAGAGAAGAACAAGAGAGGCAACAAAGGTCACAAGTAGAAATGGCAGAGGCTATGGAAGTTGTACAATCTTCTTCAGTAGATGACTTTAGCGAAGATATAGAAGACAGTGACAATGAGCTAGAATTCGTGCCCGATGTGGAATTGATTGAAAATGATCAAAATAGGTATTCATACAATGAATTACCATTGGTGGCAGACCGTTACCGTGTGAGTTCGAGAGCTACAGCAGCTATTGTTAATGCTGCATTGAAAGATATGGGAATAATCGATCAATCTAACATGCTTGATAGGAAGAAAATAGAAAGAGAGGGTTTTTTTTTTTTTTGTAGCGCTAACCTAAAAAAATCCAGACCCACACTCTCCCGCAAGACAAACGTGGCAACTCAAAACAGGGTGACTGATTAGTGAATAACTAGAGTCCCTTACTTTTACAAACTTTCATAAACATTGTGAATTGTGTCTGTTCAACCAAGCCACCATCATGAGTATGCCAATAACATGTATTTTTCATTACGGTCTCGAGAGGTCTCGGGGAGAAAAACCGAGACCGCGTCTGTCGAGACCGAGATCGAGACCGAGATCTAAATAGCGGAGACCGAGACCGAGATCGAGATCGAGATCTGCAAATTGGGTCTCGAGATCGGTCTCGAGACCTACATCACTGATCAGAACAAAGGATTGGCTACGGCAATCGGCACAAATTTATCCTCAATCAACTGGAATCAAGAAAAAGACTGCCACAGTTTGAATGGAAAAGCCAATGGGGCCAAGGCACATCCACAAGTAATTAGTGAATTGTGAAGGTAATTTTTAAATTAAATTTTGTTTTTACTTCAAAGCTGTTTTGTGTAATAAATGGTACAATAGACTAATTGTCTTCTTTTCAGACAAATATACTAGGCCTATATGAGGTTTATGAATTGGTCTCCTAGGCAATCAGTACTCCAAACTAAAGTTTATGCCACCCTTTTCTATATACTGATAACACTTTTTGGGGATGCGGCAATTTTTCAAGGATTTTAAATTTCTTGGATAATTGCCTGAAAATTGCACATAAGGTATATTATGCAATTTTAAGGGGGGTAATCTCTATAAAAAAAAATGCTCTAAATGATCTCCATTTTGATTTATGATACTATTTTTAATTTGGGGGCGGAGTCAAAAATAAGAGGGAGTATGCTAGTGGTACGGAGGGGAGCATAAACTTTCTTTTGGAGTATGATGGTCAGGATATCATTTCATAAACCCCACATAGTGCCCATCTAAAAAAAATAATTTTGACTAGATTTCGACCCGGCCTATTAATACCCAAGATTATACTTTCTGATATCTACCCAAACCTAACACTGTTACTTTTGAAAGATTTATATCCATAAACAATTCAGGGCTGAGTACAGTAAATACTTTGGAAACAATACACAAAAGACGAAGATTATTTTACTGGTCACGCATGAAATTCCTGAAAATGCATTCGCTGGAAAAATGACAAACAATAGATGATTATACTGTATGAGTGTAACTGTATGAGTGTATATGTATGAAAAATATTTCAAAACTCTGTTCCTGAGTGTAAAATTGAAAAACATATCGTAAAAATTTGATAAGCAGATTTTACACCATTCTAAGGCAACAAAACAAGGAGCTTCGCGAACAAAGATGGAAAGACACCTAGCATTCGAGACCCAAAACTTGCTTGTTATCCGAGTAAAGGAACTACCAAATCAAAAATTATATAGGTAACAACATTCAGAAACCAATTTCATACACTCTTGAACGCCATTCCTGACCGGGAGTATGCGAAAACAGGATGAAAACAAAGCAATTCTTGCCATCACCAAATCTTACAAATGAAGTAGGGTCGCAGGCCAATCCTGAACAGTTTTCCGCAAACAAAAATAAAAAGTAACAATTTACTTTATATTGCAAAACTGAAAATTATGGACCAACACAAAACTTCAGTTGATATTGTAGGGGAAATTTGAGTTGGACCTTAAAATTTGGGAACCTAACATTAGCTTTAGAAAAATCCCCGCTAAAGATGTGAAAATGTTGAGTAGTACCTAGTGCTAATTCTGTGCATTAAGCAATGTGACTAACTTAGTTTAGGGACCAAATGTAATAATAGGCATAGGCTACATCAGTGGCAAACAATTAGTCCAATTAGTTAAATTCAGAAATGATGTGTGAACTTGGCCTAAACTTGTGCAGGACAAAAACAGTTAGGCTGGACTGAGCCATGAACTAGTGAATGAAAGCAAACAAAGTCCCATATCTGAAGTAAACAATTTAGGCTGTTACCTATCATATGGCTCAAGTCTGGGGTTAGACTTGGGCGAGGCTTGAGTTAGACAAGAAAGAATTATAAACGTACAAAACAGTCAAAAACTTGAAAACAGGTTGATAATTTGTCATTCATATTTTAATGTGAATTTATACAAAACATTTAACTCCAGTATGAAGCAAGTGAATCTACGCTTTGAGGCTAGAGCAAAAATGGTGTCCCGCTACAAAAAGAAATAGTTTTATATCTGACACATTTTTTTTAATCTCTATAATTATAATGTTGGAACTTAAGAATTAATTCTGTGATATGTAAAAATTGATACATTTATGTTTCTTGTACTTATGTATCATTAATTTACAATAATTTAAGAAGATGAAGTAGTAATATTACTAAAAGTCGCCGTCATATTACTGGAACTTGAATTACAGCGCAAGCCAAAAATACGGTCGGTAATCAGTTATAGACTCAGGCTGTATTGAAGCTTCGTCCTGTTTACATCATTATTTAATTTTGAACGGTTTGTAATTGTAGTATTTCTTATACATTTTTTGTGTTTACTTGAAACAAGTTAAACTTTGTAATTAAGTCACTTAAGTAATACACGTTTTATTTAATATAAACTTTGAATTTTCTCGTCCGTTTGTATTTAGCAAATATTTGATCTAAACACCGACGAGAATGACTACAGGTGACGCTGGAGAAGGTAATACCGTCTCAGTTTTTTTGGTATATGATACTATACTCAGACTACAAAATCCAGAGACAATTAAATCCACTATAGCACACCTTACCAGATATTGCAGTTTATTTACGTTCCCATGATAATAGGAAATTGCCCAAAAAATTTATGTCAACCAAAGTTCCATAACATCATCTCTGATACCTTCAATTATTTAAAAATGTACGAGTGGCGGTCAGAAAATAAGTTTACACGGCGTATAATTTCGTAACTAAAGGACCTACATTGATTATATTTGTATCAGGCGAATTCGTTAATCATTGTTGACAACACTGCCCGTCAATTCGGCTGCCATCTACCGTACATTGGTTATACGAGTCAGTTGAACATGGCGGCTCGACTGGAACAGTGCCCTGCCCTACGGAGCAGTCCAGGACGTTTCCGTTTAATGGCCGCTCGTAAACGTTCCAGTGTTGAACAATATGCAGCTGCATTGATTGTTGTGCCTTTTTGCATGAAGTCTGCGAGCAAAATGCCTTTGTGGTCCCAAAACACCGTAACCACCACTTTGCCAGCGGACCTCACAACCTTGAACTTCTTTGGTCGCGGGGACCCAGGGTGTTTCCATTTCATGCTAATGCCGGCAAGTTTTGTTTCCGGAGTACGGTGATGAACCCATGTCTCGTCTCCTGTGACAATGCGCTCGAGAAACTCTTGACCACTAACAGACTCGGAATATCGTTGCAGAAATGACAGGACACTGTTCTAGTCGAGCCGCCATATTCAACTGACTCGTATAACCAATGTACGGTAGATGGCAGCCGAATCGACGTGCAGTGATGTCAACAATGATTAACGAATTCATCTGATACAAACAATCAATGTAGGTCCTTTAGTTACGAAATTATACGCAGTGTAAACTTATTTTCTGACCGCCGCTCATATTAAATATAGAAAATAAGTTTATCCTATCAATCTTAATTTCCTACTGAAATTTCCCTATCAGACAGCTTTTTCTTCTTGATAAAGCATTTTCAAAAAAATTCTATCAATAAAAAACCTTTAAAGAGCTTCAAACTTCAATAAAATATACAAAAATAATACTTCCATATGAAATAAATTCATCCATACGGAAATATAATTATACAGTAGATAAATCAACAATCAGTGTTGGGGATCTTGTCTGTGCATTTTTAATTTCCTTTTCTGTATTTCAAATACAAAATATAATTGAAGAAAGCAGTCAAGCAGGTATGAGCGAAGAGGTGTTGCGGAAGTAGTGCTGTTTTTTCCAGAATTTTAGGATTTTTAGTAGACCACCTCTGAACAGTGTTCACGGAAATTTGCAATTTCGCAAATCAACGTCAGGTTGATGAGATTATACAGACCATGGACATCAAACTTTGGAATTATTGAGCTGACGTTTGACGTTGCGAACATCAGCAAACAAACGCGACACCACAGCACCGAATGCAACGCCCGCGATACGACATTTGATTTCCTCGAACACCATGACAACTTTCGAAGCAACGATATGGCGTAATAATAAAAGTATGAATACGACGTTACAACTAACAACCAGATTTCCCAATTCTCTTTTCGGACACCATGATAAATTTACTTAATTTAGGTCCGAAAACGTGCGCTAAAAAGGGACTAAATTGTAAAAAAGCACGTGCTCTTCTATTTTAAAAACAATTTGGAAAGTAACTAAGCACTGCATTATCCTTGCAATAAACCAAAAACTAGAATGATACACGAAATAATACACTTCACTTAGGAGAGTTCACAACCACAATGACAAACTTAAAAGAGTTTGCTTCTATCTTCAGTTGGCTTTCAATAATTCAAAAACTACAAGTCTGTTTCCAATGAAATGTTGTAGGTACAATTAGGATAACAGGGAAAAACTGCTCTGTTCCATCAGTTTCAATAAGCGGGAAACACTAGGTCGTAAAGTAGGTGTGACTTAGAATAACCTGACTTCCGTAACCAACGGTACATTAAAAAATCCATTCAAAGAAATTTTAAATAAAAGTTTAAACCATTGAACAAATTCCTTGAATAATCAAAAATTGCCATCTCTGCAGATGAAACGAGTCTTACCCTGATTGTAGCGGAAGGGGGCGATGTTGGCTCCAAGCAAAGATCTCTTAGGATGAGAGAGGTGTTCCCATCAGACAATGGCGACACCTGCAACAATTGGTTCAAAACTTACATCGTAACAAAGGGCCACAATTTATTTATTCAATCACGCAATCTTCTTTAAAAAGATTATGGCTGAATTAATATGAAATGCAACAATAAATAAATAATGAAAATAAATTTGATGTCCACAAATCCACGTCTTTCTTTAGTGTATTTTTACAATTAGAAGTGTCTAAACGGTTGAACTACAAAATATTAAGAATAATTTTTATTTTGAGAGTTTTAAGTTTGAATTTGCCAAATTCTAAGTCTCGACTTAGAATTTTGAATCTCCGACTATAACTATCACATTCAATTTTACTTTTGAATTTCGACCACTTAGAACTACAATTTTGGCTTTGGCTTCGAATTTTTATTTATTCATTTTCAATTTTAACACTGATGAAATGGTTAATATTCTCAACTGTGGAGCACTCCAACACGCGCAAAAAGTATTACGAAGGAAGGCAAAGTCTACAAATGTGACAGGGAAAAACGCTTCACATTCAATTTTTGTAAAAAAATTTCCTCAAATATTAATACACTCCTCCCCCGATTTACGAACGCTCGCTGTACGAATTTTCGAAGTTACGAACAAAAAAATTTTGTTCGTTAAATTCGGAATTTTTTCATAGCATCAGCAGATGTCTGAAGGTGACTGCAATATTTTTGGTAGTAGTAAATATTATTAAAAAATAAAATTAAACCATATAAAATGTTTTAAATGTATTTAAATGCATTTAAGACCTTCATTACTGAACAATATTCACTACAGTGAAGACAAAATATTTTGTCTTTACTGTTGTGAATGGTCTCTGTCATTAATGGTTGGAAGCAACATTAATCATTGCAATTTTACTTAACTGCATTTATTATTCATATTTCATATATATTTATTATTGTAGAGATCTAAAAACATTATTTACAGCAAACACTGTGGGCAAAAACATGTTTTTGTAGCATTTTAAGACGTTCTGGGGAAGTGATTTTTGTTTGTAGGAACTTATCTCAACTTTTATGAGGGGAGTCAATGGGAAAATAGGGCTCGATTTACGAACGGGTTTTCAGGAACGTAACTCGTTCGTAAATCGGGAGGAGGACTGTACTACTTTCATTAAAAATAAAAATCAGAATGCGAGTTATTATTCTGGCAAAGCTTGCTTAAACCCCAAAAAGTACATCTTCAGTTTTTAAAAACGTCCATGGCACCCATAGCATCGGAAGAGGAGATTGTAGGCATCAATCGACTACGTAAGTACTGCTCTCGGGGGACATCAGGCAGGAAACGGAGTGCTGCAACTCCCATTTCTCCTGTCACTGTCCTCCTTAGCTTATCTTTTTCCGTGTCTCATCTATCCTCTGAGCAGTTCAGCATGTTCTCAAACACGCACTTCTCTCCCTATTCTTCACTATACAATAATTACATATCCATCTTACATTACATAATCTTTTAAAAATAAAAAAAATGGCAACGACCTCAAGAGTCTTGGAGTCCCCTGGGGAGGGGACCATAAATGTCCCCACTTCTGACTCCCGCGCTGCCGATACCCAGAACGTAGACCCGGGCAGCGGGACTGGTTCTGTTACTGCCTATTCAAGATATGCTGGGCCTCTGCCTCATTCACTTTTATTAACTTCTGCAACATTCGTGGCCTTTCCTCAAATTTCCAATCTGTTGAACACCACCTCTCCTCCTCTAAAGTTCACCTTCTTTTTCTCACAAACTCGAGTGTCTGGAACAACTGACAGCAATTCCTTTCCTGTACGCTCCTACTTTCAATATACTCAATTTCATTCCAAAGGTAAATGTTGCGGGCATGGAGACGTACAACTTGGTTAACCTTGGTTCTGCTTCCGCCCGAATTAACGTGGAATTAACGTGCAATCCGAACCACATCCCACCAGCACCCTAGCGTCTTAACCACTAGGCTATCCAGGGTACCCATTTATCTACCAACCAACTTCCTTATTGTGTGGAAGGAGGAACAGCTGGGTTTTGCTGCGCGCTGCCTGCCGTCACCGGGTCTCGATCCCGAATCGATGGATTCGTAGTCAGCGATGCTAACCACTACACCACCGACCACATTCCATATTCTATTCCTACTACGAAAGCAAAAAACCTTGACTTAACTTTACTTGGTCGGAAGGTACTGTCGCCACCCAACTCATGACTCTCACTTAGCTTCTCGCTCTTTCTGGTACCAAGCCAAGAACCTCTCCAACAACTTTACTACAACTTCTTTTCCTCCTCTTTCCCATTCCAGCGGCTCAGTTGCCGTCTCTTCTCATGATAAAACTGAACTCTTTGCTCAAACTTTCGCTTACAATTCAACTTCGGACGATTCCGGTACTGTTCCTCCACCTCCTTCCCACTCTGACTTAGTTATGTCTGAAATTATAATCTCTTCCAAAGATGTTTCTTCTACCCGATTTGGACTCAACTCTAAGAAAGTGAACGGTCCTGATAGGGTCCCTCCTGTTGTTCTCAGAACTGGGTTTCTGTGCTGACACCTTGCCTAGGTAAACTCTTTCGTCTATGTCTTTCATCTGGTACTTTTACTTTCTGCTGGAAGTTTGCTTTAATTCAGGCTATCCCAAAAAAGGGTGACCGTTCTCAACCCTCCAACTATCGTCGAACTATTCTGATTTCTTTTCTACCTGAAGTTTTCTAATCTATCCTCAATAGGAAGATTCTTAATAAACACCTCTCTTAATTTCAGTATACTTTATCAGGACATTTAAAATTACTACTTCGCCGAATAAAATACCAACCTCAAATGGATCAAATAATGAAGAAAATATGGTCGTAGGATATAGCCAAACAATGTTAACTCCAGCTGATGATGATTATGGGCAATTTATTAGCTTAATTCATAACATGAATTACAAATCAACAAGCATTTTAATAAAGCCCATCATGGATGGTTGGAATTTTGAATATGACGTACTTTCCTTCCCTGATTGCTCCTAACTACTAAAAAATGTTGAGAAGTTAAAAATATTAGATATCTCCTAGGGCAGCGTTCCTCAACCTTTTTTATACTGCGGACCCCTTATCAAAATCTTTATATTTTTGGGGCCCCCTCCCGAAAAATTATCTTTTGCATTATGATTAAGTAGCATAGAGACAAATTGAGGTATCCACATTAGTATAGTTTTTTAGTCTTGATTTATACTTCAAAGTAGGGGTAAAAATGTAATTAAAATGCGTAAAACTTACGCATAAAACCAGGGAAGGGGCTCATTTGTGGCAAAAACTCACAGTTCATGAATTGGAAACATAAGATGGTCGTAAAAAAACATTTATAGAAACAACTTTAAAGTTTTAAGTAACCGAAAATGTTATCGGTTAAAGGTCAAAATTAGCCACCACAAAAAAAAGGGAAAAAAATTGTTTTACTGAATATAATCTAGTCAACTCACGGACCCCCTGTTGAGAACCACTGTCCTAGGGCACTCCAACACACCAATAGACGGACTGTGATCTGGATCTGAACTGCCGACGGATTTTATACAGACCGCTGGTAATAAACCCATACACTGATTATAGGATTTACTTCAAAAAATAGGTAAAACTTTGATATTTTGAAAAAATCTAAATCTAACTTTGTTTATTCTTTTTGAAGTTAATGTTAGTAAAATAATGTTGGTCACCTTACGAAAATACTCCGGGGGAGGGGAAGGAGAAAGTGTAGGTAACGGACCTTGGCAGAGTTACAGAAACTGGATTATAGCATCTGGGCCAAAATGTGTTCGTTTTACTTAGTTTCGTTTGGGCCAAACCTTACCTTTCGACTGCGCTAAGTATTTTAGACTATAAATCTAAGAGATCTTAGGGTCTTTGTTAGCCTTAGCATCTGTAGATCTGTAGAACTATGATAACCTAATCTTTACTAACGTAGAAGTGAAAAGATGTTACTGCCATTTGCCCTAAATGAATCGATATAAAAGGAACACATTTTAGCTAAGTTAAATTTTAGTGAACATTCTATAGCTCGACGGCCCCTGATGTAGAGCCTACGGCCAAAATTAATTAAAAAACCTTTTAGAATTGTTACACGTATACTGGATTTTTTTCTTTGTTTCTATAACATTTAGCGAGTATAGTACTTTATTGGCTATATATTTATCTACATTTTTGGTTTGAAATATAAAAGAAACCAAAAATAGTTATTATCCCTTTGCTGTAGCCTGCTGGTCTATGTTTAATTGAACCATATATTCAGAATATTCCTTGATTTTACAACGTTCATAAAAGTAATTTATCGAAACACATTTATTTATGTAAATTAATTTTCTCTTACATAAGACAAAAATTACCCCCCCCCCACTCCATAAACCTTTAAAAAATTGGGGGTTTTGTTTTAGCAACAGTAAGGATAGTTATATGAAGAAAATAATCTTTCAAGAAATACTAAAAATTCAAAACGGAAATCCAATATTTTATACACTTTACTAACAAAATGTTTTACAACAACGAAGTAAAATGTAACATACAGTACAGGGTATCCATAAAGTCACGCATCATTGGAAAATACATTTATGTTATTTATTTATTTGTTCGAAATGATTCCCACTAATCTCAAAACATGTTTGTAAACGAAAAAGCGAGTTTCCTCGAATGTTTCTCAACATATTTGGCCTGATGGAGAGAGAAATAAATAGAGTGCTTATGTTCCTATGATAGGTGCCTTTATGGACACCCTGTAGTTCACCTCGAACTTCGGTAAACTTCCCAAAACTTCAATGTTTACGACGACTTACGATAATTTTGTTATTCCGTGACACAAATTCAATCGCTGCTATCCCATTTTCTTCCTTTGACAACTGGAAATGACCTGAACCTCCTCTCACAATTATTTCTCCCTTGAAAATGAAAATTCATTTATAAACATACCGTAAATGAAGGTACCAAAATAATTAAAAATTCACTGGTCTAAACACTATTCACACAATTACACACACACCAACATCAATATGAAAATAATTACCCTTCACCACACCAACAACAAAGGATTGAAACATTCGGACTTAATCCCAAAAGTCTCTCTTTAAATGGACGTGGAAATACGTCAATTTATGTGAAAAGAACCTCTTCATTCTCATTCCTACCGTGGAGAACATCTCGAGAGTGAATCAGTGATAAAAAAAAAAAAAGAGAGGGATTCGGAGCCAAATTTTTTGTATGAAGTTGCACTGAACTAGTCTGCTACAGTCCACCACTAAGTATAGTATAGATGACAGCCTTTTGCAGCACTCTGAACACCTTATTGTACAGTAGGATCAACGTTTTCCCCATATATTTTTAGAGCTCACCCACATGTTGACAATATAAGGCCAAAATGTTTAGAATGAATTTCCTTATTCGATTCGTAATCTTGGAGTTTAAGTTAAAGGCCCCAAATTTGCTTCTTTCCTCAGCATGTATACTGTCTTTTAATGTTGTCGCCATATTTGTTGATATCTCGATTAAGTTGTGGTCCGAGATAATGGTTGGGGTTACAGTATTTTTATATCAGCAATCAAGTTCGTGTTATTCGTAAATACCAGATCTAGGCAGTTATTTTTTCTGGTATTTTCTGTTATCTCCTGCGTCAGAATAAACTCATTTGTGAGAGCAATCAACATTTTTGTTTGCTCCTGGTCTTCTCTTGTGTCCCCCTTGTCCTGATGCATATACGAGGGTAATTCAATAAGTATCCGCACTTTTTATTTTCACATCTGATAGATTATAAACACATCTCTTCTCAACATAGTCTCCCTGTTTCTCAATACACTTAGTCCAGCGATCTACAAGGTTCCTAATGCCATCACAAAAGAATGTTTTTGGCTGTGTGCGTAGCCAGTCATGCACCGCCGCCTCCAGATCATCATCGCCTTGGAATCGCTGACCTCTCAAAACGTCTTTTAGTGGTCCAAACAGGTAAAAATCCGAAGGTGCCAGGTCTGGACTGTAGGCTGGATGGTCGAGAACTTTAAATTTAAGTTCTTGAAGGCATTTTCTAGTCTGTGCAGCAGTATGAGGGCGCGCATTGTCGTGTAACAGAATAACACCTTCCGACAATCTCCCTCTCCGTTTTGTGCGAATTGCTCGCTTTAACTCATTCCGAAGCATGTCAGAGTACGATGCACTTGTTACTGTAGTTCTACGCTCTAGATAATGTTGAAGGATAGAGCCTCGTGTATCCCAAAACAGTGTTAGCATAACTTTACCTGCTGACGGATGCGCTTTGAACTTCCTTGCAACGGGAGATGTTGGATGCTTCCATTGCATGCTCTGTCGTTTGCTTTCTGGTTCATAGTGATGGATCCAGGTTTCATCTCCAGTGATAATGCGCTCAAAAAAGTTTTCACCTTCATTATGATACCGCGCCAAAAGACGAGAGCAGACGTCCATACGATTACGCTTGTGCTCTTCTGTCAACTGTTTGGGCACCCATCTTGCACAAACCTTGTGAAAGCCAAGAATGTCATGAACTATCGAATAGGCTGACCCTTGACTGATGTCTAATGAAGATGCAATTTCTTTTATTGTTAATCTTCTGCCATCGAAAATCATGGCTCTGGCTTCTTCCTGCTTGTCACCACTGGTTGATGTTGACGGTCGTCCTGAGCTCTGAACATCTGTCATACGTGTCCGACCTTCCTTGAACATTTGAATCCACTCGTACACACTTCGCCGTGGTAACGCATTATTCCCATACTGAGCACAAACACGTGTGAATTTCAGCTCTTTTCACACCTTCTGCCCAAAAAAATGAACTACGGATCTCTGTTCTTCCAGAGTACAAACTGAAAGCGGCGCAACCATGCTCACTACTCGTAGGTTATGTTATGTGACAGCTACGAGTAGCCTAAATAAGCCTATACTGTTGCTAGCCTAAATAAACCTGAAGTACCCTCGTGTATATATATTCCTATCCACTTTTTTGTATTTTAGAAATGTGAAGTTAAAGTCTCCGCAGATCATTATATTGGGGGATGAAGGGTTTATGGCCTTTATTAGGTTTCTGATATCACCAATGGCCTCCGAGAATTTTTCGGTTGGTGTTTGGAGGTCCATAGATGACTATCAGTATCACGTTTAGTTTTTTTATTTTCGCTGCTAGGAGTTGCACAAAGCTGCTTGATTTACTTATTACCGTCTCTGTCATATGACCTTCATGTACATACTGTATATAGCACAGCCACCTTTACGTCTCACTGTTCTATCCACTCTTAGTTAGTTGAAACCCTCTATATTTCTCTTTCTTATTAATACAGTGTTCGCAGTTTTCACAATTTCCTTGGCAATCCTTAAGATGAGGGTATTATTATAGTATTACACCCGTCTAACGTCCAGCAATTATTATATGTTCATTAAGTAGATTTTTTAATTCTAAGACACTTTCCTTCTATAGCGTTTCCGTCGCAAATGCTTCGTTTTCGAGATATAAACATTTTTTTGGTGTGTATCTAGTGTGTGTTCGTACGTTCGTTTGTGTGTTCGTTACATGTCTGCCCAATCACTGCGCTCCATCCATTTCGAATTTGAATTACTTTCGTACCGGAATGGAACACTCATTCCACTCATTCAGAAGTACATTAGGCCTGGTTCTGTGATTTATAGTGATTCCTGGGCTGCCTACAAGACTATAAGTGATTTAGGTTAGGTCAATTTTGAAGGTGAAATTTGTTTTTCCTATGGTTTTTGATGTGTTTTAAACGAATCTGACCTTCAAAACCGTCGGAAATGACTCGTTTTCGATTGCCGGCTGGGGGGAGGGGGTTATCTCAAAAACGAGTCATTTCCGACGGTTTTGAAGGTCAGATTCATTCAAAGCACATCAAAAACCATAGGAAAAACATAAATTTCACCTCCAAAGGGAGACGGGTGTAATACTATAAATTTACCAAGATGAGTTTCTGTGATGCATGCGATGTTTGCCCTTGTTTCGTCCATAAATCCTTTCATGTACGAAACTTTGTTGAGTGAATGGTTTGGTCTTATTCCTTGAATATTAGCCAGGACAATATTTATGTTCTTTGTTTTTCGTTGACCCTTGTGCATTTCAAGTTCATTTTCCTCCGGTATCGCTTGTTTCGTTGCCCTATGGTCCTCCGAGAGAGATCCGTTTCCGCCTACCTGTTCTGGTAATTCCTCGCCCGGAAGCGGTTTGGCTCGGGGGTTTCCATCTGTGTCAACTGCATGCGTTGGATAACATTTAGCAGCCATATCGTCTGCGATGTTGGAAAAAATTTCTTGTTCGCTTATTGTGTCCCTATTGCTATTGTTATTCTTATTGCCCTTTGAACTTTGTCCTTTGGGTTCGTCGGGAAATGTTGCTAGTAGCATTTTTTCCTGTATTTGCAGGTTCTATATTTTGCACAAGTCCCGCAGATGTCTGGGTGGTAAAATTTGCATGTCTCCAAATTTACAATGACCATTATTATAGAAGAAATTGCATATTGGGGGATGGTCATAAGGGTGTATCATGCTCATTGAAGCGCAAATTTCAAGATTGGCAGTATATATTCCTATGTAAAATTAAATTTTAGGAGGGGTTTGTCTTCTTGAACTTTTGCTAAAAATCACGTTTAAGTGTTCAAATTTCTACTTTTTCGTTTTCTGGTTATGCACAGAACAGCTGTGCAGGACATACACTGCAGTACAAATGTAACAGACCGTTTTCTTACCAAACAAAACCATTGTAACAGGTATTATAGGCTACTAGAGTTTCACTGTGATAATTTTCTATGTTTCAGATACAAAGCTTGGAAGAAAGACCAGAAAAAATTCTGGTTCAAAGGTGAGTGATCTGGTGGGTCCAGGCAAGCAGTTATTTCCTACAGAAGTTCCAACCTGGAGAGCCGTGTTTCAGAGAGGAATCCTCCTCCAGGAAGAGAAGCTGCTTCTGGATGATATGAAGAGAGCTCAGTACCCTCTGCAAGATTTGGCTAAGGACTTGGCATCACTGGTACTGGCACAGTGGCGCAAAAGCAATGCCAAGTTCACTCCTCCTGTGATCATTCAAGAGAGATCCATTGCCAGGAAGATTCTTGTCAGGTGCAATGAAATGATTGACCTAGTGAATGGCAGAGTGAAGGCTGCAAAGAGAGAGAGAGGAGAATATCTGAACTTGATACATTGTTTGACATAACCTGCAGACATAATATCACTCTCTGTGGAACTGAAGCATCTGGCTACTCTGGCTGTGCTGCTAGAGTTCATGCCAACTGTGACTGTCCTCTGCTTCAGAAGATTCCAAAGCTAGAGCTAGAGTGGCTCCATTACCAGAGGATCAAAACCTCAGAAGTTTCTGGCTTTCGGATGGCATCTGTTGATGTGAAGGAAACAGTGAACCAGGTGAAGGCTGTTAAGAGGAAGGAGGAAGAACAGAAGGCAGCTGAGAAGAGAAAGAGGAAGAAAAGGAGCTACTGCTTAGAGCTGATGATGATGAGGCTACTTCCTTGCAAGTCTCCAGGCAGAGCAGCTCCTACTGCTGACACAGATTTTTCCAGTACTGCACCAGGCACAAGTTCCAGTGTCAACGCTGGCAAAGTCTCCACCTCTGCCAGGAGGAACTACATGGATATCTCAAGCACCGCTGTGGCTGCAGTCAGGTTCAAGGTGGCAAATACTCCTGCAGCAGCCATTGCAACTGGTTTCTTGCAAGATCTCATCAAAGCTGGCCATCTATCTGCTGATAAGGCATATCTAGCTGTTGACAGGATGATGTGGAGGGGCAAGGAGTCTGTAATAGGTGCCTCGGTGGAGGCCCTGGAGAAAAGGACGGGGAGAGGAGATCAAGGGAATTTTCTTTGATGGAAAACAAGATAAGAAGTCAAAGATCATGAGGTACAATGAAGAAACTGGCCGCTTCCATCCTGATATTACAGCTGAAGAGCACTATAGTGTTACCTGGGAACCTGAGGGGAGGTATCTCTTCCATTGTACACCAGAAGAACCTGAAGGAAATGAGAAACCTGCACTGAAGATAGCTCAGGCTCTGTTTGAGTGGATTAATGCTCATGGTGCTAAAGATACTGTTGTGGTCCTTGGTGGTGACTCCACCAACACAAACACAGGACCTGATGGAGGAGCCATCACTCACTTGGAGAGACTGGTACGTCACAAGTATCACTGGCTGATATGCCAGTTACATATTAATGAACTCAGCCTCAGGCACATGATCATCAAGCTTGATGGTCCCTACACGCACAAGTCTGGGTTCAGCAGCCCAATAGGAAAACTTTTGGAGAAAATCAATGACATACCTGTCAACTTTAGCTTCAAGGCTTTGCCAGGAGAAGAAGATATAATTGAACTGCCGGAAGACATTGTACAGAACCTTAGCACTGACCAGAAGAACTGCTACCTACTGATCAAAGTTCTCAAGACAGGAGATTTGAGCAAGGAAGTTGTTGGTCTGAAGTGTGGCCCACTGAATCAGTCACGCTGGCTGACTACATGTGAGGCTCTGTTGATGCTGTGGATAAGGCAGTATGATCTGAAGGGGGAGGTGTTGAAGAAGCTGGAGGTGCTGCAGAAGTTCTGCCTGGACTTCTACTTCAAGATGTATTTTGAGATCAAGGTGAAGCACCACATGAAGTATGGACCTCACCATATTGTGACCGCTCTGGGACTGCTGAGAAGCCAGACCTCTGAAATCAGGAACATAATCACTCGTGTGATAGTTCGTGGAGCATATCATGCTCAAAGTGAGAACCTCATTGCCTCTCTCCTGTGCAGTGAGGATGAGGAGGAGAGGGCATGGGGGGTTGAGATGATCAAGAAGATCAGAGGTAAGTCTGAGTATGGAGACATGAGTGAGAACTCATAGAAACCCTAAACTGAATTTTGATGCCACTTCTCCAATTACTCTGATTAATTGGGATAAGGAGAAACTGTATGAGCCACTCTTCACTTGTAAGATGTCAAGAGGAGAAGTTGAGGAACTTCTCAGGTCTCCACTTGAAGTTGAGAACAACTCAGTTCACACTCAAAGCTGTGAAAGAGCAGTCCAGGAAGTTTCAGCTGCAGCTCATGCAGTGTATGGGCAAGAGAGAAGAGATGGTTTTGTTCGTGCTAGGATCGATCACCGAGAATTGTTGCCAGTTTTCAAGTCAAAGCAAGACATTATGTGACTTATGACTTATGTTGTTTCGTGCGTTGGTCTCTCTCTTCACACGGAGGTCAAACTGGTGGCCCCGCCTCTAGGTCTGGCTTGGTGGAGGAGCGAGTTACTTTCTTGCGCTCTCCACCGTACATAGCCAGGCACGCCCGGCTCATCTAGTACCGTCCTGAGCCAGGCATCCAGTCTTTTCTTGAAGACTTCAACTTTGACCCCAGTTACGTTTCTGAGGTCCTTTGGAAGCTGGTTGAAAAGTCTTGGCCCCATGACAACCAAGCTATTTTCCTTCAGAGTTGAGGAAGTCCCTTGTCGGGCCTTTAATTTGGGAACACTACACATTCTGCCTTTCCTATTTTCCAGTGTTGTTTGAATGGTAATTGGGTTTAGTTTTAGGTTTGGTACCAGTTTTTCGATCATTTTCAATATGTAGATTATGGTGTACCTCTCTTCTTCTTCTTTCCAAGGAGCATGACTCCAGATTTGAAAAAATTTACTGGAGCACAGCTCTGAATTTACTTTTTTTTCCCTTACACCACTAGATAGGTTAATGACAGTAAACTCTTGAATTGACGACATACCAATTACAAATTGTTTTAGCTAAACATAATAATACAATAATGTACAGTTTATAACTCACCTTAAGTTTATTTATTCATTGCAGCAGCAACAGTGGACGATGGTAGACCTTGCATGTAGGCATTTGTTGCTTTTTGCTTTATTAGATTTGGATGCAACACTTGAACTTGAAGGCATATTTTGACTCTTCTCTTTATTAACCACAACAGCTTGGTGAGTTTCTTTTGTTAGGCGCAAAATTGCATTCAATGTCTTCTGGATTTGGGAATTTTCAAACTCCTCTAAAGCAGTTTTGTTAGTCTGATGCGCAGATTCCTCACTTACCTTTTGTTTCTTAGGTGGAGGAGAAGCACTTTCTTCAGTCTGTGAAACATCTAGTGAAAAAGTTTCATTTTCTAGATTAGCAGTTGATGAAGTTGGTTCATTTTTCTGAGGTCTAGCACTAGCACATTTTGTGAACAAACTAAATGACTGCTTTGCCGTATCTCTTTGCTGCACTTCATCCTGGTATTTCTTTACTGCAATATCTAAGCTGTGGGCCCAAACTCTGGGACCTCTTGTATTGTAACAAATATTTTTTTTGGAATTAAAATGTTCCTCCCAGTTTTGCTTCTTTGAATATTTGTTCTTGCATTGACCACAAAAGTAACCCCTTTTAACACCCTCACTTTTCTCTCCAACTTCATCAATATTAGGATCCATTATTGATTATTGACTACCTGAAAAAATACAAAATAAGTAAAAGTTAGTAAATATAGTATGGTAAAAGTGAGTAAAAGTAAGTAAATATAGTACAATGAAAGTAAGTAAAAGTAAGTGCTTTAAACTTAGTAAAAGTAAGGAAGAGTAAGTAAAAGTAGGTAAGTTAAAGTAAGTAAAAGTAAGTTTAAACTTAACTAAACTTTTCAATTCTAGAGTCATGGTGGATTACTTAAAACCGCACAAGTAATTATCTGGCCAATTTATCAAACCTGGCCGAGATCAATGGAACATAGTCCAATCCTGATAATTTTATATTAAAAAAATATACGTTTTAATAAAATTTTAATTATCAAAACATTGAAGCTTAACAAAAATAAAAATAATTGTTAAATATGGAATTACCAACTAAACTTAAAATAACTAAATTTGTAATTTAAAAAAATTGGTTTGTACAAGAACGTATACGCAAAAAAATTGCATAACGTCTAGCGGATGAACAAAACCCAAACCCAAATTTACTTTTTCTCATGGTCAAATTTACTGGAGCAATGCTCCCAAGATCCCAGGAATCTGGAGTCATGCCAGGGAGTACAGATTTAGTTTACGTAGTCTTTCCCAGTAGTTGAGTTCTTTGCAGCCATCACTCTTGGCTGCGAAATGCCTTTGCGTTTCTTCTAGTTTATTAGTTTCTTCCTTTTTATATGGGGACGTCGAAACTGAGCAGTATTCAGGTTTTGGTATAATCAGTGTTTTTAGCAGGGGAATCATTACTGTCCTGTTGTCCCTTCAATTGAACGTTCTTAGTACCTGTCCCGCGACTCTTTTTGCTTTATTTATCGCTATCTGATTTTGTGTTTCGAATTTCGCATCATCGGTCATTATTATCCCCAGATCGATCGCTTTCGTGCTTCTCTGAATTTCCTGTCTATCTGGAGCATAATATGCACAGTCTGTTTAAGTTCCTCTTTTTTACCATATCTCAAGAGCTGAAATTTCTCGGTGTTAAAAGTCATGTTGTTGTCTTCTGACCATTTGTATATTTTGTTCGTGTCTCTCTGCAAGGCCTCCACTTCATGTACATCGCTGATTTTTCTGCTGATCTTTGTATCGTCTGCAAACGATGTTACTATACTGTTGCTGTTTAGTCCGCTGTCTATGTCTGTTAGCATGATAATGAACAGGAGTGGGGCCAGTACTGTCCCTTGTGGTACTGAGCTGCGTACTTCTGATTCTGATGATGATATACCTTGAATTTTGACGACCTGCAGACGTTCTCCAAGGAAGTTGTAGATCCATTTTCCCACTTTGTCTGTTATTCCCATATATTTCATTTTATGTGCTATTATACCATGATCACATTTGTCGAAAGCTTTAGCAAAATCTGTGTATATAACATCGTAGTTGTCATTGCCTTCCAGTGCATCTAGGATATTGTTGTAGTGTTCTATTAGTTGTGATAGGCATGATCTACCTGATTGGAATCCATGTTGATTTTCGTTGAATCTTTCCCCATGTCTCCAGGAAATCATAAATTTTCTCTCTAACTATTCTCTCAAATATTTTGGTGAGGTAGGACGTCAATGACACTAGTCTATAGTTCTTTGCTTCAGATCTGTCCCCTCCTTTATATATAGGGACAACGTTTGCTCTTTTCAAGATGCTCGGTATTTCCCCAGTGTCTAGGGATCTTCTCCATATCCAGTATAAAGGTGTAGCTATTTCATTTTTACAGTTTTTAATCAATAATGCGTTCCAATTGTTCGGACCTGCAGCTGAATGTGGTTTCATTTGTCCTATAGCTCTCGCTACATCTTCTGGAGTAAAATCAGTCTGTTATATACTCTCGCTGCAATTCCTCTTCAAAGAATGCAATTATGTCAGGTATCGCTTTGTCACTTTTTGGGGTACTGAAAACCGATTCATATTGAGTTCTCAATGTTTCAGAGATTTCTTTTGGATCGTCGGTTAGTTCATTATTTCTCGTCCTTAAGGGCCCAATAGCAGCGCGCGTTTTTGTTTTCCTTTTTGCATAGCTGTAGAAGTATTTTGGATTTTCCTTTATTGCTTCTACCGCCTTTTCCTCTTCCCTCTCTGTATGGTCCTTAATCAGGGTTTGTATTTCCCTATCGATACCTTCCAGTTTTTCTTGTATTATTTTCCTGTCATTATCTCCACAGTTGCCTAACTCCACCTCCACTCTCTTTCTTTTGTGGAATAGTCTTCTCTTTTGCCTCTCTAGCCAGCTCCTCTTTCCTTTTGGCTGTGATTTCGGAGCATATTTTTCTAAATTTCTCAACGTTTTTTCTTCCAAGGTTGTTAGCATTTCTTCAGTTGTTTTATTCTCGAAAATTGTTCTCCACTCTATTTGGGCCATGTGCGATCTGATCGGTTCCCAATTTATAGTCTTGGAGTTTAAGTTAAAGGCCTCAAATTTGCTTCTTTCCTTAATATGTGTATTGTCTTTTAATGCTGTCGTCATATTTGTTGATATCTCGATTAAGTTGTGGTCTGAGATAATGGTTGGGGTTATGAACATGTTTTAGATCTCTACAAGACCTGCTAGACAAATCAAGACGCTTTCAGAAGAAAAAATCTCAAAACATTCAGTTGACCAGCATATTATTACAACCTGGGGGTGGAGGAGGGACTTATACAAATATTAAAGAAGAATTGCAATTGCAAAAAAAAAGGTTGAACGTCACAGCAGCTTGCGGAAAGGTGGGGGCAGCTGCCATCACACTCAGTGATGCCGAAAAGAAAATAAATAAAAATTGGTGTAGGCGTTTCTAAAAAAAGAAAATGCAAAACCAAGAACAAAAAGGTTCTGCCTGATGAAGAGAACAGCCGCGAAATGTGGTGTATAGGAGACTAAAAATCATACAATTCCTTAGTTTTGGGCCATTTTGGGCCATTTTGGGCCATTTTGGGCCATTTTGGGTGATTTTGGTGATTTTGGTGATTTTAGGGGTTATGAACCACTTTGGCTGATCTTACATGGGTCCAAGCCTGCCCCTAGAAATGCTTAAGGGTGTATGTGAACAATATGGAACATATGGAGGTCATTTGAGGCTACCAAGTCTGAAATTAGCCAAAAATCCCATTTTTTGACAAAAAAGTGCGATTTTGAACACTTAAATACGATTTTTCGCAAAAGTTGCAGAAGACGAACCCCTCTTAAAATTCAATTTTACATAGGAATACATACTGCAAATCTTGAAATTCCACGTTTTTCAATATTCGACCTGAGCATGATACACACTAATGGTTATACAGTATATACAGGGTGTCCGAGAATTATCTGTACAATTTTTGGCTGTTATTAAAAGTCAACCATGAAGTGTAGAAATTCCAGTGTTGTCCCATTTTACAGAGAATCTCATTAAGTTTTTTCTGATACCACGTTTTGACAAGTTTCTTAGAAATGTACGCGGGTGACAGACATTGATGATTTAAAAGCAAGAATCACAGCTGCTATTGAGCGAATTGATGTGGATATGCTGCAGCGTACATGGCAACATTTGGAGTATCGATTGGATGTTTTGCGAATCACTAATGGTGCACATATCGAATGTTTGTAACAACGTTACTTTAATAAAAGAAACTTTTGAAAATACAGATTCTAAATAATCTTGTTTAAGAATTTTACGTGCGTTATCAAGAATTTTATTAAAAGATGAAATTGTACAGATAATGTTCGGACACACTGGAATTTCTAAAAAACTTGTCAAAACTTGGTATCAGAAAAAACTTAATGAGATTCTCTGTAAAATGGGACAACACTGGAATTTCTACACTTCATGGTTGACTTTTAATAACAGCCAAAAATTGTACAGATAATTCTCGGACACCCTGTATATTGTCCTCTTATATATCTGCATATAATTCCTTCCCCATATTTGCTCGGGGCCTTTGTTTTTTGCTCCTTATTGGGGGACAGTTTCACTCCGTTTTCTTGATTGTACTCTTGTATTTTCCTATTTGTGCTATTTGTGCTAATGTTTCGTTGCCTTTACAACTATCTGTTGTCTTTATGCTCTCTTTTGCCTGTATGGTTTCGGCTTCGTTGTGTGACGGTATTTGATTTATTTCTACTTCGCCTTTCTTCGTTTCTTCAGTTTTCTTCTGTTCTTTATTCACACTTTCCTCTTATTTTCTTCTCGTAGTCTCTTTCTGCTTTAAATACCGTAAGAGAGTTTATTTCGGTCATGCAGTTTTCGGAGAAAAATTTTAGCCCATTAAGTTGCTTCGCGTTCGTTATGAGGGAGATTTTTTCATCTTCCCATTCTAGGCATCTGAAATCAAAAAGTAACTGGCAGAGATCGCACCTCATCACCTTTGCCTCATTAGTTGCATCATTGCAGATACCACATAGTTGCAGGAATTTATTTACCATTTCCATGTTACTGCTAGAGGGTAGCCGATGGTGCACAAAATTGACTTAAAGAGGGTATTATGGGAAGTATTGGATGGGGTTAACTCAAGTTGAGTGAGGGAAAGTATTCTCCGTTACTTCGGGGGATGGGGGATGTAGCACGCTGAATACTTCTCACTGATTGGTGCTCGCGACTGTGGCCGTGGGGGATGATCGGGGGTATTTGTAGGAATTTCGATAGGCAGCTAATTTCCTTCACAAAGAAACACACAGAAAGATGCTGTATAGATTAATTCGCTTCGTTTTTATTTATTTTTTTTTTACATATGCCGCAATTTTTACTTTTTAAAGAGAAATACCACTGTGCACTATGAATTAACTCTCAATATCGGCACCGTTTAAAACTGATTAACTGCGGGATTTTTACTGTAATACCGCTTTTATTCGGACTTCGATCGAAACACGTGTAACCATCACACCGACAAAACAAACTATACCGGGTATCCATAAAGTCCTTATGCAGTTTAAAATATTAATAACTTAGGTTCTATATGTGATAAAAACAATCTGTAAAATACATTAGAGAGGTAATTTATTCCAGTTTTAGCATGTTTAATCTTAGAATTGTTAAGTTTCAACATATCCACCATCATTACGGATACAAAGCATAGTACGATTTTGAAGTTCCATAAACACGTTCTGCAATTGTGTTTCAGTTATAGCATTGATCGCATCAGTTATCCTAGCACAAAGATCGTCTAAAGAGCGAGGTTATGATGAGTAAACTACAGTTTTAACATGTCCCCATAGGAAAAAGTCTAATGGGGACAAATCTGGTGAGTGAGCTGGCCAAGCAATTGGCCCACCTCTTCCGAGCCATCTGTTTGGGAAAACTTCGTTTAAAAACTGTCGAACACTACGAGCAAAGTGGCAAGGAGTACCATCTTGCTGAAAAACTGTATTGGCTGTGTCTTAATCGCCTCAGTTCAGGAATAAAGTAATTCTGTAGCATTTCCAAAAAATAAAAATACAGTTAGAATAAATAAATTTTTGTTCATAAAAAAACGAATAACTTACCTTTCTAAGGCATTTTACAGATTGTTTTTATCTCAAAGAGAACCTAAGTTTTTAATATTTTAAACTGCACAAGGACTTTATGGACACCCGGTACCTACAGTATATATAGTTTGCTTGTACCTTGTGGGATACCCATATATAGTTTCCTTGTACCTTGTGGGGAATGGACGTGCTGTCTCTCTCTCTGTATTAACACCCAAATAAGAAGAGAATAAGCTACTCGGCGGTTTATTGTTTACACCCAAAAGTGTATAAAATATCAGTGAATCCATGCATATAATTTATAAAGTGAAATTCATTAAAATTAAGAAACTGCAATACGGTTTACATAAATTATCACCAGTTTTAAAGTGTATATTTAAAACGTAATACGGTTGACATTCGAGAAATTTTGAAACAAGGCAGGAAAAAAGGTCATAAAACGCAAAGGTCATAAAACGCAAAGGTCAGAAAACCCTCGACCATCGAAAGGAAAGAAAATAGAAAGAAACGAAAAAAATAAATAAATAAATAAAGACTTTGTGTGGGTTATTTCTTTCTACGCTAATTAATAAATAGCATGGTCATGGGTCCAAATTCTCACTTAATCTGCAATTTGTATAATCTGGGAACAACTGAAAAAGCTGCAATACGATGCAATTTCTGTCAAAAACTGCGAGACTTTATCTGCATGAATTGGGGTGATAGGGAAATAACTCTTGTCTCGAATGCGAAACAGATCGTGGGGATCAATTTTCTGTGTGGCGTGTACACAGACGGTAAACTCCTTCGCGGTATTTAAAGAAATGGAGATAGCAGACTCGAGTGTTACGAAAAATAATGAAATAATGGGGACATGGGGAAATGTCCCAACAAAAAACCGGGTGGATGAGAGAGAGAGAGGACGAAATAACGAATAACAATATAATATGGAATGAAGACATAGATGAAAGAAAAGAAGTAAAAGTTGCGAGGTAGTAAAACTGGCCAACGAGCGAAATGATAAAAAGAACTAAAAACGTAGGAGATAATCAGCCAAAGAATAATAATAATAATGATAATACCGAAATTAAGAACTTTGAAAATAATAAGAAAAGAAGTAGAAGCGTAGAAAATACCGTATGTAAATACTACTACGCAAAAGGGAACTGCAGATATGCACATCCCACATTATGCAACACACAGTACGCAAGTGGATATTGCAAATTTGATAAGAAGGGCAAGTTCCACCATCTTACGGTCTGCAACACCTATGCAAGATATGGGAGGTGCAAATACGGACAAAAATGCCGTTACCATCACCCTCAAAGGAACGCAACGGGTGAACAGGAAAAACGAACATCAAAGACGGGTATCAATTTTTTAGACGTAGCCAACACAATTCAGCTGCTAAATACTATCCAGCAAATATAGAAGGCATGCACAAAGACACTTCATGCGTCATCGGGATAACAAAGATAAAAAGAGGCAAATTCTCGGAGGACCACAAGGCAACGAAACCGGCATCACCATTGGAAAACGAATCTGAACCACCTGTATGCGAAAACGAGAGAGAAAAAATAAAAATAATCCAAGCCAACATTCAGGGCCTTAAATCAAATCATTCCCCAGAAAAAGTTTTATACCTGAAAGGACTCATGCAAGAAGCCGGAACAGATTTTGCATGCCTCACGGAAACCCATCTAAAGGACTGCCAGGCGAACTGTGAAAACTGAGTCATGTGTTTACAAAAAAGAAATGCAAATTGGCAATTATAACATCCTCCAAGCCGACAGAACAGTGAGACATAAAGGAGAATGTGCTATTTACACACGCGAAAGGCATATGGCAGAAATGACTATAAGTACCTCAAACAGCTACGTAGAATGTGTAGCAACAAAAGTTGAAAAATTAAATATGGTACTAATTGTAATGTACAGACCCCAAACATGCCAACCTCAAAATTTTCAGATTCCATTAGAGAGTTAAGAAACCAGGGTTGGTACCCAAAAACCCAGAACCAAAAAAGAAACTGGGTAAAAGATTTACACTCTCCAACCCCAAATATTTTTCTCTGATTTTAACTTTCCATTCATGAAATATAAAAAGACAGGAAAAAATCTATGTATACACCAGGACAAGGGGGGCACACGGGAAGAGCAGGAGCAGGTAAAAATGCTACTAGCTCTGGCTGACGAGTTTATGTTAAGGCAAGAAATTACAGAAAAAAACAAGAAAAAAACTACCTAGATTTGGTATTTACAAACAACAGCAACTTAATTGATAATGCAGAAATATCCCCAACTATAATATCGGACCACAACATCATTGAAATAACCAATACAAAAGCAACAGGAAAGGAAAGAACACGAACAACAGAAAGAAGCAAATTCGAAATTTTTAATTTTCACTCCAAAGCTATGAACTGGAAAGATGTTGCATCCAGCATCGAAGTAATAGATTGGAAACCATCTTCGAGACCAAGACAACGGAAGAAATGCTAATGACTTTAGAGGAGAAGACGTTAGAAATTGTGAAAGACGTGTCCCAAAAATACAACAAAGAGGAAAGAGAAACAGGATCGAGAGACAAAAGGTCATTGTTCCGAAAGAGAAAGAGTGACTGCAAAATTAAGTAACTGTAAAGATAACATCAGAAAAATATTAAATGATAAACTACACAGTATCGATGACGTCATATAGGAACTAATTGAGAAGCATACAGAAAAAGACGACGACGACACTATAGAAGCGATAAAAGTTAATTCAAAGTACTTCTATAATTTTACAAAAAGAAAATCGAAAAACCATGCGACTATCGGACCTTTGAAAAAACGAGAACAGTGCTTTATCTGATGATCTAACAGAAGTAACTGAAATATTAAGAGCTCAGTACGAATCATCTTTCAGTATCCCAAAAACTGACAAACTGATATGCGATAGAAATGCGTTCTTTGAAGAACAACTACAAGGGGAAAGTATAACGGACTTCGACTTTACAACGGATGATATTAAACAAGCTATAGGAAAACTAAAAACACACTCAGTGGCAGGACCGGATAAATGGAATGCCACACTGATCAAAAACTGCAAGAATGCGATCGCTGAGCCCCGATATTGGATATGGAGACGATCACTAGACACGGAAGAAATACCGGGCATCCTGAAGAGCGCGAACATAGTCCCAAATCCCAATGTATAAAGGAGGAGATCGATCCGAGGCCAAAAACTATAGGCCAGTGTCGCTTACATCCCATTTCACTAAAATATTTGAAAGAATAGTTAGAAAGAAAATCTGACTTTTTGGAAACTCAGAAAAAATTCAATGATAACCAACATGGATTTTGGTTAGGCAGATCATGCCTATCACAACTAATGGAACACTACAACACCATTATTCATGCACTGGAAAGTAATGAAAACTACGATGTAATATACAAACTTTGCCAAAGCGTTCGACAAGTGTGAACATGAAATCATAATACATAAACTGAAGTATATGAGAATAACAGGAAAAGTAGGGAAATGGATATATAATTTCTTCAGTGAGCGGCGGCAAGTCGTTAGAGTACAAGGAATATCTTCATCAGAATCAGAGGTCCTCAGCTCAGTACCAAAAGGAACAGTATTAGCTCCACTACTCTTCATAATCATGCTAACTGACATGGATGAGGACGTCACCAGAGACAGCACAGTAACATCCTTTGCTGATGACACAAAGATCAGTAGAAAAATAAGAAACCCAGAAGATATTGGATCTCTACAAACCGACATGAACAGAATCTACAAGTGGACGGAAGACAACAATATGAAGTTTAACACTGAGAAATTTCAACTGTTACGGTACGGAAAAAGAGAAGACCTAAAATCCATGGAATATTACACTCCAAATGAACAGGGAATTCATAGAAATTCTAGAGCAAAAGATTAAGGGGTTGTAATGACTGATGATGCGAAATTTGAAACACAAAATAAGATAGCAGTAAACAGAGCAGAGAATAACGGGCCAGATATTGAGAACCTTTAAACGAAGGGATAGGAATGTAATGATTCCTCTACCGAAAACACTGATCATACCCAAATTGGAATACTCGGTCCTAACATGCCTATATAAAAAAGAAGACATTAGACAGCTAGAAGGGATCCAGAGAAGCTTCACAGCCAAGATCAAGGGGTGCAAAGAACTAAATTGCTGGGAAAGGTTACGCGAATTAAACCTATATTCACTGGAAATGAGAGAGCGAGAGATACACTATTATTTACACTTGGAAAATAATGGAGAAACTAGTCCTTAATCTTACTCTGAACCCTGTAACTGCCCAAACAACGGTGAAAAGTAGGAAATGAAGACTGTGTCGTGTTCCCAAATTAAAGGCTAAATAGGGAACATCCTTAACCCTGAAAGAAAATAGTTTTGCTGTGAGAGGACCAAAACTGTTTAATCAGCTGCGAATGGTGTTGCAGTAGATAAACTAGACATCTTCAAAAGAAGATTAGACACCTGGCTCAGAACAATCCCCGCTGAGCCGGGTGTACCTGGCTATGTGAGGTGGAGAGTACAAGAAACCAACTCGCTACTACACCACGCCAACTCAAGGGGAGGGACGACAAGCTTGACCTTCGTGAAATGAGGAATCATCACGCGGAACCTTTGAAAGGTATATATATATACAGTATATATATATATATATATATATAAGCAAACAACCACAGGGAAAAGGAAAAAGAAACACGAAATCCGAGCGCTTTCGTGATATATTCACATCTTCAGGGAAAAACAAGTAATAGGCAGATTTTACAAAGTAAATGAGTTAAATACACAAGCGAAAAATTCCCAATCGGCAACTCAATTTGAAAACCATAAAACACTAAAGATTTTTTCAATAGATAACTTAATCTGAAGGAAGCTAAATTATTGAATATAAAAGAACTATATAGATGAAATTAGACAATTAACATGTACACTCAGCCCGGCCCATAATAAGTTCGCAGATGTGGAGAACAAAGTTATTCTAGAAAGAAGCGAGTAAGTTAGTCTTATAGAACGTGTTAGTGCAAGATAAGGAAATAAGAATAAGATTTTAAGATTAATTTAATGAGATGGTAGGTGAGGTATAGATGAACAGGAAACAAGTGCCAATAGAGTTTGTTTTGGTGGCATATGTAGAACCGTATACCAGGGAATGAAAGGCAGAAAACTAGAGGCGGTTTGAATGAGTAATATTCAAGCTCAAAAGAAAATCAACAGCAAGTGATAAGATATGTAGTGAAATGATCAAATGTTGATGTACTAGGGGCACTCAATATATTTTGCCCTACCCTTTTTCTTAGCTAAATAATAGGCCATGGGGCTGAAATGTCTTTTGGGCCATAAGTTTGAACTTTCTGCGTTTCACATAAACGGATTTTTCCAGTTTGAACCTCCCCTCCTTGTATAAAATCGCTTTTAAATGCCTTTGTATAAAACCGATGGTTAACGCAGTTTCGAACATGGCGTCTGACAGTGATGTGCGTCGTAAACAGAGAGCTGTTACTGTTATCGACTTAACCGCAGAGAATGAAACAGTTGGAAATATTCACAAACGTCTACAAAACGTTTATGGAAATGCTGTTGTTGATCGAAGCACAGTTGGATGCTGGTCTAAACGTGAGAGATCATCGGAGAGAGGGAGAGCCAGCTTCGATGATGAGCCACGCAGTGGTCGCCCGACATCGGCTGTCACATCTCACACTGAGCAACGTGCTAACAGCATCATTCGATCAAATCGGCGCTTCACATACAATGAGCTATCACTGGAGCTAGGAATTAGTGAAGAAAGTGTGAATACGATAATTCAGCAACTGGGATACTCAAAAGTGCGTTCACGATTTATTCCTCGCGAACTGACTGAAGATCACAAAACCCAAGGAAAAGAAATTGCTTTCGAGTCGTTGGTTCGATACGAGACAGAAGGGGATGAGTTCCTTTCACGAATTGTGACTGGGGATGAGACTTGGGTACACCACTTTGAACCTGAAACAAAACGCCAATCCATGGAGTGGCATCACGCAGACTCCCCACGCAAGAAAAAGTTCAAAATGGCTCCCTCTGCACGAAAGGTTATGGCCACCATCTTCTAGGACATGAAAGGGGTGATTCTGGTGAACATTATGAAGAAAGGACAAACAATCAACTCGGAGGCATATATTGCTACCCTACAGAGACTCCAGAGACGTATAAAGCGAGTTCGACCGGAGACAAAACTGGAAGACGTCCTTCTTTTGCACGATAATGCAAAATCACACAACAGCAACAAGAGAAGCTATCACAAAAATGGGCTTGAGTCTGCTACCCCATCCTCCACAGAGCCCGGATCTGGCACCTTCGGATTTCCATTTGTTTGGGCCAATGAACGATGCTATTCGTGGAAGAAAGTTTCAGAGTGACGATGAGGTTGTTGAGGAGGTTAAGAGATGGCTCCAGCGGAATCCAGTAGACTTTTACTAGCAAGGAATAAAGGTCCTTGTTTCGAGGTGGAGGAAAGCCATAGAAAAGGATGGAGACTATGTGGAAAAATAAAAACTTGTAAAGAAGGTATGTAACTACTTGCGTACAAAATTTCTGGAACTTACAAGGAAACTTGGAAAGAAAAAAAAAGGTGGGGCAAAATATATTGAGTGGCCGTCGTAGAATTTAAACAGTTGGGTTGTTTTATTAACAAATGAGCAGAGTTGGGCACGTTACTTTCTATAAGTAACGGCGTTACCGCTACGGTTACATTGAAAAAAGTAACGTAGTTACCATTTCAGTTACTTCTATGAAAAAGTAACGCGTTACCGTTACTGCTACCGTTACTTTTAAGAAAAGACTGAAGAGTAAAAAAGGTTTAATAATACCAAATTATACTCTATATGGCAAAAAAATTAAAAAATCAAATAAAAAAAATGGCTTGTCCAAAAAAAACTAATATTGCAGATTTTTTAAGTGTGTGTTGTTCGATTTCAGGAACACTAATTTTTCAAAATTGGCATCTGATAGTCCTCCTCGTTTGGAGGAGCTAACAGCTAATTAACAGCTAATGATACTAGTCAAATGATCAGTTTGAAAGTAATGAGTAACGATTGAAATCCCTCTAAAAAGTAGTCCCGTTACCATTTTCGTTACATCTCAAAAGTAATGGCGTTACTGCTACAACTACTAAAAACGTAATGCCGTTACGTAACGGCGTTACTCCCAACACTGCAAATGAGGTACATGTGCAGTGGAAGTTGAAAGTAGAGTGAAATAGGGCAGATGGGTTATGGGTGCAATAAAAACCTTGGTAAGAAGCAAGTGCTTGAGTGTAGATGCAGCAAAAGTTTTACATTAAGTTGCATTGGTAACAAGTTGGTGCCAACAATGATGTATCGATGTGACACTTATTTAGCATGATAGACGAATAATTTAAGAAGCATGATTGGTGTAAAACAGATTGACTATGAGAAATGAAGATATTCAGAAAAGGTGTATCATAAAAAAAGTTATTGGAGATAAGACTGAAGACTGGAAAAAATATGCTATGTTAATATGATCATGTGGAGAGAGATTAATGAGAGATGTGAGAAAAGCGTATACTAGTTAATGCATCAGAGTGAAAACTAGAGGAAGACTGTAAAATTTGGATGTAAATAGTAAATGCATAAATAATGTGAATTTGAAATGTGACAAGAAGTAATGAGAAAAATACCAATGGAAGTGGTTTGTGGTGTGTGTAACAGAGACGGTCTCACCTGATGTATCACAAGAGATGTACCCCCAAACCTTGCCATGAAAGGTAACAACGGATTTCTGAGGTTTGGGGTGATACTTTATTTTTGGTGGTGATCCCTTTGTATTCTTGTGTTTTACTGAATTGAGGGTTTTCAGTCCCAAGCTCAGGCGTCGTGCCCACTCCATTAATAAGGGAAGATGGATTCGATGTTAATGTATAGGCATACATCACACTGTATGTTCTTAATTAAGGGCAGTAGACTTATGAGCTCAAAGGGGAAAAAAATTATGGGTCAATATCATACAAAAAACTGTAAATATAAAGACTCATGGACACGTTTTAAAGTTTCACACACACATTATATATATATATATATATTATATATATATATATATATATATATATATATATATATATATATATACAGGGCGTCCCAAAAAATGTATATACACTTTAAATAATTATAAAGGCAGTGTTTATTAAAATACATTTCATTTTCAAAATGTAATAGAATCTACAGACATTATTTAATTGTTTTGTCAACGCCTGTTTTCAAACTGACGTCCGTTCTGGTCCAGGCACTGCTGATAACGCGAAGCAATGGAATCGCAAACATCACGAAACATTTCGTTTGGTATTTGTGTGCATTCTCGTTCAATGGCTGCTCTCAATTCAGCGACTGTTGCAGGTTTTATAGCGTAGACTTTGTCTTTTAAGTATCCCCATAAAAAAAGTCTAGTGGTGTGAGGTCTGGTGAACGCGGAGGGTATTCTACGAAACCCCTTCGTCCAGTCCACATCCACATCGTGCCAAGTACCACTCGCAATACTCCACTCTTCGGTCCGGATCATCTTCATTAATAGCATGGACTAATCTTGGAATGTAACTTTTCCATTGTCAGCGCTTCAAAATGCGTTGGACAGACGATTCTGAGATTCCTACCTCACGACTCGCTTGCCGCACAGATTTTCTTGGACTTTGATGATACGTTTCCAGTACTCTTTCTTGCTTTGTGGGGCTTGTCGATGTCTGTGGTCTTCCGGAACGCTTCTTGTGGACATTCTGAACAGTTCCATCGGCTTCAAACTTATCTCTAATTCGAGTGATGGTAAGTCGCGTTGGTGGATCTGTTTGAAACTCCCTCCTAAACTGTCTTTGCACTTCAACTGCGTTTTCACACTTCCAGTAGCATTTTAGAATGAATTTCCTTTGTTCAAAGCTTAGTCTGACTGCCATTATTAATTCTAATGGGTTTAACTTGGAAAGAAAGAAACATCAATTGAGCTATCAGCTGTTAAAGTGTGTATACATTTTTTTGGGACGCCCTGTATATATATATATATATATATATATATATATATATATATATATATATATATATATATATATATATATATATATACAGGGTGTCCCATAAGTCCGGCATCATAAGAAAAATAATAAAAAAGGCAAAACAAAAGCTTTTATTTACAGAACATGCTCAATATGTCCACCATTGTTTTCAATACACAAATTCAGACATGATACCCAGTCAACAAGCATACGGTGAATGATGTCAAGAGTAATGGTGTTACATGCCCCAATAATGCGCTGCCGCAAATGTTCAACACTCCTAATTTTCTCTGCGTATACCAGCGCTTTCAAGTGGCCCCAGAGATAAAAATCTAGTGGCGTGAGATCCGGGCTTCTAGCGGGCCATTCCACAGGCCCTCGACGTCCTATCCAATGACCAGAGAATTGTTGGTACAGGTATTCCCTTACTTGGGTGCTGTAATGTGCAGGAGCGCCGTTTTGCTGGAACCGTGTTGGGAAATTTCCTTCTTCGTTTAAGACACTGGGAAAGGCTTCTTCCTTGAGCATACGTAGGTAGATGCCTCCAGTGACATGTTCATCGAAAAAGAGGGGGCCTATGATGCGATCCTTCCAAATGCCACACCATACCATCACCCGAGATGCACCTTGTTCCTTTGAAGAGGTATACCAGTGAGGGTTGTTTTGAGACCAGTAGCGGGTGTTCTGTCGATTTACCTCACCATTTCCATAAAAAACAGCCTCGTCACTGAAGAGAATGGTGGACGGGAAATTGGCATCCCGAGCATAAATTATGGTTTATAGAAATAGAAAAATATGAATTTCTCCTATGATGCCGGACTTATGGGACACCATATATATATATGAACAGAAGGACCAACACAACGGCAAACATTTTCATTTATTTTTTGTACTGCAGACGTTTCGACAAATCTTTTGTCATCATCAGTGAATTAAGTTTTAAAACCTTAAAACAAAAAAATAAAAAATAAAAAATGAAAATTACATCAATACAATATTAAAACCATTAAAATTAAAACCTTAAAATAAAAATAATGAAAATTGCATCAATACAAAATTAAAATCATTAAAATTGCATCACTACAAAAAATTAAAATCATTAAAATTAAATTAAATTACCTCAACAGGTAAATACACAATGTTTACATCGACCTCCATACTTGACAAAACCTAAGAGAAAACTGTATGGTCCGTAAATCAGAAGGTATATGTCTATGAAAATCGGTTGGTTAGTTAAAAGAGCTGTAATTTGTAAGATGAACTATTATTGTTAATGGAGGGTTTGTTTCTATAGATGTACAAAGATTCTAAGATTCGGAGTTCTGTGAGGTTATTGGATCTAGTTAGAATTTCAAACTGAGTTTTGTGAAGGGGATGGTTGTTTTCATTACTATGGTTTCTAATTGCGGATTGTGGTGGGCTACTGACGGGACGGTTGGTACGGACTGATATTGGCAGTACTCAACTCCAACTGGAGGTACGCCTTTCTCAACATTTGGGCTTATCAGTCCGTACCAACCGTCCCGTCAGTAGCCCACCACAATCCGCAATTAGAAACCATAGTAATGAAAACAACCATCCCCTTCACAAAACTCAGTTTGAAATTCTAACTAGATCCAATAACCTCACAGAACTCCGAATCTTAGAATCTTTGTACATCTATAGAAACAAACCCTCCATTAACAATAATAGTTCATCTTACAAATTACAGCTCTTTTAACTAACCAACCGATTTTCATAGACATATACCTTCTGATTTACGGACCATACAGTTTTCTCTTAGGTTTTGTCAAGTATGGAGGTCGATGTAAACATTGTGTATTTACCTGTTGAGGTAATTTAATTTAATTTTAATGATTTTAATTTTTTGTAGTGATGCAATTTTAATGATTTTAATTTTGTATTGATGCAATTTTCATTATTTTTATTTTAAAGTTTTAATTTTAATGGTTTTAATATTGTATTGATGTAATTTTCATTTTTTATTTTTTTGTTTTAAGGTTTTAAGACTTAATTCACTGATGATGACAAAAGATTTGTCGAAACGTCTGCAGTACAAAAAATAAATGAAAATGTTTGCCGTTGTGTTGGTCCTTCTGTTCATCTGTAAGCTCCGTTTCCCTAAGGAGAAGTCAATAGCTTTGATATATATATATTAGGGTGGTCCAAATCCATAGGGGGAAATTTCAAAATTATCGTAGATAGTCTCCACAAGTGTGGTTTTTGTCCATTTAGTGTCCACATGGTCTGTGCAAAATTGCAACGTGATTGGTGAATATTTAGAGGTCGCCCCACTCTGAATATATATATTATATAATGTACTTTTTCTTCCGTAGGTCCGATGGCTCAAACTCGATCAATTCCAAAAGTTTGGCTTCTAGGGATGGCAACTGGAACTTTATCCACGTCAAGGCTCCCTACATGCCTTGACGCCCTCCTCTTGGGGCAATACCACCACATCAATCAAAAGCAAACCACCTCCGACAGTCTGAACCAGGCATGCCAGAGGGTGATTGAAGTCTGGACCCGAGCGCGGATCCCAACTCAACGGATTGACTCCTGTGTCCGTAAGCTTTCAAAGCTTTTAGACCGCTACAAAACACTCAAGAAGCACAGGACCAGGCAACGTGCCAGCGATAGAATGAATGAAGACATCTTCAAAGCGGACATCCAGGAACTGTTTGACATCGCAACCAGTGATGCCATGAGCACAATCGTCAACGTTGAGGACCGAAATTTCCTGTCCATGCAGCGCAAGGACGTCAATTCTTGCAGCATGGCTGGCATTGATAAGGAAACGACTACACAAGAGGACAGAAAGCGATCCAGAATGGAGAAGGAAGCCAAGAGGAAGGCAAGGCATGAAGCAACACAGAAAGATTTGGAAGAAGCAGGAGTGTCATCAATTGATCTTTCCTCTTCTTCTTCTTCCCTTTTTTCGCAAGACGACGACGACTATAGACCATCGGTTCCGATTCCTTCTTCGTCTGAAGCTCCGGCACCAAAGCGTCCCAAGAACAAGGTTACGAACATTTTCCAATCTCCAGAAGTCATTGGAGCAATGGATCGCACCAATCTCTCTGACCGGAATGCTGTTTTCGTAACTGGAGCTGTATTACAGGCCGCGGGGCATGATCTGTCTGGGATGACGTGCTCTCGGAGCTCTATTCATCGCTACAGAGAAAGTGGGCGAGAACAGGCAGCTCGAGAAGACCTAGAATCATTCTCTCTAGAAGACCCTGTCCTTCTCCATTGGGACGGAAAGCTTCTCCCCGGCATTGAAGGGAAGAAGACGAATGTGCATCGGATAGCAATCCTTATAACATTCAATGGACAGGAGAAGCTGCTTGGTGTCCCAAAGATGAAACAAGGAACTGGAGAAGCACAGGCCCAGGCATGCCTTCAAACTATGAAATTATGGAACGTGGAACAGCATGTGAGAGGTCTCGTCTTCGATACCACTGCGTCAAACACGGGTTTACATCGCGGAGCCTGTGTCAGGATTGAAGAAGCATTGGGTCACGAGCTAGTTTGGATCGGTTGTCGACATCATATACTTGAAGTCGTACTTGCTGATGTCTTTGCCTCAATATTTGGCTCAACAGGAAGTCCTGAAACAGGCCTTTTAAGCGATTTCAAAAGGAATGGCCATCTCTCTCCCACGAAGCATTTGTCTCAGCATCGGACAGCTTGTTCGAGAACCCTCAACTCCAAGAGATGAGAAAAGAGATGCTCACTTACTTACCTAACGCTCTTCAGGCAAGCCAACCTCGTGACGACTACAAGGAGTTCCTTGAACTATCTTTGCTCTTCCTGGGGGGAAAGACTGGTGGTCAACTCTTTATCCGAGCTCCGGGTCCCATGCACCACGCGAGATGGATGGCGAAGGCGATTTATGCGCTCAAAATCTACCTCTTTCACTATCAATTCAAGCTCACAGCACGCGAAGAACGAAACGTGACTCAGCTGGCTTTATTTGTCAGTCTGATTTACGTCACGTACTGGCATGAAGCGCCAATGGGGACACAAGCTCCTCTCAATGATCTCAAAATGCTGCATCTTCTGGAAAAATATCCACACGGAGGAGCTGCACAAGCGGCGAAGACAGCTCTAAGACGCCACCTGTGGTACTTGTCGGAGCATCTGATTGGACTGGCCTTCTTCGATAATAGGATCGATCCTGATACCAAAAGGAGAATGGTTCAACACCTCCAACATCCCCAAAAGAATGGCTGCCCCCGACGAATCGACATGGCGGAAGCTGGTGTTGAAAATGATGTGGCATCCTTCGTCACGAAAAGGACATTGACCCTCTTTGATGCCTTGAAAGTTGGAGGTAAGGAGGAAGCGCGCCAGTTACTTCAAAAAGATCCACGGGAATGGCCAAATGACAAGAACTACAGGGAACTTAGAGATCGCGCCTTAAAGATGAAAGTCGTCAATGATGCTGCCGAGCGAGGTATTGCGCTCGCACAACGCTACAATGACACTTTGACACAAAACGAGGACCAGAAGCAGTACCTCCTACAACTCGTAGCCGCCCACCGAAAACAGATACCAATACCATCCAAGGCGACTCTGATGCAGAAGAATAATGAAGATACACCCATTATCATGTCCTATTGTCTTACTGTTTTCTTTCATATTCTTTGAGAACTAAAAAAAAATTTAGTTATTCAGTTGTCTATATTTTCCCAAATTTTCAAAAAGGGGGCAAGTGGGGCGACCCCTAAATATTAACCGAATAACGTGAAACTTTGCACAAATACTGTCCACACCAAGAGGCATAAAACCAACCTTGTGGAGAGAACTTAGTCGATGCTTTAACTTTTTGGACCACCCTAATATATATATATATATAATATATATATATATATATATATATATATAAGGAAGAAATCCTGTAACTCCAAGAATATGATACACAGACCCAACCTGATTCTCTCTGTGATTGAAAAGCACCAACTCACGAGGACTGAGTTGAGCATCCTTCATCAACAGGATTCTCAGCGAGTCCTGTAAGGATGGAAGCGCAAGATGCCTAACGGAGTCATGTTTGTATCCAGTGACTGTTGCCTTAACTAGAACTTCTCCGGGCACTCCAAATGGCACCAGATTTTGTGCAGCTGAAAATATATCTTATGAGCATAATACATTTGCCTCCAGAAATGTTATTAACGGATACAATTTCCACAAATGAGAATGGGAACTTTTACAATGTACACTAGGGTGGTGAAAATATTAAATCGTCTTGCCTCACTCATGATTTGGTGTATTGACCCTCTAGAAGTTCTAAAAAGATAATATTTTCTTTTTAGGACCCTCCACCCTCCGCATTTTTGCCGAAAACAAAATGGCGGAAAGTCATATTTTGAAAGCCCCCTAGTATAATTAATATCTATCGGTTTTTGAGAGAAGATATCGCGCTATATTGTGCGTTATTTGGTTATAACTATGATAACGAGTAAATATATTCACACAACACAAACGATACTTACTAATCACCAACTACTTAAGAAGACACAAACGCTTATCTAAACATCAGTCTCACTCGAGGTCAATGACATCTTGCATATGGCTGATAAGGGATGGGGGTCGGAGCCGCATGCTGCATATTGTAGCATGGGTGCCTACAAAGACTATTGAGTAAAATACGTTTACATTTTAGCTTTAAAGCTTATGTATAATTTGTTTTAACTAATTCCGTGTTTCGTATTTTTTCAGATTTTCATAATGTGATATTTCTGTAGAAATTTAACCTCAGATCTAAATATGGCAAAATCCCTACTAACTAAGTCGGTGAAGCCACATTTTCTGTTCGGAATTCCAAGTGAATTGCCACATAATGTCTTACCCTCTAATATGCAGGTTGGGAGATATTTTCTTCAACTGAAGGAAGGCTCATCTGCAAAATTGACAAATAATATTCTCGAAACGATAGCAGAAGCATTGGTCGAAGTGTGGAAACGTTCATCAATACCTTCAATGAGTAAAAAATCCATAATTACCAAGCTGAAACGCTTTACCGACAAGGTTACGCAACTCAATCGATCCAAAAGCAGTGCGAAGCTTATTGAATTGTTCAAAAGATCATTGGTAGAACTCTCTGACATTTGTGTCTGTAAATGCAACTTCGTTTCGCACCAAGATTTTGGCTCCCGAAAAAGCGGATGTAAAGAAAAATATATTATTTGTGTTTGTCCAAAACAATCAAGAATATCCAAAGAAGAACTGGAATTCCTTGAGGATCAGAGGACTATGCGAAATATGGTGACTGGAGGTGTGGATGTTACCCTTTCAAGATCTATAGCAAAAAGAAATGCAAGAAAGTTGAAGGAACAACAAGGAAGTAAGCGAAGAAAAATAATCATGCATGAAGAATTCGAAAAGGTAGTCACTGATGATGTGCTTTCACCTGATACTAATACTGATCTCTTTAGTACCGAAGAAAGTTCAACAACTGAGTCTGAATATGAATGCTCCAACATTCAAATGAGAGCCCCTTTACCCAATCTTGCCATGGAAGCCGACACATTTGGTGTTTCAGATAGGGCTGCATCGGCCATTGCTTCAGCTACTTTGGTGGATTTGGGTATCATTACCGAAAAAGACTGACTTTTTTATTGATCGAAGCAAGGTGAGAAGAGAGAAACAGAAATTGAGAAAAACATTACAAGTTGAAGCTGCACAAAGTTATGGTGATGTTAAAGCTTTATATTTTGATGGGAGAAAAGACAAGACGTTGGTAAAGACAAATAAAGATGGTAAATGGTACCAGGATATAATTGTTGAAGAGCATTATGTAATATTGAGTGAGCCTGGTGGAGAATACCTTAACCATTTGAGCCCTAAATCTGGAAAAGCAAGTCATGTATCTGAATCGTTGTTCGCTTACTTGAATGAAGTGATACTAGACCAGAATCTCCAGGTGATAGGGTGCGACAGTACGAATGTCAACACTGGGTCTAAAGGTGGCATAATCCATTTCATCGAGCAGAAGCTGAACTGATCATTGCAATGGAGCATTTGTACGTTACATACAAATGAACTTCCCTTAAGGCATCTGTTTGAGCGATACGACGGGAAAACAACTGGGCCAAGATCATTCAGTGGATCTATTGGTAATGCTCTTAAGACTTGCCAGAGATGCCCGTGGTAAAGCTCTCCCCAATTACGGATGGGGCCGATAGCATCCCAGTTCTCACAGATGAGCTCATAGAAGATTTAAGTAATGATCAACAATACACGTTCAGAATAATTGGGGCCATAAGAGAAGGATATGTTGACGGAAGCCTAGAGAAACTCAAGCCTGGTCCCCTTAACTCTAGATGGTTAACTCTAGCTAACAGACTATGTCGTTATTATGTCTCCCAAAAGAATCCCTCCAGTTACGTAGCCTTGTTCTGGTCATAGTAACAAACTATGGTCTTGACTGGTTCAATATAAAATTTAAACCGTATCTGCCTGATGGACTCAAACATGTTTTGATGCGATAAAAAGGTTCAACCTGTTACCCTAAGATATATAAAAAGTTGTCCAACCTTGTATATCACGGAATGCCTATTTTGCTCACTTAGAAAATATTCTTCTATCAATTCTGTCAGATAGTGAGCAAAAGCTGCGCAAAGTTGTAATCAATCGAATAATACAGACAAGAAAGTGTAAGAAAGCGAATACAAGAAAAATCAGAGAATTTAGAGCACCAGAATTGAACTTCAAAGCATTACATTGGGCAGACATCATCATCTGGGATAGGATTGATATCAGTGAACCACCTCTCTTCTAAATTGTGTGATGAAGAATTGCTCGAGTACGAAACAAAATGTTTCACACACACAACATCGAAAGAGCCGTGAAGTTGGTTACAGATGCATCAGTAATATCACAGGAATCAAGAGACGGATTTATTAGGTCAAGAATAAAAAGTCGCTCTCTGCTTCCCTCACTTGAAACCAAAGAGGATCTGATGCCTCTCCTGAAAAAATAATATTTGAGATGAGCGGGTTTTTATATCGCATTCAAATGCAATTGATTTACGGCATCCAACCAAGTGAGACCAGATACAATTTTATTTCAATACAATGTATGCACAATGGTGTTTTTTAAGTATAGTTTTGCATTATAAAGCGTTTTTCTTCAATTATTTTTTTTGATAGAACACTTTGTTTTTATGTTATGAGCATATTTTTATTTATGGACAACCAGCTGATGGCCATTTTGCTTTTATGTAAAAATGCGAGAGATGGTTTGAGTTACAAACATTAAATGACTGAATACATCATTTTCATGTTCTAATATACCTAAGAACAAGTGAGGCAAATAAATTTGAAATAAAACAATTGTGTTTCACTCCACCCTAATGTACACGTATGTGTAGTTAGTTAACTTAAGAAAAACAAAGTAGCCTTTATGAAATGAGAATAATTTCTCATATTATAATAAAACTAATTAAAAATTGCTCTTTTAGCTTTATAATCACTTACTGTTAACAAAAATAATTATAGAGGAAACACTGTAAATAATCCTAATGTCCTTTACCGGTAAGAGGCAAATGAAATCCATGGAGAACTTGCGTCATCATGCTTGCTTCTCCATTGGGGAAAGATGCGACAGTCGTCTCAGACACTGACCAATCAATGGCCAAAGAAGAAATGTTGTCGAACATCCTACCTTCAGAATCTCTCACAGAAACTTCCAAAGGAAGTGGCTTGTAGCAATGGGCAACAACCTTAAAAAAATAAGGTTTAGTACTTATTTCACTATTCAAATACACACATTAAACTTGAAGTGTTATTACCTTTGTAAATAAAGAGGAAACCCTAGTTAACTTTGTATTATTATTTTATAGTAATGGGAGATTTATACAGTAATCGATAATAGTAATAGACTATTACAGGATTTTTCAAGTAATAGTAATAATCATAATTTTTTGGCAGTAATAGTACTAGAAGGCAAAGTAATAGATAATAGTCTATTACTTTTCTCTTACAGTGGCAATGGACATATTGTGTGAACAAAGAACTGAAAAATGAACTAAATCTACTCTAAACTAAAATAAACATGTATGTGAACTAATATTGTGGTAAATTTTTCCTTCAATAAAGTAAAATTTATCAAGACCTACAGTCTCTGAAATTGTAATGATTTAGTTGAAACAAATATTTGTTATTTGGCTGCCGCTCAGCCTCATCCTGGATCCACGAGTGCAGAGCCCTCTGCCTCTCAGCCTCATTCTGGATCCCTGAATCCAAACACTGCTACATCGCCAGCTCAATACCATCTCACACAGGGTACCCACCAAGGGGCCTTGGTGAATCGGGATGCTGGGAATGCAGTCGGGGGTCATGAGGAGGAGGCATCTTGGACAATGGTGGTAAGGAGGGGCCGGAAGCGAGCGACCCCTCCGAGAACTGCAACCACTGCAGTAGCTAATGGTGGTGGTCCCTCAAGGGGGTCTGGGTCCCACTCATGCACCGGCTAGAGGGAGTCAGCCTGTGGCAAAAGCTAGCAGAGAACGGCAGGGTATCATAGGGGCTGCCAAAACAGATCGTATGATGGCTGTACCAACGAAGACCGCGAATATTTTCGTCTCGAGATGTCGACCTGATCTTACGGCCGAGGAGCTGCAGGCATTTGTGGAAGATAAAGTGAACCTTCAGGTTACATGTAGGAAAATTGACTCCAGATGGACTACGTACAGCTCCTTTAAAGTTACAGCAGTCTGTGATGATCCAGGGGTATTTATGGATCCAGCAGTATGGCCGGAATGGGTACCTATATGTACGGCGGTTCTATGAGAAGAAGGGCAGAAAAACACCTGCAACCCCTCTCGCAAGTGCTGGAGAGGGTAATTATGGAGATATCATTCGTCGTACTCTGGAGGAAAATCCAGCTGGGACTAATGCTGTAACTGCTGTGCCTGGTGTAAGTGGAATTCAACATGTAGAGATGGCTGGCAGAACTCCTGCATCTTCCTAATTGCAACATTCAAGGTAATCTCTTATAACTGTAGAGGCCTAAGCTTAGGCAATAACAGTAAACACAGGTGGATCATAATTGATAAGCTGTTAGAGGATACTGATATTCTCTGTCTGCAGGAAACATGGCTATGGAAACAGGACTTAAAGGACCTGAATAGTCTGTCCAGTAACTTTCATGGGATAGGGGAGGCCACCAGAGATAAACAAGATGGTCTCCTTACAGGACACCCACCTGGTGGAGTAGCTATTCTATGGAGGTTGGGGTATGGGAAATATATTAGTGAATTAAAACTTGGTTTGAATTGGCTAACTGGAATAGAAATTTGTGTAGACAATAAAAAATTTGTAATTCTGCGTATCTATACGCCTTTTCAGGCAGTTAATAATGAAGAAGATTACCTCATTAAATTGGGGCAGGTCAGCAGTATTATTGATGAGTTGGATACGACATGTGTAGCTATTATTAGTGACTTTAATGCTAATGTACTTAATGATAATTCTTTGTTTAGCAACCACTTAAAAGCCTTCTGTGAAGATAATAACTTGACCCTTTCATCCATGTGTGGGTTTCCTTATATCAGTGATAGTTGGCACACCACCTCATGGTTGGATCATTGTATTTGTATGTTCATTATACACATTGATTCACTGGCCTACTTAGTCAGTGCTCCAGACAACTATCTCTTAATCTTCTATGGACCTCTTGTATAATGTTTGTACCTGTTGAGTGTGAAAGTATTTGTTTATTTGTTTGTTAACACACTGTTTCTAATTGCATTTAAATAGACAAAGATCCTTTTCAAATGAGTGAAGTACCCGACATACAAAAGTAATAGTAATAGATGAAATTAAAGTAATAGTAATACAAGGAATCAAAAGTAATAGTAACAGAAACCCAGTAATTGACCCCATGTCTGATATAGTGTAACAAAACTCCACTACCAAGGCAAAGAAAACAAATAAAATGAATATAATAACATCAGTAAGGAAGTCCTACATAATGTTCAATGTAGTTTACGTAACCGAATTAACAAGTGTCAATACCTGAGTGGCATGCAATTTGAACACTTATTGTCTTCATAACAAATAAAAAATAATCTCTTATGGTAACAGACTATTGTTACACCATATATATCAGGTCATCCCATAAGTAATGTCGTTTTTTACGATAGATTAAGTTTAAACTAGTCCTACTCGATTTAAGCAGAAATTTTCCGGTTATATCTAAGAGATCTATCGTGTTTCGCTACATACTTTACAGACCTTGACCACTGAAGACGTTTGTTTTGCTTTATGTGAACCCCCCATAAACATGGCGGTATCAGAAGAGCAAATCAAGCATATAATGCTTTACGAGTTCAAAAAAGGGAACAGTGCTACTGAAGCAACGCGAAACATTCAGGACGTTTACGGCAACGATATTCTGCATGTGAGGAAATGTCAAGATGGTTTCAAAAGTTTAGGAATGGTGACTGCTGTTTGACAGATGCAGCACGCTCTGGACGCCCTGCTGAGTTTGATGATGACCTGCTGTTAGCCGCACTTAAAGAAGACTGTTCAACAACTGTCGAAGAATTGGCCCAGAAACTCAATTCATCCCAGTCCACCATCCATCGATATTTGCAACAACTCTGGAAAGTGCCTAAATTAGGAAAATGGGTGCCACATGAATTGTCGGTCGACAATCTGAGGGTGCGGGTACACATTAGCACAGCTCTTCATTCCCGTAAACTCCAAGATCCGTTTTCGCACAGTTTAGTGACTGGTGATGAAAAGTGGATACTGTACCAGAATGTTAAGCGCCGTCGACAGTGGGTTTGTGCCGGAGAACCAGCAACACCACAGCCAAAACCAAATCTTCACCCTCTCAAGTCTACTGTCAACAACTGGATCGATTGAACACAGTACTAAAAGAAAAGAGACCTTTGGTTAATCGGAAAGGAATCGTTTTCCACCACGACAACGCACGTCCTCATACCGCTCGGATCACTTCTGCAAAAATTGAGGAGCTTGGGTGGGAAAAACTTCCACATCCTCCATTTTCTCCAGACCTTCGGCCTTCAGATTATCATCTCTTCAGGAGTCTGCAAAACTATCTTGACGAGAAACAGTATACTTCTTTAGATGACCTGCACACCAGTCTTTGTACGTTTTTTGCCTCAAAACCGCCTGAATTTTATAAACATGGCATTGAAAAGCTTGTAGGACGTTAGCAGAGTGTCACTGATTCCGATGGAAAATATATACTAGATTAAAAAGTTTCACTCGAGTTTTTTTCTGTCCTTCAAATTCCGATCTAAAAAACGACATTACTTATGGAATGACCTGATGAGAGAGAGAGTTACAAGGAAAAGAAGTACCTCAAAGGCCTTGCGGCCCATACCGAGGAGGTACCAATGGCAACGGGTACCACGGAAAATTTTCTACACACTCAAATAGTGTGCAAGATTTGGTCTAACCTTTTCTTGAAATGATCCACAGAGGAACTGTTCACAACTTCTGAAGGTAAACTGTTCCACGTGTCACAGATCTTATACGTAAAGTAATTCCCACACACACTAGTCCTAAACCGTTTCAAATCCAACTTCCAACCATTGTTGCGAGTTGGGTTATCATTTAAACTAAACATGCTTCTAAAATCGACATCGTTGAACCCGCCTAAGAGCTTGAAAACCTCGATCAGTTGACCGCGCAGCCTCCGAGTTTCCAGCGAAAACAAGTTCAGGGCGCGTAACCGTCGATTGTAGCCCATATGCCTAACAGAAGGGATTAACTTTGTGGCCCTCGCCTGCACTCGCTCCAGCCTCTCAATATCTTTCCTGAGGGTGGGCGACCAGAACTGCACAGCATACTCCAGGTGCGGCCGAACCAGGGGATTGTACACAGAGAGAGCACAATCTCCTTGTTCCGAAATCGAAATTGCCTCCTGATATAACCCAACAGCTTCTGGGCTTTCTTTACCATCTCTACGCACTGTTCGGTAAACTTAAGGTCGCTGCTAATTAGCACACCCAAGTCCTTTTCTAAATCAGTCACCTCGATATTACTCCCCAACATCGAGTAGTCCGACTTGGGATTGGCATAGCCAATGTGCATCACTTTGCATTTACCCAAGTTAAACGGCATTTGCCATTTTTTTGGACCACTCTCCTATCCTCCCAAGGTCCGCACGCAGTTCCTCGATCGCTTCGGGCGTCCCAACATTGGCCCCAAGCTTGGTGTCATCAGCGAATTTGGCGATCCGACTGACGATGCCACCGTCGATATCACTTATGTAAATGATAAACAACAGTGGCCCCAAAACGGAACCCTGAGGAACCCCGCTAGTGAACGATTCCTGGTAATGAATGTTGTAATAGTCGCAATAGACGTTGAAAGTAGGGCATGGTTAATTAATCATTTTTAGGAAAAAGTGCTGAATGATGAAATTTTCTAATTAATCAATGATTAACTGATTAAAAATCATTAAAAATTAAATACTTCTGAAAAGAGTAAGAGAGAGCTTTATTGTTTCTGTTGCGTGAGATAAGACCGAAGAAAACATTTTGCTCAAAAATTTAGTTTGCTTTACAGTAGTTCAAGAAATCAGGCATGGGCGGATTAGAGTTTATACATGCAAAAAGGTGCCAAATTCAAATGATACATTACAAAATTAATCATTTCCCATCATTTTTTAAAAATAGTTTTTGATTAATCAATGATTAAATTCTAAACACTGATTAAATAGTTGACATAAAACTAGGTGTACGTGAGGTAACGGAAAGACTTGCAACGCTTGATGAGGGCAGGGGGTAGGGCTACGGTTGACGAAAGCCGAACCAATACTAACGTTGAAGACGTTAGTAATTTGAAGGGTGAGGTACATAACCTAGTTTCTAGTTTACGTAGCTTGTCGGGAAGGTTGAATAGAGTTGAGGAAGGGGTTAAGGTTGGTCCGATAGTAGATGGGGAGGGATATAGAGAAGCTAAGGGTGGAGCTAGGCCGCGTACATTAGGTGATAGGAATCCCCCTCTATCGAGGTTTCGAACCCTTTCGCCCATTTGGAAAGGGACGTGAATGAGGGGAAAACTATTTTAATTGGGGAATCTTTAGTGCGCCACATGGACAAAGAGTTCGTTGAACGGCATTCAACCAAGAGGAAGAGGGTCTGTCTCCCAGGGGCCGGGGTTGACAGAGTTCGAGACGAAGTGGATACGATTGACGTTGCCTCCCGTCACTCGATGTTGATGACGATGGTAGGAGGCAACGACTCGTATAGGCCCGATACGAGAGTGCCTGACCTTTTGGAGATATATAGACGGTTAATTAGGTCCCTGAAGGCGATGTCAGATAGGTCTTTAGTTCTAGGTATTACCCCTAGGCACGGGTTGGGTCTTAGGATTACGTCAAAAACAATATTTTTGAATAATAAATTAGAAGACATTTGTGCTGAGGAAAATGTACCCTTCGTAAAGCTGTTGTCCAAATTCAGTGATCCTAGCCTTTTTATAAAAGATGGGGTGCATTTTAATGAAATAGGTAATGCTAGGCTAGGTAGGTTAATAGACAAAAACGTGCGAAAGCTGTATAGGTCGAAGCCTTCTTTAAACGTTGTGGGTCCGGGGAACGCGGGCCCGACGTGAAAAATAGTTTAAAACGCCGGCCCGTGGTAAAAAATAACTTAAACGTCTTTTATTGTAACGCGCGTAGTATTAGAAATAAATTAAACGAATTTAAGGCGATAATTTATTCCGGCAACTACGATATAGTTGCTATCACTGAAACGTGGTTAAATACCGTGACTCGGGACTTGTTGGGGGAACTTGATATACCGGGTTTTAAACTCTTTACTAATGATAGGTTACATAGGTTTGGTGGCGGCGTTTTGCTGTACATTCGTAATTCCCTTAGGGCTATCGAGGTTAAGATAGATTTTCCGGCAGCAATTAATGCGATATGCGTTGAAGTTAGGGCGCGTAGTATTAGTTTTAATTTTGTTGTTGTTTATAGACCTCCCGTTCAACCCTTCGACACCGATACTAGATTTTACTCACTTCTTGGTAACTTTATTGACAATCGGAATAGTATAATTGTCGGAGACTTTAACTGCCCTAATGTTAATTACGAGACTTTTACTGGTAATGAGGAGGGTTTGAGATTGATTGAGTTCATGGAGGATAATTTTTTACGACAGAGTTACCGAACCAACACGCGGTGACAATATTTTAGATTTGGTGATGACGAACGGCGAAAATATAGTCGATAGTTTAGAAGTAGGCGAGAGTTTAGGATGTAGTGATCATCAAATTCTTAGGTTTAAGTTATTGATAGAAAACACTAAGGATAGTAACGTAATAGAAGTCCCTGATTTTCGTAGGGCTAATTTTGATAGTTTTGCGGATAGGATGAGAGTAGTGGACTGGGATAACTTATTTATGGGTAATGACACAAATTTGCATTGGGAGGCGTTTAAAGAAAGTTTTATGAATATTGAAAGGGAGTTTATTCCTCGTAGGCCCAAGCGCGCTTGAAATCATGGTAGGCCCAAGTGGTGGACTAGGGAAATAGGCGAGTTCATAAACGAGCGTAACATTGCGTATAGACTTAATAAGCGCAATGGCACGGCAGCTAACTTTAATAGATATATCGAGCTTAGACGTCAGGTTAAAAGATCAGTTAGGAATGCTAAGCGTAATTTAGAGATACTTATAGCTGCGGATAGTAAACATAATCCAAAAAAGTTTTTTGAATACATCAATAATCGTAAGCCGATAAAAGATAACAAAGGCCCTCTAGTGGATGTTAACGGCGCTTTGGCTTCTGACGCTCAGGCGATGGCGGGTATTTTATAACTTTTTTGCGACAGTTTTTACCGTAGAAGACGTAAATAATGTCCCCGACGTGGACGATATCGTTCCATTTAGTAGCGAGACTATTTTGGATGAAATAACTGTTTACGAGGGTGAGATTGCGCATTATATCGATAGACTAAAAGTTAGCAAGGCTCCAGGTCCTGACGCTTTTTATCCCAGGCATTTGAAAGATTTGAAAGACGTTATCGTAAGCCCCTTAACGAAGATTTTTAATCAGTCACTCGAAACGGGGATTATTCCTTTAGACTTCAAATTAGCTAACGTCACGCCCATTTTTAAAAAAGGCGACCGCACAGTAGCTAGCAATTATAGGCCCATTAGCTTAACGTCAATTGTCGGTAAACTTTTGGAATTCGTAGTTAGGGATCGTATCATCGATCACTTAGAAAGTAGAGACTTGATTAATAGTAGTCAGCATGGGTTTCGACGCCATAGATCTTGTTTAACTAATTTGTTAGAATTTTATAACGAAATAGTGCGCGAATACAATAGGCATAGAGCGGCTGACGTTATTTATTTAGATTTTAAAAAGGCGTTCGATACAGTTCCGCATAGAAGATTAATTGCGAAGGTTAAAGCGCACGGTATACGCGGTCAGGTAGGTAACTGGTTAGAGGAATGGCTTCGTGCTAGGAGATAGAGGGTCGTTGTTAATGGTAGTGAATCCGGATGGTTGGATGTAGGTAGCGGTGTCCCACAGGGTTCAGTGTTAGGCCCATTGCTATTCGTAATTTACATTAACGACATAGATGTAGGATTGACTAGTAACGTGTCAAAATTCGCGGACGATACTAAAATAGGCGGTAAGGTTGTTAACGAGGACGATAGAAATAGGCTCCAAGACGATGTAAATAGGATTATGGAGTGGACGGATAAGTGGCAGATGCAATTTAACGTAGACAAATGTAAAGTTTTGCATGTAGGTTCTCGTAACAATAATTACACGTACACGATGGATGATAAAGAGTTACCGAACGTTGACGAGGAAGTAGATTTAGGCGTACGCGTATCTAAGAATCTAAAAGTTAGGAACCAGTGCTTAGAGTCTTGCGCAAAAACTAATAGGATGTTAGGCTTCATGCGCGTAATTTCGAATTTAAATCGAAGGATATTATATTGCCCCTTTACAAGTCCCTAGTCAGGCCTCATTTAGAATATGCCGTTCAGTTTTGGTGCCCGTATTTGCGCGAGGATATTGATAGGTTAGAAAGGGTTCAGCGTCGTGCCACGAAAGTGATTCCGTCATTGCGCAACAAGCCTTATGAAGATAGGATAAAAGAGTTAGACTTGCATTCACTCGAAACTAGGAAATTAAGGGGGGAGCTTATTGAAGTTTTCAAAATCGTTAATAACATCGATAACGTAAATTTTGACAAACTGTTCACTTTCGATAATAGCAATGCTCGTAATAACGGATTTAAGTTGCGTGGCAGATGTTTCATTACTAATATCGCTAAAAACTTCTTTACGTTTAAAGTAATTGATAAGTGGAATAATCTTCCCGCGTCAGTCGTTCACTCTACCAGCGTTAATATGTTTAAAAACCGTTTAGATAGGCATTTTAAAAATATTAACGTTAAAATAAAAAAAACCATTAGTAACAGGAGCTCTGAGGGTGGTGGTCGAGGATGAGTCTGTTGACGATTAATGCCAGCTTGTGACATGCCAACGTGTGATGCCAGCAAAAAAAAAAAAAAAAAAAAAAAAAAAAAAAAAAAAAAAATTAGACTAACATGAACGTAGATGTAGCTCGTAGCGTAAACTAACCCACTTTTTGTTTAACTTTACCTAATTTTTTTTTTTTCTTCTTCCTCTCCTTACTTGCATGTCTGTAACTCTCTTTACTTGCATGTCTGTAGTTTGCATGGTATGACTGTGAGTTAAGACTGTGTTTGCATGGTATGTAAGTGTTCTTATTTTACTTTTCATCTTTCACCCCTGGGTCATTCTCTGTCAGATCAACCAGTGCCTAACACCCTCATCTCTCAGATTTTGCTGAAATTTGGTTTATAGGGAGTTTGTGGGCCCTGAATCCATTTCTGAAATTATAAGGTCAATCTGACCAACGGTTCAAGAGATATGACCTCGGGAAATTTGAGGTCACTTGCGAGGTCACTAACATTTGGCGACCCATAACTTGGGTAATAATGGTCACAATTATATAAAAGTATATATATTTAGAATCAGAAAACGACAAGGAATCCAAATATGCAAGTTTTAGAACTCTAGGTTGAAAAATAAAAAAGTTACACTGTAACCAAAATTTGAGGTCACGATTTGACCTCTGGGGTATCAAATGAGAATTTTTTTTTTAAATGTAAAAAATGAAGGCATAGTCATTGGCTATTAGAATCAGCAAAAAAAAGTTTGTTTATGTTAGTATTTTTCATGTAACTAACATATAAGTGAACACCATATTCATAAGTTGTGCGTCAATTCTACCTATTTTTCACACTTAAGCTCATAATTTGACCTATAGAAATTAAAATTACATTTTTTTATAGATATAAAAACAAAGGCAAAAAATGTAAAATTGTATTTCACTGCTAATCTACACTGGCAATAATAGTTATAATAGTGAAAGGGGAAGACCTACTTAGAGGATTCATGTGCTAGCCTAATACAATTTTTGCATGCTCGATGCTCTCATCAATTTTTTTGTGGAAAAATGTATTGAATTCTGCTGCCTCCTCTTAGGGTAGGACAACTCATTACAGTTAATATATGATGTCCTGGCACTGCACATGAATCCTTGTTTGATGGATAATAATATGCACTTGATCCTAATGACCCAGAGGGATGTAGAAAGTTCACAGTGAAATCATCAAACTCTTCACAATATTCCTCCACAATTCCATACCAAACTTGCATGTCATAAATGCAGCCAACATACTCTCCTGGTTTGACACATTTTAGGTTACCAAGCATTGCAGGTTCATTAGTAAAATGACTTTTCCTTATTCTTTTCTTTTCTCCAATGCCACTTGAAATGGGATACACCATCAGTTCTTCCTTGTTTAGGGGAACAAATCTATGATATTTCTGAGTTCCAGGAATAGCCCTACTATCCTTGAATCGATGTTCCAACCGTTCTTCTGCATCTTTCAAATCAGCTGTAGTTAAAGAAAAAATTTATCTTCTTGCTCAAGTTTTCTTCACAAAACTGAAACATGTGTTCTGGTGTAAGAATTTGCCTCTCTGTAGTTCTCTGCAAACTGGCACGAGCAGTAGCTCTTTTCACTGTTCCTCCAATCCCATCACATGCATTTTTGCCATGGGATGTAGCAAAGAAGTGCCATTCACAAGACAGACCAAAATCCTCTTCATGGTAACAGAGATTTGTGAAGTTGTATCTGTTCTTATATTGGCCAGCACATCCATCTGAGAAATAGTGCACCTTCTTCAATTGTGGGCATCTGAATTTAACATATGTCATAAGCTTCAATATGAATGAGTAAACCATTATAGTGTTGTGTTTTAGTGATGCAGATAAGAAACAGACACTAAAATGGCTAAGTTCCTGGTCTGCAGATGATCTATAATAGATGACAAAAGGGTGAACTGTACACTGTGAATTGTCCCAGTGAAACCCTTGGGCAGCATCCTGGACAATGAAAGAATAATTCTCAGAGAAATCACCTACTATAACTACCTCGCTCTGAGGTGGTAGTGTTTCTTTCAACTGCTTGAAGTACTGTGATTGTTGCTGAGCAACAAAGTGATGACGAACCATGCGGGATATTTTCATGCTTAGGGATGATAAGTATTCATGAAGTGGCTCCACCTTATCAACCATTGTACAACGGTCAACAGTCACCCATTGCTTGTAAGATATTTCATTTGGAGCTGATTTCACACTGTCAAGTAACTCAAGAAAATCCAGGACACCCTCTTCTCTTGGGCAATCATTGCAAAGTTGCATCATGCAAGTCTCTCTTTCTGTACTGCAGACACTGTAATCCATAAGATCCTTGTATGAAAGACCTCTTTCTCCCAATGCAGCCAGCTGCAATTTTGGATTTTGATGGTATGTGCTGGCTGGAACTGTACTAACCTGTAGACAAGGAATTTTGCAACTATCTGTGTTGATTCTGCACTTAGACAAGTAGCAACATGTTTCAACAGGTTTGTTTAGGCTACATGTGAGCTTAGTCTTCCCCTTTCACTATTATAACTATTATTGCCAGTGTAGATTAGCAGTGAAATACAATTTTTATTAAATTCTTGGAGCTTGAGGTCAAATTGATAGCTAAGATATAAAAATTCCTTGAAATGACAAGCAATTTATAAATATGGTGTTCACTTATAAGTTAGTTACATGAAAAGTACCAACATAAACAAACTTTTTATGATTGTTTCTATTAGTCAAGAACTCTGACTTTGTTTTTTATATCTATAAAAAATGTAATTTTAATTTCTATAGGTCAAATTATGAGCTTAAGTGTGAAAAAATAGGTAGAATTGACGCACAACTTATGAATATGGTGTTCACTTATATGTTAGTTACATGAAAAATACTAACATAAACAAACTTTTTTTTGCTGATTCTAATAGCCAATGCCTATGCCTTCATTTTTTACATTTAAAAAAAAATTCTCATTTGATACCCCAGAGGTCAAATCGTGACCTCAAATTTTGGTTACAGTGTAACTTTTTTATTTTTCAACCTAGAGTTCTAAAACTTGCATATTTGGATTCCTTGTCGTTTCCTGATTCTAAATATATATACTTTTATATAATTATGACAATTATTACCCAAGTTATGGCTCGCCAAATGTTAGTAACCTCGCGAGTGACCTCAAATTGCCCGAGGTCATATCTCTTGAACCGTTGGTCGGATTGACCTTATAATTTCAGAAATGGATTCAGGGCTCACAAACTCCCTATAAACCAAATTTCAGCAAAATATGAGAGATGAGGGTGTTAATTTCAATTTTTTTTGGTTGATCTGACAGAGAATGACCCCCCTTTCCTATTCTCTCCGACTATTTTTCTGACTTGTCGGCAGTGGCCGGCGGATGATGATGATGGTCTTTTTTCTCTTTTTCTGAATGAATGTTAATCAAAAAACTATTTTTAAAAAAAAATGATGGGAAATGATTAATTTTGTAATGTATCATTTGAATTTGGCGCCTTTTTGCATGTATAAACTGTCTAATCCCCCCATGCCTGATTTCTTGAACTAAAGCAAACTAAATGTTTGAGCAAAATGTTTTCTTCGGTCTTATTTCACGCAAAAGAAACAGTAAAGCTCTTTCTTACTCTTTTCAGAAGTACTTAATTTTTAATAATTTTTAATCAGTTAATCATTGATTAATTAGAAAATTTCATCATTCAGCACTTTTTCCTAAAAATGATGAATTAACCATGCCCTATTACAGAGCGAGTTGCAGGGTAGCAGCAGCAATTGTTAATGCTGCTTTGAAAGATATGGGAATCCTGGATCAGGGCAACATAATTGATTGAAAGAAGCTGGAGAGGGAAAGACCACGGGTCGGTAAAAAATTGAGTACCAGGGTTAAATCGAAGAATATAGGAATAGAATGCATTGGCTTTGATGGGAGATGACACATTAACCAGGGCAGGCAAGATCAAAGAAGAGCACTACGTCATTGTTTAGAGCCTGGAAATATCTATATAGATCATGTAACACCTGATCATGGAAATGTTCGTTGTGTAGCAGATGAGCTGATTACTGTAATAGTGGACTCAGAAAGTTCACACACACTAAAAGCTTTACTCTGTGATGGCAGTGCTGTGAACACTGGAAGAATCGGTGGAGTAACAAAGCTTGTTCAAATCTATCTGAATAGGTCTGTTCAGTGGCTGGTATGCCTTCTTCATATGAACGAACTACCATTCAGGTACGTCTACGAGGCAATGGATGGAAAAACAACAGGCCCAAGTACTTTCAAGGGTTCAATTGGAAATAAATTGAAAACTGATCTAACAAAACTGGAAGTGGTTGCTTTTTCTCCTGTTAAAGGAAACATTCATGAAATCCCATCTGTTGTTGTTAATGCTTTAAGCAGTGACCAAAAGTATCTCTACAATATGTGCCTAGCTGTTCAATCTGGAAAAGTCTCCAAAGCTCTCGCAGAAAGATCTCCTGGTACAATTCATCATGCTCGTTGGCTAACTTGAGCAAATAGAATTCTTAGACTCTGTGTGTCAACACCAAATCCAAGCCAAGATCTCAAAGATCTAGTAGAAATTATTATGCTATCTTATGATCCAGGATGGTTTTGGGTTAAGTCACATCCACCGGTATCTGACGGATCAACTAACTTTTAGTACTTAAGGTATCTGCTGCGCGACTTGAAGGAGAAATACAGATTGATTATGGAACCGGTGTTTCAGAATAACTCATACTTCGCGAACCCAGAAAATATCCTACTATCGATGATAACAGACTCAAGCAGAGAAGTTAGAGAGGTTGCAATCCAGAGAATCATTCTCTCAAGAACTACATTTTCTGGATCAAGAAACTTTGATCTACCTCGAACTCTTAATTTTGATTCTTCAGACTACACTGAAATGACTGATTGACAGAAAGAGGTATTTTAGCCGCCTCCACTTCCGAGAAACTTTAGCAATAAGGAACTTTTGCTAGAGAGACAAGAACCACTCAAAATACCAGCCTTCCCTCGTCACAACCAAGGAATAGAAAGCGCCGTGAATATAATCACGAATGCATTTGATGTACGAATTGGCTACGAAAATCGCCAAAAATATATTCTTAACCTACTGGAATCACGGCAAAGATCGCCTAAATTTGAATGGAAAGGACAGTGGAATAAATAAACACGCAGCGTTACTTTCAAAATAGTTTAAGTTTATGCATCGTGCAAAAGAGCACTTCATTAGGTAATGTTTTTTCTTTTTCTCGAACGAGACAAGTTCTGTCGTTTAATTTCTCAAAGATTTTATGTAATTCATTAATTTGTTCCTTATTTTTAATCTTAATATATAGTATATACTCAAAAACACGTAAAAATGAATGAATAAATAAATAAGAAACACGAGTTTAACACAGCTGAAACAATTTTTATCCGAGTTTTTACCGAAAAATGTACATTTTGGCAAATTGAAACTAAAAATCGAAAATTTGTGTCGGGGTTAGGAGACTTAGGATACGCGAAATATTTTACCGGGTAACTACTGTGACCCATACGAAACTCCCATAATGCGCCACTTTTGAATACAATATCAACCCACCCTAAATTACGGCACGGATCTCGAAAGGAATGAGAGAATTTGATACTGCCGCGACTGTTTCGTCAAGTTCCAGTGAAACGGACGAAAGCAGCGATTAATTAATCCGGGACCTTCACGAATGAGAATGCGGTTGCCAACAATGGGCAGAGAATGCGATCGAAGAGGAATATCTGACCGTGCTGGGGCAGCTCTCGCGTCTGCCGTTTTTCAAGATTTAAAATTAATTAGTAGCGAAGATACTTCTTCGGTGATCGACGGAAGCGAGATAAGACGAGAAAGGAACGAGATTAGAAAAGATCTCTCCGAAGATACCGCAAGTTTCGGTTCGAGTGATCATATTATGGGTCTCTACTTTGATGGAAGAAAAGATCGAACGAAGGTTACGATAATGAAAGGTAGTATCATTCTAGGATTACTGTGGAAGAGCGTATTGTCCTTTTGAAAGAATTGGGCTCAACTTACTTAGGCTACGTATCTCCAGAAATGAGCGCGGCAAAAAGCATTTATAAAGGCATTTTGGAGTTCTTGGGATGCAAAAATATCAGTGCTAGAAATATTGTTGGCATTGGCTGCCATGGCACTGTGGTCAATACTGGAATAAAAGGAGGCATATTAAAAAATTTGGAGTAGAACTTTAATGAACTCTTTCACTGGTTTATTTCTCTCTTTCATTTTAATGAGTTGCCATTGGGGCATTTGTTAGAACACCTCGATGGGCCCTCCCATGGTCCACGAGAAATGTCGGGACGAATTAGAAAAGCATTAAAATCTGTCGACCAACCAATAGTTAAGTTTAAAGCGGTGGAAGGAAATCCTCTTCCAATTGCCGATTCTGACGATCTAAGTACGGATCAATTGTACCTCTATAAAGCTTCTCGGGGTATTACTCAGTGGTGGGCACGCGCAACGATTTTTGTAGCGCCGCAGCCGCAACCGCAACTCTGCTGAAATAGTTGCGCCGCACGCGCAAGCGCAACCCTTTTCAAAAAGTTGCGCCGCAAATTGCGCCGCAACTGCCCACCTTTGGTATTACTTCTGGGTGTTGCGGCAATGACTTAGCGAATCTTCAACCTAGGCTAATGGTCGAATGCAGATGGTTGACTACTGCTAACCACATCCCGCGTTTCTACATGGGATGTGAAAATCCGATGGATAGTTTAAAAGTGCTGGTAGAATACATCGTCAAAGTTTACGCTCCAATGTGGTTCACGAGGAAGACAAAACCTCGGTGCTACGATGGACCTCGTCACCCATGGTAGATGGTAGCTTGTTCAAGAAACCTAACGAAGGAGCTTAGATATATCGTTGATAAAGTTATCATTCGTAACGCCTACTTTGCGCATCAAGAGAACCTTCATTTTGCAATGATTACTGATAACCGCACAAACATTCGAAAATTGGCAATACGAAGGCTCGAAGTAGCAAGATCTCAAGCTGAAAAAATGAAAAGCATTCGCGAGTTCAGTGTCGAAGCTAAATTTCCACGCACTTGACTACAATGATATTATATTTTGGACAGATAGTCCCATCAGGCTTGAGCCACCATTGACAAAACACTTAACCAAAGAGTTGACATCATTGGCCGAGAACACTAGCGAAGAAAAATTAAAACTCTTTCAATTCCCTTGTCATACACAAGCAGTAGAAAGGAGTATCAAACTCGTAACATAAGCGGCAAGAGCAGTTTATGGAAGTGAGAGGAGAGATGGCTACGTTAAAACTAAAATTGTATCTCAAGCAATAATGAAATCATTTGAAACCAAGAGAGACTACAAAACTGAATATGAAGCTTTCTAAATTATTGTGGTGGGTGGGTGGGTTAGGGTGGAATTCAAAGAGCAGCCACCTCCACGTGGCGAGTCCTGGGTAATTTAAGACGAGATATGCATGGCTCGTATCTAGCTTAAATTAACGGAGAGCCGCTCCAATAAACCAATATATTTAAAGCCATGCGGCTATTTTACGAGTTTCTAAAAGAAAACTAAATCATTGAATGACGCTTAACATCGACCAATCAACGAAAGCAATAAAAAATCCTATTTTTTGTTAGTATTTTTCATGAAATACCAAATTTTCCAAATTCCTTTGAGGAATGGGAAAAAGTGTATGAGTAAGGTTAAAGAACATAAATAGACAAAATCAAATAAAACAAAAATGATCTTCCTAGCATAAACACAACGGAAGATACGCTTAAATCTTTGAATTTTTCTTTAATTTTTTGGGGACCTGAAAGGCAAAATCTTTGACCTCCTTGGGGCCGGTGAAGTTGATGTCGCAGGTAGCTAATATTTTACAGATTTCTTATTGGTACCACGGACTAACTTTTGGGTGCCCCTACAAAACTGAATTCTGAAAAAAGAAGTTTTTTCACTCCACCCTATTGAACACCCAACCAGCCAACACGGTGACTACCTAAGGATCCCACCTCCGGAAGACAGCTCCGGAGACCCGTAATGGAGAGCCAAAGACCTTGGTGGCTCTCAGTCCGGTTCCACTGGGTCAAAACACGCACGCCCCCTCACTACGACAAGGTGGGCACCCCGGGGTGGTATGTATGTATGTATGAATTAATTCCCGTCTTCTTATTAGTTTTAATAGTACCGTATTGTCAGTGTGCGTTTACAGGACAGGTTTATTATAATTGCCGTAACGGAATTAATATCCACACAAAACTGACCTACTGTCAAATCTAACCATATAAAGACATCAACTGCCCAAATGTGTAACAATCAATTACAAATGAAAATCCTTTTCTAGGTTTGTGTATTGAAATTTAATATTTAAAAATGTATACAGTAAAATGTATATAGAGTATTTCTTTAAGTCTACATAAAAAATTTATCATTTTTACGTAACAAATATTACAGTATATCTTAGTCTGAGAGTTTCCTTTAGTCTCTAAGTTCTTACTTAAAAATTTTATATTTCACTTAAATAGGAGACTTCAGACTGCCGTAAAATGTGTACATTTGCTAAAGGCAGTTTATGATTGTATACAGAGTATGTGTTGTAATAACTGAAATACATATATCCATTTACGTAAACTCTGTATAATTGTAAATAAAAAAATTAACTTTATTATTATTAGTAATTCAATCTTACGCACGTTTCATTTTACGCGAGTTTATGCAATTTACATGAACTTCTTGAATTACAACAATTTAGCTTCTTAATTTCATTTAAAATATGAATTGAACATGCCTACAAAAAATTAAACGAATAATGACCACTCGTATAAAATCAAATGTGATACTAAAAAGCAGTGGCGGATAAACTTTTTCAGTCACGCCCCCACACAGTTTGCGCACTACTGCTATAAAGCATGAATTAAAAAAACTTCATAATATCAAATTATTCAATCTTACACGTTTTTAGAATTAATGCATTTAAATTTATTCTTCTGAACTTTTTTTTTTTTGGCCTGAGCCTTAACTCCACATTGCGCGAAACTCCTACCCTTTTCAGTGTTTTTCATGTTTGTGGCAAGATGGGAACCCTAACCACACCACACGCGTGAAACTAAAGCTAAAATGAACTAGTTTACCGTATGCTGATCATTGTTAGGGGGACACCCTTGCGCAGTAGAAGTGGCGGCACTCAAAGCAATGGTATCAGGAAGGGCACAAATCACTCTCAGGGATGAAGAGACCTGCACACCAAAATTAGGAGAGAATATGACAAACTATGAAAGAGGAAAATTTTTTTACTAAAGCCCTCGTAACCTCAATTTTTTCATCAGATTTAGAAATTCACCTAAATTCAGGAATAATTTTATTTAATACTTAGAAGTAAATTACGTATTTACTCGAAATAAGCGACTAAAATTCTTTTCTAGATATTACTCTACGAATAGCATCTGTTCATCAGTTTTAAATCCAAAATAAATAACTTTACCTGAACAGGAAAGGGCAAAAGACTCGAAGGTTCGTTCCCCACTCGAAGAGTGACGCTCACCTCTCCTAATTCGTGGCACTCGACAAACACTGCATGAATGTCTGCCTGCACCTTACTTCCCGTTTCCTTTTTAACGAGTTCCGCACTCAATTTGCTCGATTTCACGTAGTTAACTGAGGAGGAAAGTATAAATAATTGTTTTTGTAATGACACTAAATGAAATTAATCATTGTTGCTGTTGGATTAAATTTTTTTTCTGTCTACCTAAGACTATTACGTACTGAAAGTAAATGTTAATAATAATTACTTTTACATAAAATAGACTCGCAATGCCATATACTCTAACTGAGGTGTTCACACTTTAAAAAAAAAAAAAAATTATAGTATCAGTGCACTAAATAAACATTTAATTTTTTTTAAGATTTTAATAATATTTACCACTCCAATATTAGAGTGAACCTTTTAAGTTAAAAATTAAATATAAATAGATTTCTGAATAAATGAAAATTGCTTAAATTTACCAAATACGAACAAGAACCTCAACTTCCTTTTTAGTAGTTTTGCTAAGTCATAATTAGAAAATTTTACAATTGACAAAATTAACATTCGGCCATTATAAACTAAAAAGCTGTTCACTGACAACACACTCGCATTAATATTACAGTAATGTAACAACGCCTTCAAAATATGGAATACAATACGCAGCCTGATGCAAAATTAACATTTAGGAATGAAAAAATAATCATCATTTATACTCTTTGCAATCTTCAATTAAAAATGTGTACACTGACAACAAATTACAAATGTCTTACAAATGTACAATATCTAACATTCTTTATAAATACCAAGGAAATAAATTTCATGATTTTTACTAACAAATGAAATGTGTATCCAACTGAATATTGATGAAATCGCCGTAAAGGAATGTACCGTAATAAAATTTCTTGGTGTTATGTTAGATAAGTTTTTGCGGTGGAATGATCATGCAAATTTTCTCTTAAGAAAGATTTCAAGGAGAATTGTTATAATTTTTAAACTCAGACACGTAGTCCCTAAAAAGGTTTTATTAACTCTATCACACTTTTGGTCTTGCTTATACAATGTATGAGGAAATTCCGTTAACAATAATCTAACAGTAGCTTTGTTATCCAAACACGAGCAATAAGGTTATTATCTGATGCTCATTTTTATGATCATTTGAGTTCATTCTTTGAAGAGCTAAAATTAAGTATAAAAAAAATGTAATCAAACAAGCACATTTTATTTTCATTTAAAACTGTATGAAGAAAATTAATTTACGGAGGACAAATAAATATTTCGTAACTCGAAGAAATCCACTCATACCAAAAATAGATCAAACAAGTTATTCCTCAATTTAGATTGTTTTCATCCCAAAAATCATCCACTTTTGTCAGACTTGAAACTATGGAAAAATTTTAGTGTTCATATAAAATTTTTTTTTAATGTAAATCTGTTTAAAAACAGGTTGAAGTCTGGTTTAATAATGGAATACTGATCAAAATTCAGGATTAAATGTACATTACTGTACATGATTTTGCCTATTTGTTTCAAATCCATAATAATGACTTAAGATTAATAGACTGTACACTGTATTTCCAACTATTAGTTTGTTTGCATATTCCAAATTATAATTAATACTTCTTATTCATGAACTTGTATACTATTTAACCATAATTTAATTGATTTATATACAGTGGCACTCATAAGTATTCGTAGAGAGAAATATTTCACTTATATTCATCCTTATCTTTTGTACCATGCATAGAATAGTTATGAATGATTTACCTTTTATTTGGAATAATTTAACATATGAAAAAAATTAGTTTAACTCCATCATATACTGTAAAACATCAAAGTATTTGAGGAAATGAAAAAAGTTAAAATGCAAAAGTTTTCATACATTTATTTATAAAGTTATTTAATATTTTGTGTCTCCACCTCAGGCTTGAAGAATTTCAAATTTTTATCAGTAGTTGGCTGTTTACTGATTAGAGACTGTTGGCAATTCTGAATTCTAGAATTTTCTCTGTGAATCTTCATGGAAGACGGATGACTGTACAAGCCATCAGTAAACAATGGGTCGTCGTGGTAAAGAGCCGTCTACAGATCTGAAAAGATCCGTTATGGCTGCACACGAGTATGAAAGAGTTATAAGAAGATAGAAGAACTTCGAATTCCATTTACGACAGTTGCTGTAGTTATAAAGACATGGAAAGGCTTTGGACCAATCGAAACTACCAAGGTGTAGATGACCTTGCAAGATTTCAGAACGTACAGACAGATGGATTGAAAGAATAGCTGCTGCGAATCCACGAGTTATTGCAGGTGATATTTGCCAAACATTAGGGCTGTCTAAGATCGATGTCCATCACTCTACTGCAGGGGTCCCCAACCCTGTGCCCGCGAGCACCATGGCGCCCGCCGACCCTTTTGCGTGTGCCCACCACTGACTGACTACGATTGATAAGTTTTTATTTAAATTTTTAATAAAATGTTAAGTGTGTTACATATTTTAAATATTTAGTTACTAAATATTTAAAATATGTAATATACTTAACATTTTATTAAATTTTAGTAGTTAATTACGGAAACAGATGCTCATTTATTTGAAAATAATTATTTCTTTATAAATAAATTAAGTTGTTTTGATAATTTTTCTAAGATTCTTAGTTAGCCCATCCTTGTTTTTTTTTTGTGAATTATGTTCATTATTTTACATAGGAATTAAATGTTTTTTTGTGTATTATGTTCATTATTAAGTCCAACTATAAATTTGCCTTGAAAAAGTAAATGGTGCCCGCCGCACTACCGGTAGTCTTGAATGTGCTCTTCGGCACAAAAAGGTTGGGGACCCCTGCTCTACTGTACCTCATACAATGAGAAAGAATTGTCTGCATGGAAAAGTTGAATGAAGAAACCCTCTGCTCCGAAAAGTGCACAAACTTATTTAAAGTATGCCAAAAATCATCAAAATGATGGATTTCATGCTGGGAGAAAGTTCGCTTGACAGATGAAACCAAAATTGCGGTATGTTTGGCGAAAATCAAATACCGCATTCAAGGAATGAACATCTTTCATACAGTTAAATATAGTGGTGGTAGTTTGCTTCTTTGGGAATACTTCAGTGCTTCTGGTCCAGGAAAGCTTGTCATTAATGGAATTTTGAATATGAAGAAATATCAGGAAATTTTAGGAGAAAATGTACTGCCTTCAGATCGGGAGTTGTAAATGGGTGACAATTGGGTACAGCAACAAGATAATGATTAAAAACATAAAAGTAAAAGCACCATAAAATGGCTTCAACAAAAGAATTTCAAGTTTCTCAAAGTCCAGATCTCAATTTAATCAAGAATTAGGTTAGGGTCATCCCCTTTAGGGGGAGGTCATCCTCCCTCCCCCCAAAGCTTCCCCCCTTCATGCAGCTTGAGGGTTACCCCCACCCCTCGTTGCATAACCCCTCCCCTCTTCACGCAACTTGGGGGCTACCCCCACCCCTTGTTTTATAACCCCCCTTCGTGCAACTTAGGGGTTACCCACCCCACCCTTTTGCAACATTACCCCGCCATTCGCAACATTTATCAACATTGCGTGTGCACTCGAACATTTTGCGGCCATACTTATGATGTGATTTAAAAAAAGTTTTTCGCGAGAGAAACACTTCGAATCTGAATGAATTAAAACAATTTTCTTTTGAAGAATGGGCTAAAATTTCTACTGAGAGATGTCGAAACCTCGTAGAAAAATACCCAAAACTAATCATTGAAGTCTTTCGAGCAAAAGGTGAACGCAAAATATTAAATGATTTTGTAATTAAATGTATGAAAAGCTTTTGCGTTTTAACTTTTTTATTTTCCTCAAATTCTTTGATGTTTTATATTACGTCAGAGTTAAACTATTTGTTTTATTCGTTTAAATTTTCCAAACGAACGATAAACTTTTCATAACTATCGTACGCATGATATAAAAGATAAAGACAAATATAACTGAAATATTTCTCCGTACAAATACTTATAAACGCCACGGTATATTTTATCTTTAATTAATCCGAGTGTCCAATAAGGCCTAAAGTTTAAGGGCTAAATTAAATAAATAATCCAACTGACAATTCATATTACCGTATTGTTCGTACCATTGCATTATCGCAACAAGGTGAATATTGTAATGCCTTCGTAAATTTTTTTTAATTTAACCGATTGATTGATAATTACAATGGTATTTTTGATATTTAATGTACTTCACATCTAAAAACAATTCTTAACTCCACATACAGTATATGCAACAAATATGGTTAAATTAAAAAAAGAAAGCGTACTTCAATTTAAAAAACAAAATTAAAATCAAGATTTGGCAATTTACAGTAACGTTAAATTGGGAGTTTTCTTAAACATTTTGCTTTTAATTTTGAATAACTGCGAACTATGTACAGTATTACTTATAAATTATCATTGTTGGTAAATAGCGGATACGGGGTTCATTATGATTATGATCACAATCACATGATTACGCCGTAATCATAACCATAATACAATCAACTACTTTGAAATGCCATAATCATAATCCAATCAACTATCATATTTTGAAATGCCATAATCATAATCAACATTAGAAAATGCTGTAATCAATGACAGTTATTGATTTGATTTGAATCTTAGTTACGTTCTGGTAACACTGCTCGCCAGTCGCCTCTCAGTGCTTTGAAAGAGACCATAGCATACACGTCACTGGTGTCGGAAAGCCAGTCTGCTAGCAATGGGAAAATCGTCCGTTTCAAAGCTCAATATCATGTACAGTTTCCCGCATATGTAATGTTCCTCGCCTCACAGGCAACTCTGTACATGTGACAACGCCGCAGTGATAGTCAAGGTACCCCAATTGACATACAGGTAATTATAATGTAATATCCGCGTTCATAAAGATAAACAATTAATATGATCGTGAACAGCGTTGAACTCCACAATACAACTTTTAATATACTAGTGAATTAGAACCAAAAACAGACATTACACAACCAACCTCCACACACTCTCATTCTCCTTCCCCACCCACCAGTCTCGTGTATACCATTACATACGCGGGCAACTGTCCACCCAATAGAGCATATGTTAATTACTTTTTTTTCACCAAAATGTGGCTTCATTTATCTTCTTTCAGTATATGGTTAACTTTTTGTATAGCCACAAAACTACGAACTCTACAAAGAGTATAGTCAACTGTTCACCCCGTTACCATGGTCCATGGCAATTATCGGAACCCTTCCATTGAGCCGATGGGCGTCTGGTGAAACCTAGCGCAATCTAACTATCTTTTCGGATGCCATTTTTGCATACGTGATAATGCAATTTAGAATTATCATAATGCTATGATAGTATCGAGATGAGAGTGTGCCATATACTGATGTTTTCCTAGTTATTCATTGTAGATTGTACAACCTTAATTCAAAATAAAATAGAGTGAATTTGATTAGTGATTTCTTGTTTTTTATATCAACACAGCAAATATGATATACATAAACATAATACATATATAAGTTGCACAAACTATACACCAATACCATACTCTTATTACTTACTCTTAACTCCATAAGTTATGACTATCGTCATAATCATGCTTCACTTTGATTATGACTATAGTCATAATCACAATGAAACGTGGTAATCATAAACAATCATAATCAAGATTTGTTAAGCAAGCCCCATAATCATAATCAAGATTTCTCAAGGCCCATAATCATGAGTACAATCATAATCAAAATTTTTCACAAGTCCATAATCATGATTATAATCAGAACCAACATTTTTCAAGGACCATAATCATGATTATAGTCTTAATCAAGATTTTTCAAGGCCTACGGTCATAATCAAAATCAATAAAAATTTCGTCAGACCTGTAATCATAACGATAATCATAATCAAATTTTGTAATCAACCCCATGTCTGGTAAATTGTGTGACCTTGTACGTGAGAGTGAATAACTGAATGGGGAGCTATAAGACCTAAGCGCAATGACAGAAATGCCTATTTTTTAGGAACAGCTACCTAAGTAATAAAACCGAACCAAATACTGCACCCTTAGCATAATGTCCTGATGGTTTCTTAATCCAAGGCAACGGTCCCCCTTCAAACACCACAATCCTCGAGGTACCAAGGGCCAGCACTGTTTCCCCCGAGTCAGGAAACTTAGGCTGCAAATGCTTAAAGGCCCCAATAGTAGTTGCATCCTTTAATTCTCCTTTCAAAGCTTGGTAAGATACAGTAACTGCGGAGAAACCTGGCCTTTTGCTGCTAACATCCACCGATACGCACGAATTGTTTCTGTCTGCATTGCCAAATTCTTAAAAATTCAAACTTTGTTAATTCAATGATAACAGAATGACCATTAAAAATAGTAATTTGGTAAGTAATTTCAACAGAATTTCAGCACCCTACCTACTTCATATAGAATGGAGAAATGGGTTTGGATAAGTGTACATACGCTTACCAGAGGCGGAAAATGAAGGTTCTTCAATTTCCAGTCTCAGAGGTAGTTGGTTACACTGCGTAAAAAACACTTCTGACTCTTCGTACACAGTGATCATGGCAACTGCCAATGGAAGTGCCTTTTCTACTTCTACTTCCACCACTCCCTCCAAAAGATCCAATTTCAAAACCTCTTCAATATGAATCTAAATGAGAAAGGACAAAACTTTTTAAATTTTCTCGAGAACAGTGTTTGGTATTAAGTCTTGGTATTAAGTCTAAATACTTCACTCATTGTTCCGGTTAACACCAGGCAATTTTATTCAATTTCGGGAGACTGAAACACTCGAGACTTAAAAATTATGTATGAAATGAAAGGTTAGAAAGGTTCATTTTTTTTAAGATTGTAAGAATCATCAAGTAATTCAACTAAACTCTAATTCTTTCTCTCTCCATTATGGCCGTTTGGACATGATCTCTGGAGATTAGATAACTAAGTGACAACACCAACACCAACTACTACTACTACTACTACTAGCAATTTGTCTGAGAATGAGCCAATCCTGATTGAGCCCTTTAGTTCCCTGGATTTCTGGAGGGAGGAAAAGAAAGAAAGAATAAGAGGGGGAGGGAGGAAAGAAAGAATAAGAGGGGGAGGGAGGAAAGAAAGAATAAGAGGGGGAGGGAGGAAAGAAAGAATAAGAGGGGAGGGAGGAAAGAAAGAATAAGAGGGGGAGGGAGGAAAGAAAGAATAAGAGGGGGAGGGAGGAAAGAAAGAATAAGAGGGGGGAGGGAGGAAAGAAAGAATAAGAGGGGGAGGGAGGAAAGAAAGAATAAGAGGGGGAGGGAGGAAAGAAAGAATAAGAGGGGGAGGTAGGAAAGAAAGAATAAGAGGGGGAGGGAGGAAAGAAAGAATAAGAGGGGGAGGGAGGAAAGAAAGAATAAGGGAGGAGGGAGGAAAGAAAGAATAAGGGAGGGAGGGAGGAAAGAAAGAATAAGGGAGGGAGGAGGAAAGAAAGATAAGGGAGGAAGGGAGGAAAGAAAGAATAAGGGAGGGAGGGAGGAAAGAAAGAATAAGGGAGGGAGGGAGGAAAGAAAGAATAAGGGAGGGAGGGAGGAAAGAAAGAATAAGGGAGGGAGGGAGGAAAGAAAGAATAAGGAAGGAGGGAGGGAGGAAAGAAAGAATAAGGGAGGGAGGAAAGAAAGAATAAGGGAGGGAGGAAAGAAAGAATAAGGGAGGGAGGGAGGAAAGAAAGAATAAGGGAGGGAGGGAAGGGGATCCAACACAAGGAAAGGGGAAGAAGGCAAAATGAAGGAGGGAGCAGTTAAAGAAAAGATGGGTGGAAAGGGAGAAAGGGCATCATTAATGGCAAGGAGATAGAGATCAAATCTGCAGCAAAACAGATGCTGCATTTATGTCTGTCACTTAATGATCAAATCCTCAGGGACTCAATATCAAATTGTGATAGTTTTCATGGTCTGCATGGTGTTGCCAATTTTATTGTATTCATGATTAGGCTTTCAACAAATTTAAAGATCTTCATTTTTCCTCTAATTTACCTTTCATTGTAGTCTTCTTTATATAATGCGATTAGTGTGTGCTACAATTTGTGTTGAACAGTGTGTTTTGGAGATATATTTCATACTTGGAACCAAGTAGAAAAAAGCATTATTGAAGTTCATCAGGAAAAAAATAATTGAACCTAATATTTCACAAGGTAAAATATGGACTTTTATCAGCATTCAACAGCCTTCATGTACTTACGAGATTGTATTGGTGAATGTATAGAAAACCGAAGTTCAAGCACACTTACCTTACACCTGAACATGTATTACTGCATAATTACCTCCTATTTAGACTTCTTTCAATGACATCCATAATTTGGGCCTTATCTTACCTATCCATATGTTTAAAGTGAGAATAATTTGAACAGGAATTACTTCAGGCACATTCCAATACTGTATTTGAAAATTAAAAATGTGTTCCATTCTATATTTATATTCTACCTTCTGCTACATATTAAATTTATTCCAATCAACAGTCTTATTCTTACCTTATGAATTATTATTATTATGTTGTGTACTACCGTAAGTTAGTACAATTAATTACTAGTTTTAATAGTCTATGACCTGAGAGAAGGAAATCATGCAAAATATGAACATTGACAATAACATCCTTTTTATTACTAGCGAGACAGCAAACAGTCCATCAAGTGACGCCATTTGTATCAGTAACATACTGTATACTAGGAATATTTTGGTTTATCTGATAATGACTTAACTTTGTATGAAAAATCATCTAGATTACTGCCATTACTGAGGTAAAAGGCACTGCACTTTTTGTTCAATTTTTCTTTATTAAAAAGCCAATTCTACCGAAGGCCAACCATACAGTGTATTATATATATATATATATATATAACCTTGGTTTTGCTTCTGCCCGAATTGTTCATTCTGATGAAGGTCAAGCTTGTCATTCCACCTTAGACCTACAGTTTAATGTGGAATCCGAACCACGACCCACCACGAGCGGTCAGGAATTACAGTCCTTGCCCAGAATCGATCTCGCCTCCTGATCAGCAGCCCAGCGTCTTAACCACTAGGCTACCCAGGGTACCCATTTATCTACCAACCAATTTCTATCGTGTGGATGAACATCTGGGTTTGCTGCCCGCCGCCTGCCATTAGCGGGTTTCGAGCCCCGGGCCGGTGGATTTATAGTCAGCGATGCTAACCACTACACCACCGAGGTGTGTATATATACGAGGTTTGTTCAAAATGTTCCCAAACTGGTTATGCTGCGCGTGCATCACATGACGCGCATGCGCGTCACGTGATGCATGTTGTAGTGTGACTCAGTCTGTGTCCAAAGACGGTTACCGCTTGTTGATACCGTATTTTGTTCTCTCAAAATTTACTGTTTTGTGTGAAGTCATTTTGTGTGTTTTGTCGCATTTTGTGCATTTGAATAATGGTACTGTTGGAGAACAACGTGTGTGCATAAAATTTTGCGTTAAGCTTGGAAAGACTGCTTCTGAAACCCATGAACATGCTGAACAGCATTTGACAATGACGCCTAAGTCGGACAACCACTTTTGAATGGCACAAGCGCCACAAGTCCCACCCTTGCATCGTCCTCGACGAAGGACGATGCAAGGGTGGGACCACCTTCCACTTCAAGAATTGATGACACTGTTGCTCGCGTTCGTGAAATGATTCGAGGGAGCCGTAGACTGACAGTCAGGGAAATCGCAGACGAAATGGACATTTCGATAAGATCATGCCACACGATACTCAAGAGAGAATTTGGGGATGCGTCGTGTGTCAGCCAAATTTGTGCCACGACTCTTGACTGCCGAGAAGAAAGAGCAACGGGTTGTTGCGTCTCAAGACCTCCTTCAATGTGCCAATCTTGATGAAAATTTTCTCAGAAACATCGTTACGGGTGATGAGACGTGGGTGTACGGGTATGATGTTGAAACAAAACAGCAGTCATCTCAATGGAAGTGCGTGACAGTAGCCATTATTCAAATGCACAAAATACACAAATGACTTCACAAAACAGTAAATACTGAGAGAACAAAATACAATATCAACAAGCGATAACCGTTTTTGGACACAGACTGAATCACACTGCAACATGCATCACATGGCGTCATGTGATACGTGCGCAGCATAACCAGTTCGGGAACTTTATGCACACACCTCGTATACTGTATGCAAATCCACCCACTGAGACATCTAGTACAGAGTGATCTGCAGGCATTGCTCAGCTACTGACATCCTAGCCATGGAAAAGATCAATAAGTCATCCACAGAGCGTGTTTGAGACCCCAGCGTCACTCTCTGCAATTGCAAAGCAAGACACTGAGGACACTTCCCCGTGGTACGCCTTCCACCTGTGGAATGGAAGCAGAAGGGGTAGATCCTACGCAAATGTAAAGGAAACATCCAATCTGACAAAAATGTCAAAATAAACAAGGGGAAGCGCTCATGAAGCTATTGTAAAATATCATGCCCCAAACAGTATTGTAAGCTTTCTCATGGTTGAAAAAGATGCAAACACAATTCTGTTTGGAGGCAAAGGCTTCACAGATGGACAACTCCAACCAGATCAGAATGTAGTGGGCTGGCCACTATATCAGTTGATATCAAGAGAGTAAATAGGATTGCAGTTTTAAATTTTTTACTTTTGTTTCAGAGTTGAGGGTATAATTTATTATTATTATGTACAACTAAAAAAAAAATATCTACAAACCAGAATCTGGAAGTGGGTGGTCGAAATCTTTAAGTTAAGAACTAAAAGTAGTTAGCCAGAATGTTTCAATGCGCAGACAACTACAGCCCAACAGTATTTTCATCTGGCACCAAAAAATGCAGGTCGCTCTTATCTTCACCACTCTGCAGTAAGATTGCTTACTTCTACAGGAGACGCTCATAAAGGGAGCACCCCTCCTACAGAGTGGTGAGGACAAGAGAGGCCTTCGTTTCTCGCGTACCAGGCGAGAATACTGCTGGGCTGTGGTCACCGAGTTTATTGTAAATTCCTCTTATTTAAGGAACTTTAAACGTTTAACTCTTAAACGAGTTCTGACCACTATAACAGCGAGCACGTGCGATAATGTTCATTCTCATAACGCACACCAGTCATGCCCTCTAGGTAAAAGAGGTCCACAGACTGCCCATCACTGTCGAGAGTGACAAACGTACACCAAACAACGTACCTGTGCAGTGTCATAATTGTGAGGATTGATGGTGAGAGCGGCCGTCACACTCGCTATTCCTTCGCCTTTCGTCTGACACTGCCCCAAAGTGTTGACCTCAACTAAACCAATGTCACTGCTTGACCATGTGACACTCCCAGCCACGCCTTCCACCTGCAATTAACATTGTTTCATTCAGTTGAGCCAAAAAGAGGAAACGGAAACTAATTTACCGAAAAGTATATCAATTAATTTGTCACTAAATTCAACTGCTACAATATACACTATAGATCACGGTTGGCATTGAAAATTACACCCAAAAATTCTGCATAAATCCACATAAAAATACTTTTTTAAACAAGATTTTTTTTCCATTTTTTCTCATACTTGATACTCTTTCATTTTCAAGGCTAAAATTGCTAATTTTTACCTTTATTCATTTTTAACTTAATTTTGTTTGAACAAAATACTAATCCTTGTTTAAAAAATGAAACTCCTTCCAAGTTTATCAACATCAAGCTTATCTTTGTCACTGAGACAAAATATTACATCTTATGGCTAAGTAATAGAGTTCATAATATTTTATAAACAAAATTCTGACTTTGCCAAGTGTAGCTAACTACTTAAACATTGAAGTAATCCTAAGCTCAAGTAAAAGAAAGCAAGCAAGCATGGGGGATGAGAATATGAGGGGGAAAGGAAATGTACTCCGAGTGTAACTACATTTAGCTTCATTTCTAAACTTAACCAAAGCCCCATGCATAGGCTATTAAGCTACAGGCACATTATTAAAATATGGAAACAAATCTTACTTCAGATAGACAACACAAATACAATAACTCAACATGTTCATATCAAACTATTTACTATTATGCCATCTAATGACTTAAAAAGAAGTTAAGCAACAAATACAAATAAAAATGTACTTGTGTATAATGTATAACTACGTCTCGAACTATTTTTATTGTACATGAAATAACGTGTAGTCTTAGATGTTGTTTTAGTGCTTATTTATATCGCACTAACATCATAACCAAAAATATTTAAAAAATCCATTGAAGTGAATTTTCTCTTTAATCCAGATTTCTTCCAACCTTACTATTCTCAAAATAACAACAACAGTTGATATTTTGAGAACAGACTATTGGTTTACTGCTGAATATCAGCTCTTTAAAGGGATTACTAAATTTTTATTCTTGGTGACAACTTGAAAGGTTCACTCACCGTCAAATTGACTTTGTAGACGGGTTTCGTGATAGGATCCCATGGAAGCACCATCAAAGGTGGAAGAACACTGATCCTGTCATAGATATCGAGGGAGAGAGAGGCTTTCAGAGGAGGAGAGATCTCAAGCACTTCATCACCCACTTCAATGACAGATAATTTTGCCTGGAGGAGATTAAGTGCAAATGGTTGTTGAGCGTGTCTGGTCAGGAGTTCAAGTTTTATACACATCCCACGTAGAATTGGTTAATCATGAAATTAAAATAATATTTGTATGTACGCCTTCCATAAGAACTTCAGTCATCTGAACAATGAAAAACAATGAGTAATTTACTTTACAAGAAATCTTAGAATCTATTTCATAATTTTCCAGTGAATCTCCAGATGGAATAACTTTTAAACTGTTAAGGAACAAGTGATACATAAATTTGCATCAAAGAATGTCAATTCATCTCTATTTTATAAAAGGAATAGTAAAGGATGGAACTACGAGCAATACGAGGGCAGAAAATCCCCATAAAAGCATCTGCTTACTTCACTGGCACTAACTAAAACCTAAAGTGAAATTATTTAGTTCTCAGTTGAACATGACAATTTCAGTCTACTGTATTCCTTACTGAAATCAACTTTCTTTTCTTTACAAAAGAACAATTAAGTGACCAATACCGACACTAAAAAAAAGAACTTACGGTATCTAACAAGTTCTGAATCACCAAAGGATTAAGCAAAACTCACAGTAATCTTTGTAGTCCCTTTATGAATGGGGATTCCTTCAACGTAAGTTCCATTTCTAGAAATGTATTCTGTACTTATAAACTCCCAAGGAACAACAGTGTTGATAACGATGCTCTGAAACAGTTAAAAGACAAAAATTTAAAATCTAAAGCTGAAATGCGTGTGCAAATTGTCAATGCTATACTATCGCAATTTCATTTTAATTTTGCTTGATTTTTTTTTATGCAGGAAGGAGACACTAAGGTTGAATGCCCACAAAAATGACCTCCCCATAAAGGAAGCAGAGAGCCGAAATCAAGGTCCAAGGTTTTCGAGATACCTGGACAATTTGTATTTGAAAGATGGGTGGTTATAGACAAGGGGGAAAAGTGGACTAAGGAAGATTGTTCCAGAGTTGACCGGTTAAACAGATGAAAGACTGAATACCGATTAACCCTTGCGTTAGAGAGTTCGACAGAATAAGAGTAAAAACGTGTCAAAAACTAGGCTACTGCGCGCTCTCCTTAAAGGAGGAGACGCGCAGTTAGGAGTTCAGAAGAGCAGTGTCTATTATAATAGAGATAGTAAACAGAGAGGGAGTGAAGACAGTCAGTAAGAAGTGGGGAATTGATGACACACAAAGCCTTTGATTTCACCCAGTCAAGTAGAGCTGCGAGAGTTCAGCCACCTCGTACATGAAAAGCATACTACATACAGGGGCGGACAAGACCCGCGTACAGAGAGAGTAACTGACTGGGGGGTAAAGAAACTGTGGGGCTGGTATGGTGCATCTAACCACTTATACTCTTCCCAAAAGAGCTTCTATGTGATCTTTCCACAAAAGATCACGAGAAAAGGAAATGCCAAGAATGTTAAGAGATGAAGGATTGAGTTGTGTATTGTTGAAGGTAAGGAGATAGTCGTGTGGAAGATTGTGATGAGTAGACAGCCTTTATGCATAAAAGCTAACAAAATTTGGTGAACTGAAGAATCATCACATAGAACACCTGAAAGGTTGAAAAGAGAGTGTGTGTGTGTGTGTGTGTGTGTGTGTGTGTGTGTGTGTGTGTGTGTGTGTAGATGCGCCTCGGTTGTGTCGTGGTTAGCGTCGCTGACTACGAATCCATCGGCCTCGGGATCGAGACCCGGTGACGGCAGCCAGCGCGCAGCAAAACCCAGCTGTTCATCCTCCCACACAATAAAGAGAGTGGTTGGTAGTTAAATGGGTACCCTGGGTGGCCTAGTGGTTAAGACGCTGGGCTGCTGGTGGGGCATGGTTCGGATTCCACGTTAAACTGTAGGTCTAAGGTGGAGTGAAGAGCTTGACCTTCGTCAGAATGAACAATTCGGGCGGAAGCAAACCAAAGGTTTATTCACACACATATATATATATATATATATATATATATATATATATAATATATATATATATATATATATATACATACATTCAACTGCAAAGAACACGCAGTATAAATAACGTAAAGAACGACGCTTGTATAGGAGATATTCCGCGCAAGACGAGAAAGAGAAAACAACAAATGAAAAAATGAAGTACCACCTGGTACTTCATTTTTTCATTTGTTGTTTTCTCTTTCTCGTCTTGCGCGGAATATCTCCTATACAAGCGTCGTTCTTTACGATATATATATATATATATAAGCACACCGGACAAAAAATTAGTCACCCCTAATAGCACCGATAGTAGGAAGTTCAAGGTCACACAGAGGGCGCTGATGTAGCATTGGTAAGTGACAAGTAGCGGTGACGTAGCACACAGGATCAGATCTGTTTCGTGAGGTGGTGAAGAACAAAGTGTGTGTTGGATATAGTCTGCAAAATGGGTCGTGAGGCAGACGTTACTCAGTGGCAAAAAGGAGCCATCGTGTTTGGCAGAGCCCACGGACACAAAATGTCTGAAGTAGCCCAATTTGTTGGTGTGTCAACGCGTACTGTTCAGCGAGTTTACAAAGAGTCGTGTAGTTCGCAATCAACTGACAATCGACGGCGTAACTGTGGCCGGAAAACAATTCTCGACAATAGGGGCCGCCGCCATGTTTCTCGTCTAGTAACTGCAAATCGTTTTCAAACCAGAGAACAATTGCTCCAAGAAACCAATGAGGTTCTCCAGCGACCAATTTCCGAACGGACATTGCGACGAGAACTGCATGCGATGGACATCTGGAGCAGGGTACCACGGAAGAGGCCGCTGTTAACAGCAAGTCACAAATTGGCACGTTATAAATGGGCTCAGAGGCACAAAAACCGGACTGCGGCAGATTGGAAACGTGTAATTTGGTCCGATGAGTCCCGTTTTTGTTTGTTCTCCAATGATGGGAGGCGACGAGTACATCGCAGGTCCAATGAAGCCTTTAATCCTGAATGCGTCGAAGGTGTTGTTCAGGCTGGAAACAGAAAGTGAAGCGCAGGAATAGACACCCACGGACTCTGGCGGAACTTCGGGACCGGCTGATGAACGAGTGGCAGCAAATCGATGTTCAGTACATGCACAACCTCGTAGAGTCTCTGCCTCGCCGGATTCGTGCGGTTATCAAGGCCAGAGGCGCAGTCACACGTTATTAGGTACATTCTGAGAGGGGTGACTAATTTTTTGTCCGGTGTGCTTATATATATATATATATATATATATATATATATATATATATATATATATATTATATGTTAGACAAAATAATATGAACACCCGCCGATTTCACAGGTTATCTTTACGGACTGCTCAGACACAAAGTAAACGGTCAAATGACTGGCAAACCTATTTAAATGGGTAACAGTGTGTATACGTCATGTTATAACCCTCACGTTGTTTTTACAGATCTGAGTGAATTATGAATTAGCAGTTATGAAAGACCTGTCAGACTTCCAGAGGGCAAATTGTCGGAGCGCGGATGGCTGGTGCATCGGTGACGAAAACCGCTCAGATGTTCAATGTATCCAGAGGAACTGTCTCTATGGTCATGTCTGCATACCAAAACCATGGAAAGACAAGCACCGACAAATGCAATAGTGGACGCAAGAAGAAGCTGTGATATCGAGACCGCCGGGTGCTAAAGCGCACTGTGACAAAGAACCATAAGACCACAGCTCCAAAAGTGACTGCAGAGCTTAACCAGCATCTTGCAAGCCCGGTATCGACCAGAACTGTACGTCGCGAGCTCCATGGAGCTGGATACCATGGGAGGGCTGCAATTGCCAAACCCTTCCTTTCGCACATCAACATTGAGCGGCGCAGAAAATGGTGTAATGACCATAAGAATTGGTCAATGGACCGGTGGAAGAATGTAGTCTACTCCGACGAATCCTTCTTTACGCTATTTCCATGTTCCGGTCGAGTTTACGTCTGGAGACAGCCTAAAGATGCTTATGACCCCGACTGCCTGACCCCAACCGTTAAGCATGGAGGCGGATCTGTGATGGTTTGGGCAGCAATATCGTGGAATACTCTTGGCCCAGCTGTAGTACTGAATGGTAGGGTTAACGCCGAGGTCTATCTGTCAATATTGGCTGACCAGGTCCATCCCATGGTCCAAACGCTGTTTCCCAATGGCGGCGCCGTCTTCCAGGATGATAATGCACCAATCCACACCGCTGGGGTCGTTAAAAACTGGTTTGAAGAGCATGTTAGTGAAGTAGAACGCTTGGATTGGCCTCCACAATCCCCGGATCTTAACATTATCGAGCATCTGTGGCGTCAGTTGGAGCAGCAGGTCAGAAGCCGATTCCCACCGCCGGCGTCTTTGGAGGAACTGGAGCAGGGTTTGCTCGAAGAATGGCTCAGGATTCCTCTAGCCACTGTCCAAAAGCTGTATGAATCAATTCCCCGACGCATTGCAGCTGTTATTGCCGCTAAAGGAGGACCAACTCCATATTAAGAATAAAAACCGCCATTTATCAAGGTGTTCATATTATTTTGTCCAATCCCTGTATATATATTTTTTATATATCAACTGGACTGGTTTGGACTAGGTTTCAAAAAGAGATGGTCTGGACCACTATTTTTCAATCTTTGCATGTACAGTTAAGGCCAGAAGTTTAGACACCCTTCTGATAATCTACAATCTTGGCAGATAGTTTACAGAATGTTGATCCTACAATTTATACATTTACTGTATCATACACATTTATCATTTTCTTAATACAATGTACCATTAAAAGGGTCAGTGCAAGTAAGACAGATGAGAAGGGATGTTGTTATAGATCGAGTACATTACAGAAGTATAGGCACCCCTTACCTTAATACTTTGTATGACCACCTTTCACAGCCATAACCTGGAGCAACTATTGTTTGTAACAGTGTGCGATGTTATTGATTTGTTACTTTGGGGTTTTATTCCATTCCTCCTAACAAAGAGCTTCCAGGTAATGCAGATTTGTAGGTCTCCTTGCATGAACTGCCCATTTCAGATTCTTCCATATCCCCACAATGATATTTAGGTCTGGCAATTGCAATGGCTATTCTAAGACCTAAATTTTCTTCTCATGGAAACCAGTTCATTGTTGATTGCGATCAGTTCTTTAGGTTGGACGATCCAGTTGCAGACCATTCTGAGCTTCCTAATGGATAGCAGATTTTCTTCCAAAATCTGTTGGTATCTTGATGAATCCATTCCTCCTGCTATTGGAACAAGGTTGCCAATGCCTGAAGTCGACATACAGCCCCCAAAGCATGACCAATACCAACACTAAAAGAAAAGTTATTTACGGTAGATCCACCCCCATGCCTCATTGCAGGTATGACCTTTTCACTAAATACAGTATTCCTTCTCCAAATATGTCTCATTAGACTACACTATCTTCTTCCAGAACATTCCCCGTTTATTAAGATATTTACTGACATAGTTCAAACAAGCTCCTTTATGACAAGGCTGTAATAAAGGCTTTATCTTGCAACTGCTCCATGAAGATCATGTTCATGGAGTTCCTTTTCACCATGGAAATACTAACATTTACACCCTTTTCATCTAGTGTGTTTGTTACAACATCTGTAACCATCATTCTGGCATCACACAAGAGGATTTTTGAAGGTTGAGTTGATCTTGGTAATGTGGTAACAATTTCTAAATTCTTCCATTTCAGCACTATACTTAGTACAGTATTTACAGAAAAACTGAAATATCTTGAAATACACCTGTAGCCACCTCACTTCTTGTAACACTCAATAGTCACACTCTATGTCTTCTGACATCTCTTTAAAGGATCCATCTCATAATGAACTGAATACTACACTACTACACGCTTTGAAGGTTGCTTCATATTCTAGATGTTACTGCGAGATATGACGTGGTTGGTTATTCATTCAAACAAACTTATACACAATGGTTGTTCCAAGTTATGGTTGCGAAAGGTAGCCATACAAAGTATCAAGGCAAGGGGTACCTGCATATTTGTGATGTATTCCATCTATAACAACATCCCTTCTCATTTTTCTCGTACTAACCATTATATCAAGAAAATAATGAAAGTGTATGATATAGTAAATATATTGACTATAGGATCAACATCATGAAAACTATCCATCGAATCGTAGATTATCGGAAGGGTGCATAAACTTTTGACCTTAACAGGATAGTGTTAGCTTTACCTGAACTACTTGCTTCCTCGAATATGCGATATGAATAAAGCTTGAATAACACGTTTCTGATACAAATTGTGCCTTAATGGTATGAAATAAGCATATTTGAATTCTGGATTGGTCCAAGGTTCGCAAGTTGTACAGTATTAGCAATACTGTACAGATACGTAAGGAAGGGATATCATGTACGAACACGTACGATTTTGCATAATGTAAAAGTGTCCCCACCGGGACTCAAACCCAATTCTTCTTCAGTAGAAGGAAAGATCACTGAGCATCACGAGGTAAAAGTTAATATAACCCGGTGTATACTTCAACATCCAGAAGTGTTTTCTGCACTAACTCAAAGTAAGAACAAGGTAAAAAAGGCCAAGCCATTTCTTTCTAATTTAAAACTGTTCTTAAAAATGGTTTAAATTTGGAAATGATCAAGAAAAAATCCTTCACTTACGCTGGAAAGACAAATTTTATTGTTGTTCCTGTCATAGACATGAACGACGAATGCGTAATGGTTGCCCACAATTAGTGCAGGATTATTGTGGGGAAAGATGGTGATGGTCAGGTAAGAGGGATCAACCACATGCAGTGTCGCTGTTGGCTGTTTTAGGGTCTCGGAAGACTTCACATTATTATCTTGCAACATCACCTAAAAAAAAAAAAAAAATAATAATAATAATAATAAGTGAAGAGAATAATCAAGTGAAGAGATTAATAATAACAATAATAATCTATAAGGTATATCTCAGCAATAATTTTAATTTAATACCCTTTCTGTATCTTTACATCAAATGAGCTAAATTTCTTTTTAATAAAATAACACTCATGAATACAAAACACTGAAAACAATTTTCAGTTGGAATTTTTCAATAAAAAAATCACCAGTGACTTTAACGAACAAATATAGTTCTTTATTCGATAAATGGCTATAAGGCACTCGGGCGAAGCGGGTCTGTTTCTCTCCAGGAAAGAGAGCCTCAAGACGCAGCACATTACATATTTAAAACGTGCGTAACATACAACCATGGCATATGATGTAATAACTACGAGTACACTCGAACCCCGTTAATTCGCACTCCATTATTTCGTACTTCGGGTTGATTCGTACATTTCTTCAACCCTTCAAAATATAAGAGGAATTTCGAACTTTTTGGTACCAACCAATGTACAAATAATCCGACAGTTGTACGAACTGTACCCACGCGGGCCATTGCGGCTTTCATGTTGTCACATGCACTTTGTGTGTGGGCCTAATGAGGTTGCCAATTAGTATTTTTTCTCCTACTAGGTAAGAATTTCTAAATGGAATATATTTTAGCAATCAGGAATGTGCTAGGAAAGTATCAAATATTCTAAGATCATGCTAGAAAAAGGGTAAATTTTCTCTAAAAAAAAAAAATTATTGTATTACCAATAAAGCTTCATTTTATACAGAAATACAGGTAGTGTTTGCATAATTTCATATGTACAGTTGCACGCATATGTAATGTTCCTCGCCTCACAGGCGACTCCGTACATGTGGCAACGCCGCAGTGTTAGTCAAGGTACCCCAACTGAGGGAAGGTCGGGTGGAGGGGGGACAACCGAGTCCAACAACATATAACAGAATATATTTAAAGGACAAATGAATGTGCAGTCATTGACATGGAGGTAATTATAATGTAATATCTGTGTTCATAAAGATAAACAATTAATATGATCGTGAAGAGCGTTGAACTCCATGTAGTTTACTAGTCTTATAGAGTAATAAGGTTCCATTATGATTACGGCAAATCTATATGAACAACTACTACAATAGAACTTTTTATATACTAGTGAATGCGAAATGTTCGCCTGCAGGAAATTTTTGCATTCATCGCGTAGGCCGTAGGCTATAGTTCACACGAAAATATCCAGCAGGCGAAAATTTGACAATTTAAACTAATCTTTGGAAGATAGTAAGAAAATAAAACTTAGACCATTAAAATGTTTTATTTGAAAAGTAAATTCAGTATATTGTAATAAAACATTGTAAAGTAAAAGCAGTAAAAACATTTTAAATTATACTGTATTATTACTGTATAACAAGAATGTCATGAATGCCGTTAATTTCCCAACCCTTCCGAATGGTCTCCCTCATTTTGTGTAGGTTATCCCATGCAGAGACAATCCATTTAGCATGAAGAGGTTTCAGTGTGGAGAGCTTCAAATCTATCTTACCGAGTGTGTCATTTACGTTGTCTGCTACTGAAACTTTATCCGCGTACCAAGAGGTAAAACTTGCGTTGATATACGACCTCAACCTCGACCAATCACAGTCCAGAATAAATGTCGTCATTCATGACCATTTTAATCTATAAGATTATAACTAGCAACTGTTGACCGCGAAATTATGATGCCACGAACTCGTCCAAGGATACGAAAGAGCGAAAATTTGCTGCCGCGAAATTAACCTGGTTTACAGTATATATTATATATATATATATATATTATATATATATATATATATATATATATAACTTATTAACTCATACAATATTATACTAATGTTTGTGAAATGACGTCGATAGGCCAAACCGAGGTGTTGACATGGTTACTGGCATGATCTATGCTCATACCATATTTCTACACCTTATAACGAACAACTCTGAAAATGAATCCACCTCAAGATAAAATTGCACAGTGAGGCCGGATAATTGGTATGCGGGAAGCAGGCCTCTCTGTAGCTGATGCTGACATAGTCATGGAACTGGGAATTTCGAAGCCTACTGTTCGACGCTCGATGCAGAGGTAGCAGGAGACTGGGAGTCTGCTAGATCGTCCTAAGTGTGGGGCATCAAGAAAGACCATCCAAGAAGAAAACCGGAGAATAATCAACGAACTGCAGAACGATCCTAACAACAACGTAGTCGCCATCCGGGAGACACTACATATGGGCGTGTCAGTGGACACCGTAAGGAGATGGTTGCATGAAGCAGGATTTTTATTTATTTTTATTTTTTTCAAAGTATGACCGCTCATGGCCACCAAAAGAAAGGTGGATAGCAGAGCGAACGTAAGACGAAAACTATGAAACAGCTAGCGGAAATGAATAATAGACGGAAAAAAAGAAAAAAAAATAAATAAATAAAAAAAATAAAAAGGGGGGGGGGCCAGATATAGAAAAATCATAGCGGAATCACAGCCGGTAAAGAAGTCGGGAACGAGAGAGAAAGGAGAACAACCCGGTCACCGAAAAGTAGGGACCTTCAGATAGAATAGCGCCAAGCCTATCACAAGGCCCGACGCTCACCAAAAAGGGAAAATACTCTCCGCGCAGCGCAGAGTAAAGCGGACACTCCACCAGGTGGTGGGCAACTCTAGGTGGAACGTTACAATTGGGACATCGGGGCACCCGATCCCCGGCCATCAAATAGCCATGGGTCAGGTGGGTGTGGCCAATACGGAGGCGGGCCAGAACCACCTCCTTATGGCGCGACCGATGGAAGGAAGAGGCCCAACATCCCAATTTAGGTTTAATCTTACAGAGTTTGTTATTTGTAGCGCCATCCCAGCGACTCTGCCACCGGGAGCGCAAAAAACTACGAAAACCAGGGATATAATCTGAAAAGGGGAGGAACACGGGTGAGACCTGTAGTCGGCACGCGGAATGGACAGCTTGATCGGCAGCCTCATTCCCAGCTACGTTAACATGTGCAAGGACCCAGCAAAATACCACCTCCTTGCCACCAGAAGTGACAAGGATATGGCACAGTAACTGGATACGTCGGACCAGTGGGTGGACGGGGTCGAAACATTCCAAGCCATCCAGGGCACTGCGGGAATCCGAATAGATAACAAACGACCCATCCGGATGCTCCCGCACCACCTCCAGAGCGCTCAGAATGGCATAGAGCTCCGCCGTGAAAACGGAAGCCTCATCAGGGAGGCGGATACATCGGGGAGCAAGAGCAGACGACTGGGGAACAGACGCAGCCCCAACGTCCCCCGCCGAGCTCAAGCCATCTGTGAAGACCGCAACACATGCAGAGTGACACGCTGTATGCTGAAAGAACAGACCGAAGCAAGGCAGAGTCAGAATCGGCCCTGCGAACGGGGCGCAACGCCCTACAGCATGTAACAGGGGTGCTCTCTCAAGGTGCAACACCCTCGAAAGAGACCGGTATGACGGATGAAGGAGGAGCGCCCATACCATCGAGGAGGGAGGTCACCGTGTCAGTGAAATACCAACCTCCATCCCGGCAGAACGTCCTCTTAACCACCTGGAACAGAGGAGAGTTGGGAAGACGGAGAATCCGGAGATAGTGCTTGGCAATGAGGAACGACCTCCGATCCTCCAAGGGAAGTATGTCGCACTCAACCTGCAGACTATCAACCGGAGAGGAGCGGAAGGGGCCAGATGACATGCGCAGTCCTCTAGAGAGGACCGGGCCCAGTATCCGAAGGGCCGTACGGGAGGCGGAGCCATACACCACACTCCCATAGTCTAATTTTGCTTGTACCAGGGACACGTACAAACGGAGGAGTGTCCGCCTATCCGCGCCCCACGTAGTATGAGACAAATGTTCCAGCAAATCCAGGGTACGTCTTGCAGTCTCGCGCAGCCTGCAGAGTTGGGGAACCCAGCTCAAACGGCTATCGAAGACCATACCCAAGAAACGTACTGATCGAACGAGGGCCAGAGGCTGACCCCCGAGTGTAAGACTAATGGCCGGGACGGCGCCGGAGCCACGTCTCCTTGACGGAAGGAAGGCCACGCACGAAGTCTTCGGGGAAGACAGCCTAAGGTCCACCGACGACGCCCAACGTTCAACCCGATTGACCGCGAGTTGAACTTGCCTCTCCACGAGGGGGGGGGAGCTCGTCCCTGCGGCATAGACAACCAGATCATCGGCGTAGACGGAACAACGCACCGAGGGCGGGAGGGCCCCGGGTAGCGCAGACATGACCAGATTGAAGCAGGAGATGCTCAAAACACACCCCTGAGACACCCCTTCCTCCTGAACATACAGGTTAGACGCCCCATTACGGACGAGGAAAATGCAACGGCAGAGGAAGTTTCGAATAAACGTGGGCAAAAGGCCCACGAAACCAAGAGACTTCAAACGGTCCATGACAACTCCCCGACGGGTCGTGTCATAGGCCTTTTGGACGTCGAAAAAGTCGGCCAGAACAAGTTTCCGGCGGGAAAAGGCCTCCTGTACATCATGACCAAGGAGGAACCAAGGAGGAGAAGAGGGTCCAGAGTACCCCGAAACCGACGAAAGCCATACTGGGTCGGGGGTATAACCCAAGCGACTCCAGTGTAAATGAAAGTCGGACGGCCACCATTTTTTCAAGGAGCTTGCATAAGCTGTTCGTCAGGGCAATAGGCCGATAGCCCGCCACCTCCGCCGGATCCTTCCCCGGTTTAGGTATCGGGATCACAATCGCCTCCCTCGACGGGAAGGGAACGACCCCTCAACCCACATCCGGTTGAAAAGATCCAGCAAGAAGTGCAGGGCCATCGGGTGCAGATTCCTGATAAAGTCATAAGGAATGTCATCAGGGCCAGGGGCGGAAGAACGACGGGTTGCCAGGGCAGCCCGAAGTTCCCGCATCGTAGAGACGGTTATAGGGCTCGTTCCCAGGTGGTGGGAATGTAACAGCCGACAACAGACGATCCGCAGCTGAAGGCGAACGGGAAACTGCAGCAAAAGCCCCGGCCAGCCGATCGGCTCCAGCAGTAGGATCCGAAAGGAAGCCGTTCCCGTCCCGAAGGACAGGGTGACGAGCAGTGGTTTTGTGCCGGAGAACCAGCGACACCACAGCCAAAACCAAATCTTCACCCTCGGAAGGTGTTGCTTAGTGTTTGGTGGGATAAAGGTGGTGTAATACACTTTGAAACCTTACCACACAACCAAACAATCACCGCTCAAGTCTACTGTCAACAAGTGGATCGACTGAACACTGCACTAAAAGAAGAGAGACCTCCTTTGGTTAATCGGAAAGGAATCGTGTTCCACCACGACAACGCACGTCCTCATACCGCTCGGATCACTTCTGCAAAAAATGAGGAGCTTGGGTGTGAAAAACTTCCACATCCTCCATATTCTCCAGACCTTGCACCTTCAGATTATCATCTCTTCAGGAGTCTGCAAAACTATCTTAACGAGAAACAGTATACTTCTTTAGATGACCTGCAAACCAGTCTTTGTACGTTTTTTGCCTCAAAACCGCCTGAATTTTATAAACATGGCATTGAAAAGCTTGTAGGACGTTGGCAGTGTGTCAATGATTCCGATGGAAAATATATACTAGATTAAAAAGTTTCCCCGAGTTTTTTTTGTCCTTCAAATTCCGATCTAAAAAACGACATTACTTATGGGATGACCTGATAATTTGAGAAAGTTGGGCAAAATCCAAAAAGCACAGGAAAGGGAAAAGAAATCAAAAGAAAAATTAAGAGAAGCAAGGGACTAATATATATAAGCTTATTTATATTTGTAGGTTTGTAAGGGATGATGATGATGATGTATGTCTGTTTGTTTGCCTGATGTGCTATATTCATTTATACATACCTTAACAGCTAGGGTATTCTGTGCCAAATTTAGTACACACATTAAGGGAGAAACGGGAAAGGTTTTATTGAGATACACACCCCTCACAATGCCCCACCAGGTTCTGTTTCAATGGGCTTTTGCTGTGCAAGGCACAGTGAGCATTCTACTGGGATATATTTTGGTGAAAGCTTTGGATTGAGTCTGGCACAAATCCTTAATTACCAAACTGCCCTCCTTTGTTTTCTATATTTCTATCTGTGCCTTTCTGATTACCTTTCTAGCAGTTGTAGATTGACACTGTTCTTCTTCCAAACCCATTAATAATGGTGTTCTGTAAGGTTCTGTCCTGTCACCTACTGTCTTCCTTTTATTTATCAATGATCTTAAGTCACACTTCCTGTCCTATCCACTCCTACACCAATGATTCCACCCTCCACTTCTCCACCCACTTCACAAGGCATCCCTCTCAACAGTCACTCCATGATTCACGTAGGATGGTTATGATGCACTTGATCTTAATACACTTGATGCATCTTGAACCTTCTCTTAAATGTATAACATTAATTTCTTTGTATGGTATTAGTATAATGCCTTCAATCAATGGTGACCTTGCATTTATCATATCAATAATGATAATTTACGATTAATACATACTTTAACTATTAATGATACTTATTTATTTATTTATTTATTATTAATTAATAATAACTAGTTGTTTATTTTTAATAAGAGCCCAGTAAAGCCTAAAGCTTAAGGGCCAAATTAAATAAAATAAATAGACCAGCTTCACAATTATTGTAACTGTCATTGTAAATTGTAAAAGCAATGTATTTATTTTATTATTAATAAAGGTTATTCAATTCAATTCGATCTCTGATTGGAGCAGGGAAAACCTTGTGGGTTTTAGTGCCTCAAAAACTCAAGTTTCTTCATCTATCTACTCATCACAACCTTCTACATGACAATCCCCTTATCTTCAACAACACACAACTCAATCCTTCATCTTCTCTTAACATTCTGGGTGTTTCCTTTTCTTGTCATCTTTCCTGGAAAGATCACATATACTCTCTTTCCAAAACAGTTTCTAATTGGTTAGGTGTGCTGTACAGGTTCTCCAGTTTCTTCACACCCACTCATTGCTGTCTCTGTACAGGAATCGTGTCCACCCCTGTATGGAGTACAGACTTGGGGCATTCCAGGACAAATCACCCAAAAATTTAAAAAATGTCACCACTCCCGCCTGGATTTTAATGAAAATTGACATATGGGGTTCTTCCGGGTGCTGATTTCACTGGTTCAAATAAAAAAGTTCTATGACCCATAGTTTTTGAGATATGGGCCCCCAAAATCTTGGGGGCCCCACTTTACCACCTAACTTTAACCCTTTGAGGACCACAGGACATATTTGTCCCAACGGAAATAATAATATAAATTGTACAATGATGCAACGTTTCTACAAATACATCTACATGTTTATACAGGTATCGTTTAGTTGTCGGAAAATTAACCCAAAAATGGGTCATTTAAGTGACTATAGTTACTAATATCTAATTGTAAATAACAATAAAACTTAAACTTTTAAGTTCAAAGAAACGTATACTGGTCGTCAAAGGGTTAATGGGCAATAACTCCCAAACATCTTACCGTAGACCTATAAAACTATACATTTTTTGAATCAGCATGAGATCTATTAAATGATACCACATTCAAATGTGTAGAACAATAATGAAAATTCCCTCCCCACTTTTTTTGTTGTTTCTTTTTTACCCCCACCCCCTCCTAGACAGCGAAATCTAAAAAAAAATTTTTCATTTATTAAACTTCCATTAATTGTTAAAAGATACAAACAATAAAAAACGTGGGTATCAAGTTGCAAGATATTTTAAAAATCATTGAAAAAATATGTACATTGACATTTGTACATTGAAATTTTGACATTTTTACGCACACTAAAATAGAGAACTACAAATTATATACTGTATTTACATCCTATGTATAACTCATATTCACGCAGTCTCTCTCAAATGTTTGTTAATTATGCTTATTTTTATTACAGATGTGCTTATTTTGAGTCAAATCATATCTTATTTTTGAGATTTACAATTGTGTATTTTTAGTAATGAAAAATGGTTAGATACTGTGATGATCCTTTACAAAAACATAAGAAAAAGATACACAAGGATATAAGAACCATCAGCCAATCACTTTATGATCGATGTAAATGGAAACTACAAAGGAATACTGTATTATGTAGCAACTGTAGAAAATTATTGACCCAGAGACCAGAGTTGCTATCAACATCACAAAGTGAAGAGTCTGATCACAATCAGTCTTCTGGGAATGTTATTTCAGAAAGCAATGAATATGATCCAAGTATATCAAGTAATGCCAAAGAAGAGGCTTCTCAAGTTCTAGAAAGTCTTACTGTGACTCCAGTGAAGAAGCGTAAGTATTTAATGATAGGTAGCTACTTTTTATATTTATAATTTTTTATTTATATTATTTATTTATAATGCATTTACTTTCAAGACAGTTTTTCAGCAGTTGCTGAAACACTTAATGAAATTAATATGTTGACATATTAAACTTATTAAACTTATGACATTAATATGTTGACATTAATTACACTGCCCAACACCAATTTTGCTGATTTAATTCTAACACCTGTTTTTAGGTAACTTTGGTGTGCTGATTTAAAAAATCACCTTAGTTTTTGCCTATCACGTCAGGTTTTTGAGCAATCAAATACGGATATTTTGGAGATATCACATTTTGGCAAGGTTATGCCCAATTTTTTTTCTTTTCAAAAAATAAGTTTTTACATACTCAGAATCAGCATGGAAAAGTAAACAATTGTGCAGGGAGTGAACTTTAATATACAATGGTAATATTGACACACAGTGATTAAAAGTGTTTAAATAAGCAAAAAATTAATCCATATTAAAGCAAGCACGGGACCAGTTTTCTTAACATTGTCTTTTTCTTGTTTTCTTACTTTTCAGTGCTGATAAATTTTCTCTTATAGGACTTCCTAGAATGAGAGATGTCAAGACAATCTCTTTGCAGGCTCCAGCAGTAGTCAGCCATCATATGGGTATCCCATCTTCCTTGGTATCGTTCTTCCATCATTTTGATATCTTGGTGGAACCTTTCACCTTGCTCTTCACTAACATCAAGATTTTCTGGAAATTTATCCAGATGACTGTTGAAATAGTGAACTTTAATGCTCATGTTGCAACCCAACTGCTGAAAGTTTACAAGTAAATCCTTTACAAGATCTTCATAATTTTCAGACTTTTTGTTTCCTAAGAAGTTCTTAACTACTGCCACAAAAGCATTCCAAGCTCTTGCCTCAGTTTCGGTCATTGAGTTACTGAACTGTGGATCTTTCATCAGTTTTCTTATCCACAGATAAAATTTTAACAGCAAAACAGCTGTTAACATGTCTCAAAAATCATCAATTTTGATAAGCGCCCTTCATGGATCACCCAAAATAGGCATATTGCATTGCACGAAAACCTGATGTGATGGACAAAATCTAAGGTGATTTTTTAAATCAGCACATCAATATTATCCAGAAACAGGTCTTAGAATTAAATCAGCAGCAAAAAAATTTTTTTTGTTGGGCAGTGTTGTTGTTATCCATATATATCAAATGGAGTCAAATATTTATTAATTCAAAAATTTCAGATGGTTTGGGTTCAAGAAAAGAAGCAAAAGCTATTCAAACAATAGAAAAAGCACGTCGTTCTTTAAAACGAAAGCTAGAAACAAGTTTAGAAATTGAGATCCCAAGCCCATCAAAAGCTACAAAGTTGGATCATGAAACTCAAAGGTATGAATTTTAAAATGATATGCTATTATTACATAGAACTATACCTAAACTAAAACTGAAGCATAAAAACAAAATGTAGGTACTCACCTTTGATAGTAGAAACTAGAAGCACAACTCCCTAAAGATTGGAGATCAATGGGCCCATTAAATCATTTGGAATTCATTTGGTCACAAAATAATTTTTGGTTTAATTTGACTATCTCAAAGAATGCTCATTTTGTTACACTTGAAATCAATATTATAATGCAAAAAATTTAATATGCACATGTAATGTTTTGTTTATAGCTATTATACATTCATGAATTTGTTTCAGGTCAATGATTCATCTCATGAATGAACTGGTTGAAGCTTTCCATTCTACTGACAGTTATGAGAGGAAACTCAAAATATTGACATTATCTCCATTTACCATATCAAAAACTATAAATTTATTTCAGACAACTGAATATTTAGTTAAGAAAAGCAGAAATATAAAACAAAGACTTGGAATTATTCCTGAAATTGAACCCATGTCAAAAGGAAAAGTAATAACTAAAGGTACTAAAGATTCTGTTCAGAAATTTTTTGAATCGGATGAAATTAGTCATTTGTGCCCAAGTACAAAAGACTGCCTGAGTATCAGAAATGAAAGTGGGTACAGTGGAACCTCAATATATGAACTTAATTCGTTCCTGAGGGTTGTTCTGATATCGAATTGTTCGTATATTGAATCAATTTTTCCCATAAGAAATAATGTAAATTGGATTAATCCGTTCCAGACCCCCAAAAGTTATCCCTTACGAGACATTTTTAAGTCAAAATATTGGTTAATTAAACCTGTAAAATAAGACTTACATGCATAAAATCATACATGAAACCTGTAACAACAATAAATAATGCAATATTATACAAATAAATGAAAATTTAACCTGAACTTTACCTTTGCTGAGGAGTGATGATGGCCTAAGTGGAAGCTGGAGAGGAAGGTGGGGTGGAGGAGGGAGATTATTGTTTGGAAGGGGAGTCACCTTCCATAAAAACATCAGGTAACTCCCCTTCTGGTGTTCTGTCTCTTTTCCGTCTCTTTGCAGTAGCACTAGAAGATGCTGGGGATTCACTAGCACTTGATTTTTTTCTTTGGTAAAGAACTTGTCCAATGTTGTCTGTGTCTGCCTACTCTTCAAAATATTTCTAAAGTATGCAATCACATTGTCATTGAACAAATTGATGCTACTATTCACTACAGCAATGTTAGGGTGCCATTTCTCCACCATGCTCTGTGTTTTAGCCCAATGAAAACACAATTCCTTAATGTCTGCAGTGGAACTGTTGCCCTTACTCATCCCCTCCTCCTCTGAAGAAAGTTCCTCAGCCACTTCTTCTTGCTGCTCCTTCTGAAGGTCTTGCAGTTCTGTGGTGAGCTCCTTCCTGTGATCCTCCACCAACTCCTCTACATCCTCATTGTCCACATCCAATCCCATGGACTTGCCCAGAGACACGATTTCATCAACCACAGGCTCTGCCCCAAAACCTTCAAAGTCTCTGCCTGTCACACAGTCTGGCCACAATTTCTTCCAGGCAGAGTTCATTGTCCTCAAAGAAACTTCCCCCCATGCTTTATCTATTATCCTCAAACAATGGAGGATATTGAAGTGATTCTTCCAAAAGTCCCTGAGGGTAAGTTCTGTGTCAGAGGTCACTTCAAAGCACCTTTGAAACAGGGCTTTTGTGTAAATTTTCTTAAAATTAGAAATGACCTGCTGATCCATGGGTTGGATTAGAGGAGTGGTGTTAGGGGGTAAAAATTTCACTTTAATGAAGCTGTATTCACCCGCCAAATCATCCTCCAAGCCTGGGGGGTGAGCAGGAGCATTGTCCATGACCAACAGCGCCCTTAATGGTAAACTGTTTTTCTCAAGATAGTCTTTCACACTTGGGACAAACACTTCATGAATCCACTCAATAAAAAAACTGCCTTGTTACCCAAGCCTTACTATTAGCCCTCCACATCACACTTAGTTTACTTTTTATCACTATTTTTTTTAAACACACTGGGATTTCCAGAATGGTACACAAGCAACGGTTTAATTTTGCAGTCCCCACTAGCATTACCGCACAACAAGTGTGTTAGCCGGTCTTTCATCAGCTTGTGTCCTGGTAATGCTCTCTCTTCTTGGGTGATATAGGCTCTCTTAGGCATTTTTTTCCAGAAGAGGCCTGTCTCATCGCAATTAAAAACTGACCGGCTTCTTTCGGTTCAGATATGAGGGAATGGTTCGTATACAAGGACAATTTTTTCTCGAAAAAGTTGTTCGTATACCGATTTGTTCGAATAGAGATGCGTTCGTATATTGAGGTTCCACTGTATAAAGAATCTGTGCAGAAAAGACTGGTGTTAATGAATCTGAAAGAAGCTTTTAGTCTCTATAAAAGTAATCCAGATAGTCCCCATATTGGCTTCTCTAGTTTTGCCAGCCTTCATCCCAGACATTGTGTTTTAGCTGGAGCTGCTAGTACCCATTCTGTGTGTGTATGTACATACCACCAGAATGCCAAAATACAATTCTCAGCTTTGGGTGTCGAAGGATTGGAATACACAACTCTTATGGATGGAGAAAGCAGTGTGTGATGTCAACAGGAATTGCATGATGCAAATATGTAATCTCTGTCCAAAAGAACAAGGTATTAAGAATTTTTTGCTCACTTTTCAGTGTTAACGATCCTGAATGTGAGGAAATAAAATATAAACAATGGGTTACCACAGATCAATGCAATATGGTTGAAAAAACAGAACCTGTAGATGATTTTATAAATTCATTAAGCACAAAAATTGTCAAATTGACATGTCATCACTTTATGGCAAAGAATCAGAGTGCATTTCTAAAAAACTTGAAGAATAATTTAAATAGCCACACAGCTGTAGTTCTTGGTGACTTTTCAGAACTACTCATTTGTAGTACAGGATGCAGCCCAAGGTTTTCATTGGGGAAAATACCCAATGCACAGTGCATCCCTTTGTGTTATATTATAAGGAACCAGAAAGTAATGAAACAAAACATTCAAGTTATTGTTTTTTTATCTCCAAATACAAAACATAACACTACAATGGTTTACACTTTTTTGAATACACTCATACCTATTATTAGAAAACCCCACCTTCACATCAAAAAATTACATTATTTTACTGATGGATGTGCAGGACAATATAAAAATTATTTCAACTTTGTTAACATTTGTAAACATGAAGAAGATTTTGGGCTGGAATGTGAGTGGAATTTCTTTGCCACAAGCCATGGTAAGAGCGCTTGTGATGGGATTGGGGGTACAGTGAAAAGATCTGTAGCCAGAGCAAGCATGCAGAGAACATTCGCAAATCAAATATTAACACCAGAACACATGTTTGAATTTTGTTCAAACAATATAAGTGACAGCCTAAATTTTTTTTTAATAAATTCTGAAGAAATTGAAGCTATGGAAAAATTTTTAAGTGATAGATATGAAAAAAATATGCGGCTAACAGGAACACAAAAATTCCACAGATTTGTACCTATTAATGCAAGTAACAAAAACATTTGAATTATCTTCTGATGAAGTTGGTGAGGTGAGGATTACAAGCAAAGTTTTTCTGGGTGAAAATAATGTTGAAGTTAATCCAAAAATAGGAGAGTACATAGTTTGTACCTAAATGATCAGAAATGGTTGGGATTTGTACATTCCTATAATGAGGAATTTGATGACTTTGAGGTTAGCTTTTTGCATCCATCAGGATATAGTGTTTACTATTACTTTCCACAAATTAGATATATGCCACATATCAAGAGATAAAATTTTAGGTTTATTAAGCACACCAACTTTAAAGCCAGGAACAATGCGTATTCAATGTTTTCCCACAAAATGAGTTGAAAAAACTCGTGTAATTATAAATCAACTTGATGTAATATGTGTGTTCAATTTGTATTTTTGCCATTTATTTTCATTCATGTGAATATATCATTTGTAGTTCTCTATTTTAGTCTGCAGGCGTAAAAATGTCAAAATTTCACAATGTACATATTTTTTCAATAACACTAGGCAACAAAGATTTTGTTACAGAAGACCAAATAGGTGCTCCCAACTAATTTTGGTATGCTGATTTCAAATCTATAATTAGATTTTTTGTATCACGTCTAGATTTTGTGTAAAATGCAAATCACCTTTAGTAAAATTTTCTACCACGTCCAGATTTTGGTTTTAATCAGCTTAATGCCAGTAATATGAAACTTGCTTTTCAAGGTTAAAGCAATTTTTTTTGCCAACTATATACAAATTCGAACAATTTTGATAAATAAAATTTATCCCGAGTCGCTACGTGACAGTCAAGCAGAACGGTTGTTGAAGCTCTCTGCTGATGAGCAAGTGACAGGTTGTGGTGACTTGTGTTTTTTTATAGCATTTGTTTTGTACTACGGTGTGTATTTCTTTTTATTTTGCACATCGTAATAATTACTTTCTACGTTTTTTCAGATATTGTATGGTAATTCAAAATGGCATCAAATAGACGTGCTTGTGTAAATCACCCAGACAACTTCTGCTTTGTCTGTGGACAATATACACCTAAGCCACAACGTAGAAACATAATAACAAAGATTAAACTTGCCTACAAGTGTTATTTTGACTGTAAGTTAGGAGACCAACAGAGGGACTGGGCACCACATATTTGCTGTGCACAGTGCAATGCAATGTTAATAGCTTGGATGAATGGTAAAAGAAAAGCTATGCCATTCTCAGTCCCCATGGTTTGGCGTGAGCCGAAAAATCACTTCAGTGATTGTTATTTTTGTTTGACAAAGATTGCTGGTTTCACAAAGAAAAACAAATCAAAGATCACGTACCCAAACTGCGAATCAGCAATGAAACCAGTACCACATGATGAAACAAATCCACCACCAGTTCCACCAGCAACGATAACAGACAGCAGTTCATCTGAAAATTCTGCTAGTGATATAGAAACAGGGAAAGATGGCATATATGTTCCAGATGCAAATATTTCCCCACATTTGTTAAGTCAAGCGGAGTTAAATGACTTAGTGCGCGATTTGGAATTACCAAAAGAAAAGGCAGAGTTGCTTGGTTCAAGACTTCAAGAATTTAATCTTCTCCAACCAAACACCAAAGTTTCCCATTTTTGCCATCGCCATTTGCAGTTTCATCATTTTACTTACAGGAAGAAAACGTTTGTTTCTGCCACGATATCAGTGGTCTGATGCAAGGGATTGGCTGTCGCTATGATCCAAAAGAATGGAGACTGTTCATTGACTCTAGTAAAGCTAGCCTTAAAGCTGTATTACTGCACAACGGCAATGAAAAACCTTCAATACCTGTAGCACATGCCACTGGCCTTAATGAGACTTATGAATCGATGAAACTGCTGCTAAGACTCATCAAATATAAGGACCACACATGGAATATTTGTGGCGACCTTAAAGTTGTATCATTACTTCTTGGGTTACAGTTGGGCTACACAAAGCATATGTGCTTTTTGTGTCTATGGAACAGCAGAGATGACAAGAACCACTACAAAAAACATGATTGGCCATCTAGAACTGAACATGTTGTTGGTAAATACAATGTGAAACAAGCACTTATTGACCCTCAGAAAGTACATCTTCCACCACTTCACATTAAACTTGGCCTTATGAAAAATTCCGTGAAGGGTATGGATCATCAAGGTAGTGGTTTCCAATATTTAAAGGATAAATTCAAAGGAATATTGACAGATGCTAAGCTAGAAGCTGGAGTTTTCACTGGACCACAGATCCGCAGTGTCATCCACGACTCATCGTTTCCATCTAACCTAAATGAGAATGAACTAGGAGCATGGACATCTTTCGTTGAAGTTGTCAAAAATTTTCTTGGAAACCACAAAGCTGAAAACCACCGTAAACTCGTAGAAAACATGCTTAAATCTTATGAAATAATGGGATGCAGAATGTCTTTGAAAATTCATTTTTTACATTCTCATCTTGACTTCTTCCCGGCCAACCTTCGGGCTGTAAGTGACGAGCATGGTGAGCGCTTCCACCAACAGATCTCAGTTATGGAAAATAGATACCAAGGTAATTTCAACCCAAATATGATGGGAGATTATTGTTGGTTCCTGCAGAAGGAGAGCTCGTCATCCTACAAGCGACAAAGGAAGAGGACACACCAAAGTTTCACTTAAGAACAGGAATTTGCCTTTCAGTAGTAACAACAAAATACTAACGCGCTTTGGGTGGATGGTTGGGCGCAGGGGTGGTAACTCCGCCAGCGGAATTCCGCTGTCTGTCTTAAGCCAGAATAAAGGAGGAAAGACATCCCTGTTCACTAATTATTTAAGTATGCTTAACATAAAACGTGGCATGGAAAAGTAGCTTAGACGGCTTTCGTAATAGAAGCGGGTGAGAAAAAAAATGAAAAATAGGGGTTTTCGGTTACACAAAATCTGGACGTGATAGAGAAATTTTGATATCAGATCTGAAATCAGCATCAGCGCTTTAGTAGGAATCAGTAGTTCACGTGTCTGTAACAAAAAAAAGTTGAAATTTGTTGCCTAGTGTAATTTTTAAAATATCTTGCAACTTGATACCCACATTTTTTGTTGTTTGTATCTTTTAACAATTAATGGAAGTTTAATAAATGAACATTTTTTTTTTGGATTTCACTGCCTAGTGGGGGTGGGGGTCAAAAATAAAAATAAAAAGGGGGGGGGGGAAATTTTCATTATTGTTCTACACATTTGAATGTGGTATCATTTAATAGATCTCTTCATGCTGATTCTAAAAATGTACAGTTTTATAGGTCTATGGTAAGATCTTTGGGAGTTATTGCCCATTAAAGTTATGTGGTAAAGCGGGGCCCCCAAGATTTTGGAGGCCCATATCTTAAAAACTATGGGTCATAGAACTTTTTTATTTTGACCAGTGAAATCAGCACCCGGAAGAATCCCATATGTCAATTTTCATCAAAATCCGAGTCGGAGTGGTGACATGCATTGGGTGATCTCTCCTGGAATGCCCCACAAGTTTCTCATGTATGTGGTGGCTCAACCAACACAGCTCTACTTGACCAGATGGAATCAAAGACTTTTTGTCTCATCAATTCCCCACCTCTTTGTCTGTCTTCATTCCCTTTCTCTTCACCACAATGTTACCTCACTATCTCTACAAGCTCTATTATAATGAACACTGCTCTTCTGAACTCTCTAACTGCATGCCTCCTCCTTTAGGGAAAACTTGCAGTACCAAACTTTCAACACCTCATCTCTTTTGTCCAACTCTCTAATGCAAGGGTTAATTGATATTCTCAGTCTTTCATCTACTCAACCAATTAACTCTGGAACAATTTTCCTCAATCCAACTTTCCACCTGTGTATGACCTCTAATCTTTCAAACGCAGTATCCAGACATCTCAGACTCTGGACCCTGATTTTGGCTCTCTCCTTCTTCTATGGAGGGTGGGGACATTTTTGCTGGCGCTCGCCCTTCGCCCCTCCTTCCTGTATATTTTTTTTTACATATACTATATACAGTATATATTTTTTTTTAATTGTTGTTGTTTAACCCTTTAACACCGAACATTTTTGTAGGGTTAAGTCTAATGTGTGTGTATTTGAAACGGTACGTATTCGACCCAGTCGTTAGAGGGTTAATATATATATATATATATATATATATATATTATATAATATATATATATATATATATATATATAATATATATATATACAAGGTGTTTCATAACATATGGGACGCACTTCCAGGATGGATTCAGGACCTGAAAAACAATGAAAAAAGTTTATATAAACATATGCCCGAAATAGCTTTGTTTCCAAGTTACAGCCTGTTTTGTGTTCCAGCAATTCTTTCAGCAAACTGGTTACAAGCACTGCTTGCCGACAATGTTTTTGAGTGTGTACGAGACTTACTTCATGTATGGCCTTGCCAATTGTAATGTTTCGTACACTCTATGACATGTTTCAATATCGTTGTGTGTAGAGCCATCAGTCAGAGGTGCATCGTGGTGTTTCACTGTTCATATTCATAACTTCTTACCATGAATAAGTGCAGTCCAGTGAAAAAAACTTTAAAAGTTTTTGTGCTATTCACTGATAGTGTGCATTTGAAGTGAGAATGGAGGCTTATTCAAACAAAGAAATGGCAGACATGCATCTCATGTATGGACTTGCTGAGTGTAATGTGGCCAGAGCAAGATGTCTGTATGCAGAAAGGTTTCCGAATCACCATCTGCCAGATAAGACCTTTTAGATAATAGACAAGTGTCTTGGTGATACAGGATCATTCAACAAGCGATTTCAGATGGTGGTAGACCAATCAGCGCCAGAACTGTTGAGTTGGAGGAGCTGGTCCTGAATCGCATGGAAGAACATCCTGGTGTCAGCACCCGAAGGATAGCAGCAGCTAGGTTTGCCAACTGTCCTTTTTTGTAGATTTTTTGTCCTTGTCCTTATTGAGTTCAAAAAGGACGCCATTTGTCCTTTTCTGATAACAATCTTGTTCCAAACAACAGTTTTGTAACAAAACTCTTGTTTAAAAGGAAATAATTATAAAGTCTTTAAGTTGAGTAACATTTTATAAGTTCATTTCTTCACTTAAATGTTAACGTTCCATGTGGCGGGCCTGTAGGATTGCATTTCTTAAATAAAACTTGGCAACCACTTCTATGTAGATTGCAGAACCCAGCTCGATTCATTCAGTTCTTCTCCAGTCTCCAGAATTCCCCGAGGCAAGAAAGTTCCAAAAGTGTTAAGTGTCAACAAATAGGTACGTTATTTATGCAACAATCATAGTAATTTCCTCACCTTATACAAATTTGAAGTGGCCCTAAAACAAAAATTTTCTAAATGTTATCTAAATGTTCAAGTCTTTTATATATAAATTGAACACTGGGCAAATGCTCCTACATTTTCCTTATTGTTGTTACCATCTAGCTGACAATGAACTTTTACTTCTTTCCCTGACCCTGTAGACAGTATATTGGAATTGATGTTCTTGTCCTTTTTTCAAACTTCATGGAGTTGGCAACCCTAGCAGCAGCAGAGGGTGTAAGATACACAACTGTGTGGAGAATTTTACTGGAACAACAGCTTTACCCATATCACATTCAGAGAGTACTTACAAGGCCTTACTGAAGCTGATTTCCCACCACAAGAGGCTTTTTGTACTTGGTTCCTTCAACAGTGTGTTCACGATCCTCTTTTTCTATCCTCCGTGTTATTTTCTGATGAGGCTGCCTTCACAAGAAATGGCGTGATCAATTTTCACAACACTCATCTGTGGGCCAAAGAGAATCTGCATGCCATCATCCAGTCAAGGCACCAACAACAATTTAGTATCAATGTATGGGCACTGGCAGGACTTATTGCCGAAAACTTAATCAGTCCTTTTGTTTTGCCTGGAAGATTAACAGGAGAATCCTATTCCAATTTTTTAAGGAATGATTTAAGCGATTTAGTAGATGAAGTTCCTCTTGGTGTCCAACATCGTATGTGGTTTATGCATGATGACGCTCCACCTCATTTTGGTCAAGTAGCCAGAGATTATTTGGATGACCATTTCCCTGATAAATGGATAGGCCGTGGAGAACCCATTGCGTGGCCTGCTCGCTCCCCAGACCTGAATCCACTCAATTTTTACCTGTGGGGTCATCTGAAATCCATCCTTTACGTGACATCCATTGACAATGTTGAAATGCTTCACCAACGTGTAGAACAAGGATGCCATAAAGTCCGAGCAATATCTGGAATGTTTGAACGCATCAGGCAGTCTATGACAAGGCATGTTCAGGCATGTATTCAAGCGCAAGGCGGTCATTTTGAGCACTTCCTTTAAAAGTAAGGCGGATACTTGCTAGAACACATAATGGGTTGTAACTCGGAAAAAAAGCGATTTCGGGCATACTTGTATATGTTTATATAAACTTTTTTCATTGTTTTCAGGTCCTTAATGCATCCTGAAAGTGCATCCCATATGTTATGAAACACCCTATATATACACCATATTTTACGCCTCATAAGACGCTACAAGTGGTAAGACGCACCCTATATTTAGCAAAGAATATTTAGGAAAAAAATATTTTGAAGATTTATCAGCCTGACAAAAAATATATTCCCATAACTTTATTAAAAGAACATTAAACAAAACAATAACATATGAGCCCTGAAGTGATTTTTGGAGACTTTTTTCAGGAAAAAAGTAGTCGTATGAGGCGTAAAATACGGTGTATGTATATATATATATATATATATATATATATTATATATATATATATATATATATATATATAATGCAAACCCACAAGAAAAAAGAAAAATGATTCCAAGGCCTTTCATGTATTTAGAAGTACACCTCACATCAGGGGAATGATTAGGTGTACTTCTGAATACACAAAAGGCCTTTGAATCATTTTTCTTTTTCCTTGTGGGTTTGCATCATTCATTCATTTCACACACACACACACACACACATTATATTTATATATATATATATATATATATATATATATATATATATATATATATATATATATATATATATATATCTGATCCTTACCAAAGATTTCCCAAGAGCAAGACCAGTTACATGGATTCCATCTTCCTCCAGGATGGCAATGGTATTATCTGACACCTGAAAAACACAATAACTAACTTAATCAAATCTAAAAAATAACCTCCTTTAAACTTAATCTAACAAAATTAATTTAACTAAATTACCCCTTCCCTGAAGGTGAAAGCCCAGTGCAATTGTACTTGCAAAGCTTCCCAAATTTTCTGTGTTTGTCCAATACCAGACCTAAATATTCTATAAAACCCATGTTACTGTTTCAAATAGGAAGCTAGAAAAGTTCTATGGGTACTTGGCATTCAAAACAATTAATGAATACCTGCAGGACAAGTTACCAGCATGATTTCATTCTTTTTAGTTTTTATTAAAATTATATTAACATCATAACATAATAATAAATACATAAACAGGCAATACTTATTTTAAAATTGTGAAAATAAAAAATCATAAAAACTTCAATCCTCAACATTTCAGATCTCATATATACAGTGGTGCTCTTAATTATGCATACAGAGAAATATTTCAGTTATATTTGTCCATACCTTTTGTGCCATGTGTATGATAGTTATGAAAAGCTTACCATTCATTTGGAACAATTTAACAAATAAAAACATTAGTTTAAATCCAACATATTGTAAAACATCAAAGAATTTGAGGAAAATAAAAATAAGTTAAAATACAAAAGTTTTTGTACACTTATTTATTTACAAAATTATTTAACACTTCATGTGTCCACCTTTGGCTTGAAGAATTTCAAATTCTTTATCAGTAGATGGCTGTTTATTGATTCAAGACCATTGGCAATTCTGAATTCTAGAATTTTCTCTGTGATTCTTCATGGAAGATGGATGACTGTACAAACCATTAGTAAGCAATGGGTCATCATGGTAAAGAGTTATCTACAGATCTTCAGAGATCTGTCATTGATGCGCACAAGTCTGGAAAAAGTTATTGGAAGATAGTAGTAGTTCAAATTCCATTTATGACAGTTGCTGTAGTTATAAAGACATGGAAAGGCTTTGGACCAATCAACTCTCCCAAGGTGTGGATGACCTTGCAAGATTTCAGAATGTACAGTTAGATGAATTGAAAGAATGGTTGCTGCAAATCCACAAGTGATTGCAGGTGATATTTGCCAGACATTAAGACTAAGATCAATGCCCATCCCTCTACTGTGCATTGTACATTGAAAAAGAATTGTCTGCATGGAAGAGTCGCCTCTGCTATGAAAAGTGCACAAAGAAGCTCATTTAGGGCAATTTCATGTGTCATATGGGACATCCAGACAATACTTTCCAGCCTGGTGAGCAAACAACAAAGCAAAGACGACCTCGTGTGTGACCATAACAGTGTTGCCACAAGGCAATTTTGCTAAATCACCAAATGCTGTGAATAATCGCTTTTTGTAGGTGAAATTTGTAACAAAGTGGTGTGTTGTATAGAACACAGAGAAGAGAGATTTTTTGACAAGTTCAGCTGAAATACTCTGAGTTCATCATAGAAAAATTCTTGAAACTAACCTAAAAATGTTACCAGGCATCTTAAAAGTAGTCAGATACTACTGTTTTTGTTTACTTAGCAAACAAAATTAATATACTGTATTGAAGGAAAAAGTATCATACAGGATATCTCTGAATAACATCTAAGTTTGAGCTTGGACATTGCTCAAATCAGTCATTTTGTTTAAAATTATGACAAGATATATCAAAGAACATGCAAATCTTTAATTCAGCATTTATTAATATCATCAAAATATTATAACTTTTACAAAAAATGAGTGTTGTACAGGACAAAATATGTGTCATACAGGACAACCATAACAGGAATTTGATTTGTTACTGAAGGATATACATTCGCTCTGTTCTTTTTAGAATAACTTATGAAATCCAAGAACAGGAATCACTATTTTTATATAATGTGATACTAAATGTCATGCTAAATGTTCATACTAAACATCTTCAGTGCAGCTGGAAAATACTAATTGTGTAGAAATAACAATTTGAATGGAGTGTGGGGGGGACCCTATACTTGAATGAACAACTTGCCATCTTGTGCACAAAATGTATGTTCTATCCCTACAATTGTAATTTTCACTGGAAGTCCACAAATTCTGATAGGATATGTGGCCCTATTTTTGTGACTGTGATTAGTGGACCTTGGAGCTTCCTGAGGATAGCACTAGCTGAACAGAAAAATCTTGTCCACTGGGGTAGGCTAATTGAAATATTTGCCACACCTGTGCATGACAGAAACTTCATGTTCTTCACCTACAAAGCTTACTACTACTTCACCAGGAAACTGTTCACCATCATACAACACAACACACCAATCACCAGCACTTAGACTAGGAGCTGTGGCTGACATGCCTGATGTTGTAGCACTGGCATCACAACAATGATTTCCAAAGCTTAGTGCATCATCATAATTGGCCAGGGTATGTTCACAGAGGGGCATTTTGCCATTACAGGAGCAGCAGGCAATGTGCACTTTCTGGATATCAGGAAAGCTTATGGTGTTTTCCCAGCATACAATCTCTTTAATTTGCTGATCTATCTCCTCCTGGAGATATGTATGACTAGTCTTGTCCATTAGATGGTCGGCTGTGGTAGCAAAGTCCTGGGAAGACTGGACCACTGTTCTGTTGGACTTTTTTGCTCATTACTTCAAGTGACTTTGCCTGTCCACCTACACCATCTACCACTCATTTTCTGTGGCTAGTGGCAAAGTACTTCCAAGTAAACTTTTTCTGGTATTTGGATGAGAATATTTGCAACAATTTCATCATAAATTTGTTTTTAAACTCTGATGATGGTCCAGATCATTTCTTCCACTGCAGCACAGTGATCTGGGATGAGGCACCTTTCATAGAGATAGTTCACAAACACAGCCCCTGTATCCTTGGTGTCAGAACACACAAGAAAAGTCTCGCATGACCCATTATGTGTAGATGCAGCTGTGAAGAGTGTAACACTTGACCTACTCCCGAGGGCACTCTGAACTTCATCTTGGTACTTGCAGGAATAATTCATGGCAAAGTCCATTTGGAGGATACGCACTTCTGGGTTGAACTGGTCATTCCTGAACTGTTGAACTTGAATTCACTTCATGTTGATGTGACACACAACTTCTGGAAATGCTGCTTCAAATGCTCCTTTAATTTCCCCACACAACCTTCATGCATCACACATTTCACCCTTTACTGACTGTTGGATTCACTAACCTGCCACTCTCTCCAAGAAATATCTACACACATTTGAAATAAAGATAATAGGGCTACAGCCATTTTATGTATGTTCAATATATTCATATCATGAGGTGTCATACGGGACAGGACATGTCCCATATGACACAGGACAAAGTTCTTCTGGTAATTTTGCGTAAACTAATTGAAGGACACATTTGTGGCTGGGTTAATTTGTTGCTTATGGGCTTAAGAGAATTTTAGTTGCTAGGTTTTAGCTTGGATAATGAGAGTATGATGAAACTTTTACAACTCTAAATGTCATATGGGACATAGCCCTAAACTACTTGCCGAATATTAAATCTCGAGCCCACATTGGCAAAGTGACATTTTCTAAATTTTGTGTGTGCACTGATTATATTCCATTGTGTTGCCTAGTAATATTTAGAAACTTGCTGAAATTTATTTACTGGAAAATTATGATCAATGAAATGAGAATGGCGAAAATATCAAAATTTGAGAAAAATGCATTTTTCTTTTAATTTACCCCAATATATCACCGAGATATTTTCATGGAAAAAACTCATTTGGTCTAGCCAGCTGGTGTATCTAGGTCAGTGATGGCGAACCTATGACACGCGTGTCAAAGGTGACACATTGCTGTTTTTTTGTTGACATGCCTAAACTGACATTTCTATCGTCCAAAAGTTAAACAAAAACTATAAAGAATGAAAATTGATCAAATCAAGAGACGTTTTTAATTTCATCTAATTAAATAGGAAATGATTATATATATTTTTTGTAAATACACATTCAAATCTGTATATTTGATGGCTATTTAATTACATATTACTGTGGTTGGATTTGAATTGAAATAAATTACCATTATAAATAGTATAAAATTAAGCATTAATTTTGGCTGGCAACTCTGAATTATATATTCATAATTCAGAATTGGCAACCCTGATTTCTTCTTTCTCCATCTTTAGTCGAGCCATGGTGTTGTTTTACACGGGCATTTTGATTTAATGAGTCTAAGTCATTATTAATCACTGTTGTGTAGTGTTATGTTTCATTATTAATTAATATTAAGTGTTTGCTGGTGTTAATTATTAGTATTAAGTGTTATTGATATTATTGTGTTGGAAAATGAAAATTTTTCTCCATTAACATTATTAACTGTGGTACCGTTGAAACTAATTAGGCCTAACGTTAATTCATCGTTTTACTTGTTCTAACATCTATTTGTCACATTAAATATTTGTGTTAACGATTTTGAATTGCTATTGTTTTTTAATATTTCAGCCTTATCATAATGGCAGAATCAGTAAACAAAAAAATAAAATTGTCAAAGAAAGGAAGCAGAAGGAGTTTCCAAAATTGGTGGACTGAAAAATATGGCATTATTGATACAAACGACAAAGCTCTATGCATCCTGTGTAGTGAAACAGTTGTGAGCAGAACTTGGAATGTGAAAAGGCATTTCGACACTAACCACCAGTGGCTTCTAGAAAAAAGTGAGCAAGAATGTAAAGAATATATATTGCGAATGTTAAAAGATAAACAGTCTCAATCAGACAATTTACTTAAATTTGTAAGTGGGCCTTCAAATTTAGTGTCTGCAAGCTTCAGTATTTCACTCACTTAGTGATGGAGATTTCGTTAAGGAAGCTTTTATGAAAAGTGCACCATTTTTATTTGATGACTTTCAAAATAAAGCAGCTATTATTCAGCGTATTAATGAATTACCAATTAGTAGAAATACTGTTAAAGACAGAGTGATGAAGATGAACTCTGATATAGAAAATCAAGTGAAAAAAGACTCTTTTCTATTTGTCTCGATGAGACCACCGATGTTATGTCATCAGCTTGATTAGCTATTATTGCTAGATATCCCAGTGGCAATGCAATATATGAGGAATTACTTAAGTTAGAAAATTTGCCTCTGAATACAACAGGAGCAGATATATGTGAGGTTGTTGTTAGAATGTTTCGTGATAAACAAATAGATATGTCAAAAATAGTGTCAGTTACGACGGATGGTGCCCCAAATATGGTTGGACGAAATGTTGGATTTGTGAAACATTTTACAGAAACTGTTGGTCATCCGCTTGTATGCTTTCACTGTATTATACATCAAGAGGTATTGTGTGCAAAGGTAGGTTTAAAAGAAGTTAATGATGTAATGGCAGTTGTGACAAAAATAGTCAATTTGATAGCTTCACGGGCTTTGCACAAACGAGAATTTATGTCACTGTTAAATGAAGTTGATTCAGTTTATAATGGATTACTTATGTATAATAATGTGCGGTGGTTAAGTCGCGGTAAGGTACTTGAACATTTTGTGAAATGCTTAAATGAAATCAGGCTATTTTTAAATATGAAAAATATAGAACAGTTTCCTCAATTAACTGATGTGGCTTGGCTCAGTAGACTTATGTTTTTCACTAATCTGTCATTACATCTGAATGAACTCAATATTAAATTACAAGGTTTTGGAAAAACTATTGATGTAATGTTTAGCTTCATCAAAGGCTTTGAAAGCAAGCTCAACATTTTTAAACATGACTTGGAAAGTAGAAGTTATAAGTACTTTCATAGGTTGAAGAAACATTTTGATGAAATGAAGTGCCAAGACAGAGACGACTTGGAACAAGCTCGAGAACAATTTGTTGAAATTTTAAACTCTACAATTGAGCAGTTTTCAACAAGATTTGTGCAGTTCAGAGAGTTGGAGGGAACAATAAATTTTATAAAATATCCTGATAAAGCCATTTTTATAAATCTGAAGTTAGATTTGTTTGACTGGTTAGATTTAAATGACTTTGAAATGCAGTTAGCAGAGTTTCAATCCAGCTCTATTTGGAAGCAAAAGTTTATTGATCTTAGATCTGAGTTAGAAACACTCGAGCGAGACCACTTGCAGGGATCTGTGAATAATAATTCTGACAATGAAATTCTGAAAGTGTGGAACTGGATCCCGGAAACTTTTGACACTCTTAAAAGACTTGCCAAAGCTATACTGACAATTTTTTCATCAACTTACTCCTGCAAACTTTGTTCTCAACTTTGAATAATATCAAAACGGACAAGAGAAAGAGATTGGTTGATGATGTCACTGCTGCTTGTGTAGCATTAAAATGTACGAATTACACACCTGCTATAAAAGAGCTTTCTTCAAGAGTACAGCAACAAAGAAGTCACTAAATAACAGGTAAAATTGTAGTTTTTATTTTAAAACATTTTATTGTCATTTATTTTTATTTTTCCTGTATTGTTCAAATGAGCTAGAATAGATAGTTTTTTTATTATAATTGCGATGTTCCTTTGATAACAGTGATCGTTTATGTATGTGACACACCACTTGAATATGATCACGAAAATTTTTAATTTTTGACACCCAGGGTTGAAAAGGTTCGCCATCACTGATCTAGGTATATGATTTACCCATCAACTGTCATTTTAGAGCATTTCTAAATTTTAGCATTCATGGACACCTTAATGTGGAATCACCCTTTAAAGTATGCTGAGGATCATCAAAATGATGGATTCACATTCTTAAAGAAAGTTCTCTGAACTGATGAGACCAAAATTTAGTTACTATTCAGGAACAATGAGCAATGGTATGTTTGATGAAAATCAAATATATACTGCATTCAAGGAAAAAAATATCTTTCTTACAGTTAAACATGGTGGTGGTGGTAGTAGTTTGCTTCTTTGGGGATATTTAGTAGCTTCTAGTCTCTGGGAAAACTTAGTCATCGATGGAATCTTCAATTCAAAGAAATATCAGAAAATTTCAGAAGAAAATGTATTGCCTTCAGTTCAGAAGTTGTAAATAGGTGACAATTGGGTACTGCAACAACATAATGATTCAAAACATAAAAGTAAAGGAACCATGAAATGGCTTCAACAAAAGAATTTCAAGCTTCTTAAGTGGTCCAGTCAAAGCCCACATCTCGATTTAATTAAGAATTTATGGTTTGATTTGATAAAAGCTGTCTGCAAGAGAAACACTTTGAATCAGAATAAATTGCAACAATTTTCTTTAGAAGAATGGGCTAACATTTCTACTAAGAGATGTTGAAACCTTGTAGAAAAATACCTAAAATTAATCATTGAAGTCATTCAAGCAAAAAGCAGACACAAATTATTAAATAATTTTGTAAGTAAATGTACAAAAACTTTTGCATTTTAACTTTTTTTTAATTTTCCTCAAATTCTCTGATGGTTTACATTATATGTTGGAGTTGAGCTCATTTTTATTGTTAAATTTTTCTAAATGAACAGTAAACTTTTCATATACTAACAACAGTATAATAAGTACATTTTTAATGTCTGATGGGTTAAAAATATTAAAAAAATATTGAATCACTTAAAATTCACTGAAAAAACACTTCCAGAATGACACCAGGCATAAGACTGAGCTGAATGTAAACAAATCACAGCCATTTTAGATAGACTTGCTGCTCGAAAAGCTCAATGACTAGCTGGAAAAACTTCAGATCTTTGAAAATTTGAATCTTTTGTGTTTGTATTTTGAAGAGTTTACTGTACTATTATAACACGGGCATGAAGTCAAAATTAACACAGTTTTAAGGGTGTAAAAGCAAGTAAAACCTCTATTAATGCAGTCATCTAGTTAATGGAATACCCCTGAATGCATTATCCCATTAATTAGAGGTTTTACGGTGTTCACTGTCCAACAAATTTGCTGACACTGCAAAAAATAATTACCATATTTGATGGCTTATAAGATGCATGGACATACAAGACGCATCCACATTTCAGCAGGGAATATTTAGGAAAACACTTCTGAGTGTATTTAAGCATTTAATGTTTACTCCTACTAATATAGAATATGAGCATGAGATTGATGATAATTGTCTCGTAATATCATCATCAGTAGTTATAAATCCAGCTTTAATATTTACAATAATTCCTTTTTAGTTAATTAAAAGAAATAATAATGTAATAATAATGTAATAATAATGTAATAATAATGTAATAATAATAATAATAATAATATATTTAAGTAAACAATATTTTTAATTCTGAAGTTGGGTTAGGCAGAATTTAACCTACTGGAGACAGCTACTGAAGGATTCATTAGCCTACAGGAGACCACAACTTCACATATAGGACGCGGGGTGATTCTTTGAGCCATTTTTCAGAAAAAAAGTGCATCTTATATGCCATCAAATATGGTACCTTCAATTTTTCAAAATAAAATTTCACTCCTGAAAATGCTCAATGCCAATATAATGCCAACAAGTATTGTCATATAATGTCATGGTGTCAAAAAAGTAGGAAAAAGGAAGAAAGTGAAAGGAAAGTTGGATAAAAGTAGGAAGGGCATAAAAAGTAGGAAAAACTAGAAGCAGACACACCTATACTAGTGGTGGCAAACCTTTTTTGCTGGTGGGTCATTTTTGTTACTTTTGATTTTTAAAAAAACGAAATTGGGTCACAATAATTTACTTACTATTTTTAGTGAGAAACTTCTTGTTGGATTTTAGCTGCTAATGTTTTGATCCGAGGTTTATATTTAGTTGTCTTTAGTCTCACAGTTGCAGCACTCATGTCTGTGCCAAGGCAATTCCTAGTGGTGGATTTGACAAAATTCATGGTGGAAAACAACTGTTCACATGAATAAGATGAACCAAACATTGTTAGCAGAACTAATGCTAGCTTTTTCATTGATGCAAAAGAATTTGGTAAAGAGTTCCATTCTGCAAGAACAAGATTCTCTACTCTTTCTATTGATTGTTGTTCTCTGGTTACACCCAAAACTGATGACTCCAATTCCTTTTCTTGTAACTTCAGATTAAGATCAATAAATTTAGTCTTCCATACTGCACTTTCTTGGAAGTCAACTAATTCCATTTCTAAATTACCAATGTCAAGCCAATGAAAAGTTGATAACTGAAGATCTTCAAATTGAATAGTATGGGGAAATTGGATGAATTATAATGTTGCATCAATTTCTCAGAATTGTGAAAACCTCTCTGAAAGTGATTGGCTGGCATCTCTTATTATTGAAGAGTACTTTTTGTGCATGTCAGATTTATTTTCTTCATTGTCTGCAAAAATATTTTGAAGTCAAAAAGTGTTTCTGCAATAAACATTGATGATACAACACAGCTGTGACCTAGCAACTTTTCATTTAAAGCATTGTAATGCAATGTAAAATCAGCGAAACAATGTAAGCCATTCAACCAATTCATGTCAGTCAGTTCTGGATATTCATGTTCCTTTTTATTCAAAAAATATCTTATTTCTTCTAACAATTCAACAAAGTGATTCAAAATTTGACCACGACTTAACCATCTGACATTGCTATACATGACTAACCCTGAAAATTGGGAGTCAACCTCATCTAATAGTTTGGTAAATTGACGTTTGTTAAGATCGTGAGCAACTATAAAATTGACAATCTTTGTCACAAGAGACATCACATTTTCAAGTGATTTTAACTTTTTTTTGCTCAAAGAGCTTCTTGGTGTAAAATACAATGAAATTCAACTAAAGGGTGTTTCACTTCTTGTTTAAGTAATTGAACAAATCCAATGTTTGTTCCAATCATACTCGGAGCTCCATCAGTCATCACAGATACAATATTTCTGAAATTAATACCCACTTGGATGAATTCCTTCTTCAATTCATTTATAATATCCTGTCCTGTGGTTTTCTCAGGCAGTGTCATCAATTTAATTAGCTCTTCCTTCATTATATTTTTGGAATAAACTCTTGCAATAACTGCTAGATGGGGCTGTGATGTGACATCCGTACTTTCATCCAAACAAATTGAAAACATCCCAGCATTTGTCAAATCCAATAAAAGTTGTTCAGATACATCTTTGTCCATGAGAATTATTCTATCTTTGATCATATTTCTGGCCACAGGCAACTCATTAACCCTTTGACCAAGGGACATATTTGTCCCAACAAAAATAATAATATAAATTGTACAATGCAGACATGTCAATTCTCACGGATTTTAAGTCTCAAACTCCCTTATGTGGGATATGTTTCCGGTTATCAAAATCAGGCAAAATCTCACAGATTTTCATACTTCAAGGTTGATGGCTCTGACAATGATGTAACGTTTCTACAAATATGTCTACATTAGTTTATATAGTTATCATTTAGTTGTTGGAAAAGGAACCCAAAATGGGTCATTTAACCCTTTAAGGACAAGTCCACAGCATATGCAGTCACTCTTGTTACCAGAATGTATAGGTTTTATTGTTATTCCAAACTAAATATTTAAGTAACTAGTCACTGAAATGATACACATTTTGGGTTCCTTTCCCAACAACTAAATGACATCTACTGTATATATAAACATGTAGAAACATTTATAGAAACGAGGCATTGTAGTACAATTTATATTATTATTTCTAGTGGACCTTAAAGTACCATCCATCGTTAAAGGATTAAGTGGCTATAATTACTAAAATATCTCATTTTCAATAACACTAAAACTTGCACTTTTAAGTTCAAAGAAACATATACTAGTCATCAAAGGGTTAATACGTTTAATTATTTGAAGTTTATTCTGAAAATCTTCAAATAAATAATCTGAGCAGTTTATAAAAGCTTCTTTTAAATAATCACCATCAGAAAATGTTTTCCGTGATGAGCAATGGTAGATGATAATTGAAAACTAGCTGCTGTAATATTGTTGTTTGGTTTAAAAATTCTTTTGAAAATAGCAGATTATTGTTGCTGTTGGCTTAATTGCTGCATAATAATTTCATTCCTTTCCTCATCTGACATTGAGCACAAATATTTGTAGTTACTTTCAAAATGTCGCTTAATATTATAAAAGCGAGCAACATGTCCACATTGTAATTACAACAAAAAGCTTTATTATTTCATTTAATAACACTATTTCACAGTCCACTCTTCATGAAATAACCTTCCAGTTCCACTACCTTCAGAGCTAGTTTTTAGTTTTTTTTAGCCATTTTTTTATTGGTGATAATTTCTGCACTAATAATTTGGCACTCCCAAACTTAAGGACTTGAAATGCAAAACTGGGAAGGTGAATAACCACGCAGCGCACACCATGAGTCAGTTGTCATACATACACGCACGTTTTTAAACGTATACTATACGTTTAAAAATGCTTCAACATGTATCAGCTGTTTATTTCGGTCAGTTGTCATACATACACACACATTTTTAAATGTATACTAAACATTTAAAAATGTTTCAATGTGTATCAGCTGTTTATTTCAGTCAGTTGTCAACTTGTCATACATACATACATACATGCACATTTTTAAACGTATAGCTACTATACATTTAAAAACATTTCAATGTGTATCAGCTGTTTATTTCAGTGGGAGAATAAAATAATTTTAAAACCATAAGGCAGAAAATATTAAAAATTAAAGTCATTTTATTTAAATAAGAGCTTGTATCACTAAAAATTGCCTCATGGGCCAGTGGTTCACCATCACTGGCCTATACTATGTTCCTTGCATTCAAAGACAAGGGAAAATGTATTCTGAAACTTAACTTTCAAATGAGCATCAACAGAATGTTTTTAAACTATATGGTAACTGAGTGACAAAAGAATTCTCTAGCTCACTTGTAAAGAATACTGAGAGCCCTCAATTTCCACTGGATGGAACACTCCTTGCTTCAGATGAAAAACTGAATATTCCACTGTAGTTAGAGGGAGAATGTAAACATCTTGAGGCTCCAGGATCAAGTTAGCTATTACCATTAGATCAACTTCAGTAGATGTCAGTCCCTGGAAGAGGAGGGGAATATTGTTCGTTATCTATATTTTCTGGGTATGAATAACTGGTACAAATAAAACTTTAAAAATCCAACTCACTGCATTTGCTTTTCAAATTTGCACTTAAATTTAAGTTGTGTTTCCTATTTTTACATATCCATAGAGTTTAATGTCACGGCTAACATACCACACATTTAAGTAATAAATTCTTACATCTAAATTATTCTAAATTACAATCTTGAAAGTTGAGAAAGTACAAAATTTAAGTTACAATGAAGCAAATATTTACCTAGGTCCAAGAAGTATTAAGTAAATTAGTTTTAAAAACAGTAAATAAACATATAAAACACAGTAGAATATTAATACTTCAAGTTACCTTGTAGGCAGGATGAGGCATTCTGACAGAGAGCCTTGCCAGCCCTGTCTGTCGACCTTCAATGAGTACCATATAACCTTGTTCCCCTTTAGCTTCAAGAGAGGCAATTGAAGGAGGGCTTTCATAAGGGGATGCTTCAAACGTGATGAACCTTAATGTAAAATATGTTTTATTTATTTATTTTATTTATTTAGTTACAGGGGGTCCTCATTATCTAAGGATAATGGGGACCAAGAAATCACCAAAAAGTGAATCAACTTAAAGCAGGGACCTAAAACCTATAAGAAATAATGAGAATAAGGTTTAATTGAGACCTTAACACAATAAATGACACTCAAAATTATGGTAAAACACTTGTAAAATATACTTTTTAAACCCTAAAATACACTCTTAAATGCTTTGAAGTCATGGCTGCAACAATAGTGCAAAAAAATCGACAAAATCAGAATGAAAAGAGAAAACCACAGATGGGTTCAGCACTGGCAATGGTTAGCAAGATACTGAGAGTGAGCAGCATTGGGGTTAGGGGTGGAGTGTGGTAGTGGTGGTGGAGTGTTGGAGGTAGGAGAAAGCAAGCGAGACAGCGAGTCCTAGGGAAATTTAAATGGTTTTCCATTGCACTTCCACATTCCATGTACATTATCCACGGAATCCTCTTAAGCGCAGGGAATTTATCTTTATGGTTCTACAATTATTTGGCTGTGTAAATGCGGGGACTCGGATAATGAGGACCCCCTGTATATACTGTATATATATACATTACCATGCGAAAGTCAGAGACCAGTGTCAATCTGATAACTATTAGATAATCTGTCAGATGAAAATTGGTTTTGATACTAAAATACATATTAACTAGAACCTCTGGTTCATAAGCACACCGGACAAAAAATTAGTCACCCCTAATAGCACCGATAGTAGGAAGTTCAAGGTCACACAGGGGGCGCTGATGTAGCATTGGTAAGTGACAAGTAGCGGTGACGTAGCACACAGGATCAGATCTGTTTCGTGAGGTGGTGAAGAAAAAAGTGTGTGTTGGATATAGTCTGCAAAATGGGTCGTGAGGCAGACGTTACTCAGTGGCAAAAAGGAGCCATCGTGTTTGGCAGAGCCCACGGGCACAAAATGTCTGAAGTAGCCCAATTTGTTGGTGTGTCAACGCGTACTGTCCAGCGAGTTTACAAAGAGTGGTGTAGTGTGCAATCAACTGAAAATCGACGGCGGAACTGTGGCCAGAAAACAATTCTCGACAATAGGGGCCACCGCCATGTTTCTCGTCTAGTAACTGCAAATCATTTTCAAACCAGAGAACAATTGCTCCAAGAAACCAATGAGGTTCTCCAGCGACCAATTTCTGAACGGACATTGCGACGAGAACTGCATGCGATGGACATCTGGAGCAGGGTACCACGGAAGAGGCCGCTGTTAACAGCAAGTCACAAATTGGCACGTTATAAATGGGCTCAGAGGCACAAAAACTGAACTGCGGCAGATTGGAAACGTGTAATTTGGTCCGATGAGTCCCGTTTTTGTTTGTTCTCCAATGATGGGAGGCGACGAGTACATCACAGGTCCAATGAAGCCTTTAATCCTGAATGCGTCGAAGGTGTTGTTCAGGCTGGAAACAGAAAGTGAAGCGCAGGAATAGACACCCACGAACTCTGGCGGAACTTCGGGACCGGCTGATGAACGAGTGGCAGCAAATCGATGTTCAGTACATGCACAACCTCGTAGAGTCTCTGCCTCGCCAGATTCGTGCGGTTATCAAGGCCAGAGGCGCCGTCACACGTTATTAGGTACATTCTGAGAGGGGTGACTAATTTTTTGTCCGGTGTGCTTATTAACATATAACTAAGTTATTACTCAAGTGTATAAAGTTGTACAAGCTTTCCTCCACCTAAAAACAAGGGCTTTTATTCCTTGCTAGTAAAAGTCCACTGGGTTCCATTGGAGCCCCCTCTTAACCTCTTCAACAACCTCATCATCACTCTGAAGCTTTCTTCCACAAATAGCATCCTTCATTGGCCCAAGCAAATGGAAGTCTAAAGGTGCCAGACCAGGCTGTATGGAGGGTGGGGTAAAACATTCAAGCGCATTTTTGTGATGGCCTCTCGTTTCCAAACTGTTGTGTGGTCTTGCTTTATCGTGCAAAAGAAGGATGTCTTCCAGTTTTCTCTCTGGTCAAACTCACTTTATACATCTCTGGAATCTCTGTAGAGTAGCAATAAATGCCTCTGAGTTGGTTGTTTGTCCTTTCTTCATAATGTCCACCAGAATCACCCCTTTCATGTTCCAGAAAATGGTGGCCATAACCTTTCCTGCAGAGGGAGCCATTTTTGAACTTTTTCTTGCGTGGGGAGTCTGTGTGATGCCACTCCATGGATTGGCATTTTGTTTCAGGTTCAAAGTGGTGTACCCAAGTCTCATCCCCAGTCACAATTCATGAAAGGAAGTCATCCCCTTCAGTCTCATATCAAACCAACAACTCAGAAGCAATTTCTTTTCTTTGGGTTTTGTGATCTTTAGTCAGTTCGCGAGGAACAAACCATGAACACACTTTTCAGTATCCCAGTTGCTGAATTATCATATTCACACTTCCTTCACTAATTCCTAGCTCCAGTGATAGCTCCTTGTATGTGACACACCAATTTGATTGAATGATGCTGTTAGCATTTTGCACAGTATGAGATGTCACAGCTGATGCCAGATGACTGCTGCATGGCTCATCATTGAGACTAGCTCTCCCTCTCTCCAATCATCTCACACATTTAGACCAGTGTCCAACTGTGCTTCGATCAACAACAGCATCTCCGTAAACATTCTGTAGACGTTTGTGAATATTTCCAACTGCTTCCTTCTCTGCGGTTAAGAACTCAATAACAGCTCTCTGTTTACGATGCACATCACTGTCAGATGCCATTTTCGAAACTGTTAAACATCGGTTTTATACAAGGGCATTTAAAAGCAGTTTTATACAAGGAGGGGAGGTTCAAACTAGAAAAATTCAGTTATATGAAGCATAGAAAATTCAAACTTATGCCCCAAAAGACATTTCAGCCCCATAGCCTATTATTTAGCTAAGAAAAAAGGGTGGGGCAAAATATATTGGGTGCCCCTAGTAGAAAGCTCATGCATCACAAAAACATGCAGGTTAGAACTATCTCCCCATGGCTAATATAAATGGGGTTAGGGGGATAAAAGTTTAAAAAATCATATATAAAGTAATTTTTACCTGAATAAAAGCTTTTAAATCATTGTACAATAAATATATATAAATAAGCATGCAAAATAATATATAAAAATAAGTATAAATAGTAAAAACTTGTAAAAAGAACAAATTTTGAAAACATCACTATAAAAATAATGTAATAATCCAGAAGAATGCAAGAAAGATGACTCAATATGAGGCACTCCGTCTGACAGTAACAAGCTCACCATGGTCCCAAAAATCTGTTTATGGTACCAGAAAGGTCTATCCATTGTCTATCATAATACATGACCCTTCTCATATGGCAGACTCATCTTTATCACCCAGTAATTTTCCATTGTTTTAGAGGCAATGGTGGACTATGTGCACGAGCTTTAAAACTTTTCTCAAAACTTAAATTTGCCACACTCTTCACTGTCACAGAGAGCACCTTGCTTGCTGCAAATGCTAAAGTATCATATGTACTGCACTTATACAGTAAGTTTACTTCAATATTAAATCAATACTTAAATTTTCATAGCAGCATTACATTGATTACAATATATACTTTATTATGTATGTAATATATTTTACATTAATATTATAAGTTACAATTAATATGTAATTTACTCGGGGACTTATACCGTATGTGTGGCAGCAGTGTAACAATTATGTCATGTAGGCACAAAGTATCATAAGTGCACACGCACCAAGAGCCTTTGCTCTGGACTTACAATTGCTGGTGAAAAAGTGTCAGTCATTTTTTAGTATTTACCATAATTTTAAAAAATTTGTGCTGATCTATCTTTGAATCTTAGCTCGTGCAGATTGAAAAAAGGGTAGTGAAATATCCTCATCCTATCTCTGAATTAATGCACATCAGACCTTATGTACACTGGGGAATTACTTTAGTAATTTATAGAATTTGGAAAAAAAAATGAAAAATGCAAATGCAGTAGAGCAATTGCTCATTATGTACAAAGGATGCACGTATGAGAAATTCCTACGCATTAAATTTTGTACATATTGAATTTTTGTACATATTTGTACACATTTGTACATATTTAAATTTTATGAAATTGTATTGTAGAAAGTACAAATTGAAATCATTACATAATACGTACATAAACCCGTAGCAAATAGAACTTATAAATAAAATAAATGCTAAGATATACGTTTTATTTTATTTACGGTATAAAATAAATGGATATAGCTTCGCACTATATCCACTGGGCTTCTCATGTTTGGTATTTTTTTTATACAAGAAGCGCAATGGATAAAGCACAAAGCGTATAACAAACAAACACACACACCTGGAGAAGAACATATTATTAAAGAAGAATATATGTACTAAATATGGATTGTAATTTAAAGGCGTCTTAATGTAGAAAGTTAGTTAAAATTAACCACAATCTCATCTTTAAAATATATAGTGCTTATTTAAAAGGTGAAGAACCAGGAGAATTTGAAATAAGACTGGAGGATGGTGGATATGATATAGACATTATTTTCAATAATCAGTAGGAGCAAGACAAGGTTCCCAAAAGTGATGACACCACTCATTCTCTAGGTTAGTATACTACGTACGTACGTACATATACTGTACAGTCCATTCTTTAGTACGAGACTGTACAGCCTTAAATTTTATATAGGTTGGGGATGATTTTAGTCTGAACTGTTTAGGAGTGTGCATGTTGCATTTTTTTTTCATACATTAACAAATTCGTACGTATCGGGGTCGTACATATCGGGAGATTGCTGTACTAAGAAAAGAAATACAATGAACAGCAGCAATGTCAAAGGTAAGTGAAACTACAGACAAACATTTTCATACCACAAATTAAATATCTTAGATTACGTGACTGATGAATAGCTTGGGTAATTGGGCTGGCTGCTTTTTTAATCCTTCATTAGACTGTACTGAATATGGCTTATTATCTCCCAGAAGCTCAAAACATCGTGGTTGGCAAACATCCCCAAAACTGAGCAAATGATGGCATAAAATATTACAATCACTGCATTGTGTTTTACTAAAATATAATCTTAACTTACAATGTCATGATGTCAGCACGGGGCATAATCAAAGAAAAGCTGTGTGTGTGTGTGTGTGTGTGTGTGTGTGTGATGAATTTCACAAACATGTGAAATGAATGAGTGATGCAAACCCTTATGGGTTTGCATCATATATATATATATATATATATATATATATATATATATATATATCCCCGCAAGGGGGTTCTAAGCTCGTGCTCTTGAGTGCTCTTTGTGCTCGTTTGTACGTGCTTGTTCCTGGAGGTTTCACGTGCGCCCTCCCGGCCCTAGCACCCAAGGATGATGGGGCTCGACCCTGCAGTCCTTGTCATCCTTGGTCTTTTTCCACTTCGACTGTCCCCTCCACCCTTTCTTTTTCCTCTGTCTTTCCTCTCACTTTTTCTTTGTTTTTCCGCCGAGATATGCCCTTTAAATAGAGGCGAATCGGTTCTTCCTGAACTAAAAAAAAAAAAAAAAAAAATATATATATATATATATATATATATATATATATATATTATATATATATGTGTGGATGCTATACTGCCAATTCGTGCCTATGTGAAGTGGCACATATCTCAGCGAGGCAGTTGGTAAGGGGTGTTACTAGGGTGGGGGTAGTGGACTCGGAGAGTGAAGGGGGGTTCAGTTACTGAGTAGGGGGAAGGGAAGGTATAGTCCTAAATGTGGTGAAGTAGATGAGAGTGAGTCAGGAAGGAGAATATTGCTTCTGTTGAAGATTGGGATCCTTCAGCAAGTATGGACTGGAGATGCTTGGGTGCAGAGATATGGAACAAGAAGGGGAAGCACCTATGGCAGAGGGCAGAGAAATTTAGGCATTTGACTAGGATGTGGGTGACAGTGATGAAGGTGCAGCAGGTGGGGCTGGTAATTTGGCAATGAGGTGCCTATGTGTCAGGTGCATGTGTCCTATGCAGAGACAGGCCAGAACCACTTCTTTATGTCAGGATCAATTAAAAGAGGAGGCCCAATATCCCAATTGTGGTTTTATCCGGTGAAGCTTATTATCTATGGCTTGGTCCCACTCCCATTGCCAGAGGGAACGGAAGTGGGATCAGAGAATCAGGAAGAAGTCAGTGAAAGGGAGGGGTCAGGAGTCTGGTAGCAGGCAAGCAGCCTTGGCTGCGCGGTCTGCCTCCTCATTACTGATAGTGGCAGTTCCCAACCTGTCCAGGGTCTCACAGCGGACCCTGGGCAGTGACAGGGGACATCAGAAGGACTTGGCAAGTGGGAGAGGAGACGAGGTCAGAGCAGCTGGCAAGGGGGTGGCTGGGGGAATTAGGTCAGTAGATGCAGTGGGGGTGCAAAGGGTGAATCTTGGTTTTCTCATGGAGGGGTAGTAAAGATGGCATCAGGGGGTAAGGGTAGGTCCATGAGACCCGGGGAGCGTGGCCAAGCTCACCTCAGTCATACCATGTAGGCGCGGCAATGCCGCATCCACCAGATCCCTTGGGGAGAGGTTGTTGTTTGCATTGGGTCTCATCCTGGATGGCAGGTCATGTAGGTCAGCTACTACTGTCAGAAGCTGTGGGGCTGGGCAGGAGGGGCTTCTACGGTTGGGTGAGAGGGACATCGTAGACAAAGTGGGAGGTGTAGGGGCCCAGGCATTCCTTGTTGGTTTATTCCAGCCACTAGGGTCAGGTATATGTGCAGTGTCAGGAGTGTGAGGTTGAGGTTCGGGGGGTACAGAGCCCCGAGTGCCTTAGATCAAGAGTCCTGGAATGTCTTTGGCCGAGGGGGTGTTTGGCGAAGAGGGATTGGCATAGGGCAGGACATTGCTGGGTCTGGCAAAGGCTCCAATCAGGGGGGGGGGGGGGGGGGGGAGAAACTGTGGCCAAAGAGGGTTTGGGTGGCAGACCTGGGTGGCTTGCCAATGAGACAGCCAAGGGCAGTTGTGTAGGAAACCCCCAGCCTCACCTCCCAACTCCACACCCTGTCTCACACCTCTCAAAGGCTGAGGAAATCCACCACCTGTGAGGCCCAGATAACCTCCTCAAACTTGAAGAAAATAAGTCTCAGGACGAGGCTGGGTGTGCACCGCCACAGTTGGAGCACTAAGGTGGGTTGGGACACTTGTTTGGGTGAGCAATTTCTCCGCAGTGAACACACAGTTGGTGAGGTTGTCATCAGGTTGAGGTGATGTGCCCAAACTTGTTGCACTTGAAGCACTGGGTCGGGTCAGGAACATATGGGTGTACAGAGAATTCACATGATGCATGGTCTCCCATACCCGACACAATGCAGCTGGGAGGGACTAAGGTGTTAAAGGTGAGAAACAGGCACAGAGTAGGGGAGGAGGTGCCCCCCTGTAAAGATGTGAAGCAATAAATCTTGGTGATACCCTGGGGTGCCAGATCCTCTTGGAGGTCATTCACTGGGATCGACAATAGGTAGGTGGCATAAATTGGGATCGACAATAGGCAGGTGGCATAAATAGTGCCCTCACTCCGGTTCAGATGAAGGTGAGGGGAGACTGACACCAAGCATCCAAAGACCTCAGTGAGGGAGTATATATATATATATAGTCATGCGGTTTGCTTCTACAAAGCTTCAATTTAATATTTAGGAGAAATCCAATGACAAGGAGGAATGTAAATGCCATGAAAAGTCTTCTTTAATGCGCAACGTTTCGAGCAATACGCTCATCATCAGGCTAGATAATAACAATATGAAATTAGAATCAATAAATAAATGTGAACAAGACAAAATAATTTCCATAAAACCTATTCAGTAAAAGCAAATTTTAAAAAGACTAAAAGAAGAGGGTTAAATTCAAAGTTATAAAAATTTACATATAAAATTAACCAGAAATTTAAAAAGCTATTTTTAAATTACATATAGTAAATTTGAAATTAGTACACTGGAATAATTAACACTAATACAATGGAATAATTAACACTACGAAATTAGTACACTGGAATAATTAACACTAATACAATGGAGTAATTAATACTACAAACCTTTCAATGCTGGTTCCGAGGCACGAGTAATTTAAAACAAAACAAAACAGGAAACAAGCTATGGGTTGGGTGGTTGGAGTTATAAGTTAGGGGAGGGGGATTATAAAAAATTGGGGAGGGGGGTTTATAAAAAATTTAGAGGGACAGCTGAGGAATCCACGTTTAGAGAAGGGGTCAATGTTTTAATATAAAGAGATTCCAAAATTCTAAGTGAGTTAGGACAAGAATTACAACCGAGAATTTTAAAATGATCTAAAGTGACATCAGTTTTACATTTTATACTGTGTTCCCGAATACTGGAGGCTTCCTTTTTATTTAAAATTTTACCTGTTCGGCAACTTATTCCCATATGCGAATAAAATCTAGTCCTGAGGGAGCGCATGGTGCTGCCAATGTAAGTACCAAGGAGACACCTTGGGCAGGTAAATAAATATACAACACCGCTACGCAACGAATCAGGAGTTCGATCCTTCGCTGAGAAAAAGCTACCTAAAGACATTTTGTTAATAAATATAATGCGAAAATCAGTATGATAAAAAAATTTTCTTAACAACTTTGTAAATTTAAGTTTAAATTCTTTATTCATGGGACCCATTTCAGGTACCAGGAAATATTTTATATCTTTAGGCACTGAAATACAGGAAAGTTGAGGGCTATAAACATTATTTAAGAAAGATCTTATTAGTTTATCTACATATTGAACAGGAAAACTATTATTGGTAAAATATGATCTTAAATTATTAAATTCTTCGTTTAGTAAGGTAAAACTAGAGGTCAAATTATATCCTCTGAACAAGAGAGTTTTTAATACACGATTCCTCAGCTGTCCCTCTAAATTTTTTATAAACCCCCCTCCCCAATTTTTTATAATCCCCCCTCCCCTAACTTATAACTCCAACCGCCCAACCCATAGCATGTTTCCTGTTTTGTTTTGTTTTAAATTACTCGTGCCTCGGAACCAGCATTGAAAGGTTTGTAGTGTTAATTATTCCATTGTATTAGTGTTAATTATTCCAGTGTACTAATTTCGTAGTGTTAATTATTCCATTGTATTAGTGTTAATTATTCCAGTGTACTAATTTCAAATTTACTATATGTAATTTAAAAATAGCTTTTTAAATTTCTGGTTAATTTTATATGTAAATTTTTATAACTTTGAATTTAACCCTCTTCTTTTAGTCTTTTTAAAATTTGCTTTTACTGAATAGGTTTTATGGAAATTATTTTGTCTTGTTCACATTTATTTATTGATTCTAATTTCATATTGTTATTATCTAGCCTGATGATGAGTGTATTGCTCGAAATGTTGCGCATTAAAGAAGACTTTTCATGGCATTTACATTCCTCCTTGTCATTGGATTTCTCCTAAATATTATATATATATATATATATATTATATATATATTATATATATATATATATATATATATATATATTAGGGTGTCTCATTAATACATAGAAAATTTTTTTTTGCGATTTTCTCTTGCTCGCGAATGCTGCCCCGATTTCAATAGGCATAGAGGTTCTAAAAAATCGAAAAATGATGGGAATCGAACAGTATTTAGAGGTCACTCAAGTTTAACACTTTCTTGTAGCTATTTAGGAAAAAAAAGAAATTTCTATCACTCTCTTATTCTCTTTATTTCTGAACAAAAATTAAAATAAACGAAATGCACCTTTCATTAATTGAAATAAGCGCATATAAATGGATTGTTTTCATCATCAATCTGTCCTACACTACTTGATTTTACTCTTCAAGCTCTCCTTCGTCTTGATGGGGATCAACTTCTGGTGAGCCCGAACCACCTTGAGGACGAATTGCTTCTGCTTCTCATCACGCGTGATGGTGGAATTGAATCTTTTCATCAAAGCGATACCACGCTCGGCGGCGTCATTGACTACCTTCAGGGCTTTCACCCTCTTTTGCGCCGTGATCCAATCCTGGTCATTGATCCAATCCTCTGGATCTTTCATGAGGAAGGTGGGAGACTCAGATTCTGGAAGGATCGCGCAGAAGAAGACTTCCTTTGCTCTCCGGGTGACGAAGAGCTCGATGGATTGCTGTGGAGTGAAGTTCTTCGGATCGATCCGCTTGAGTCCTTTCTTCGTGGTGGGGGATTGAAGTCGTTGGACCATCTTTAGCTTCGTGTCCTTTGGAATGCGGTCGTCAAAGAAACCAAGCCCCACGAGATCCTCTGAGAGGTACCACAGGTGCCTTTTCAAGGCCATGGATGCCGTGTGGCTGACTTCCTTGTCAGGGTAGGCCTCGAGCAGGCGAAGGAACTCTAGGTCGTTCAGTGGAGCTCGATTCGAGACCATTGCCTCATTCCACTGCTTCACGTACGCGAGGGAGATGAACAAACACAGCCGCCGAAGTCCTCCTCCTTCCCTGGCTGTCAGGTCCAGTTGGTGACGGAACATGAAAATCTTGAGGGCATAGATGGCTTTGGCCATCCATCTGGCGTGGTGATAGGCCCCAGGCTGACGAAATCCCCCCTGGACCTGACCGCCAAGGAAGCGGTAGGAAAGGATGAGGAGTTCACGGTAGTCTTCTCGGGGATGTGTGCCGTGGGAAAGCGTCTGCTGCAGGTATTTCTTCATGGAAGACGCTTGATTTGCCCAGTTGTCAGTTGTTGTGGGATTGCTTTCGTCACCGATGGACAAGAATGACCCTTTGTCAATGGAGGCCCACCGCTGTTGAAATCTTTTGAAGAGGAGAATGTCAGGGTTAGAGGATGGCCCCAGACATCGCACGAAGACATCCTTGAGTAAGATCTCCAAGACGTGGTGACGGCAAGCCAAACACAACATGGGACGGCCAAACTCCTGCTCAATGCGAACGCAAGCACCTTGGATCATCCCAGCATTCACAGCTGTGGTGTCGAATCCCAGTCCAATGATTTGCTCCGAAATGCCAAAAGCCTGGACTTCCTGGAGTATGGCTGCAGCCTGTTCTTTTCCAGTGCCGTCCACCGCAATGGGTACACCAAGAAGCTACTCGACTCCATCGCCCGTCACCACAACAGCAATCCGGTCAACCTCCTTCTTCTCCTTGGCGATATCTTCCAACAGTTTCCCATCCCAGTGCAAGACTAAAGGACCAGAAGCTTCGAACTTTCAGGTCAACTCTTCTCCCATCTCCTTTCGGATCTTGTTCCGTGTTCGATGAACAGTTGCTGGCGAGATTACCAGGTCATCCAGGTCATGACCCAAACTCTGAGCTGCTGCTGCAAAGGACGACGTTGCTTGTCTCACGGACATGTTGTCACGATCCCAAGCAGCGATGAGATTCGGGTCCGTGAGGGCATTCATTCGCCTTTTCTTTTGAGTCTGGGCCTTGCTGGTGCTGGGCGCTTGGTACGTCTCGTCGTCATCATCCTCGTCTTCCGTGTTCATTTCAGTGCTGCTACCATCCACCTCCAAGATCGCTACCTCCATGAGCTGTGTCACCCCCATCCCATTTACTCTTCCTAGCCATGGCTGCAAGATCCCTCTTCCGCTTCACAGCTTTCTTCTTCGCTGTCTTCTGGTCCACCCCCGCAAGACTTGACGACATCCTGTCTTCCCTCTGCGAGGTGAGAAAATCCTTGTCCTCCTGAGGGACCTTGGAGGAGGATAGCGCGGAGGAGTGAGCCACGTCAAACACATCTTCCAAATCCGACTTGAACATCCCCTCCTTGTACCGGTAACCCTCTTGCGGCTTTGTCCTATTCTTCTTGAGTGCGTCGTAGGTATCGATCAACTTCGCCAGCTTCTCCCCTGCGTACTTCTTGGTGGTAGTTGGTATGTTGGCCTTCTCCCAGATAGGCCAGATGGTTTCCGCCACCAGGCGAATGCTCTCCGATTTGGTCTTCCTTCCCTCTTGGTCTTGGTGGTGGTGGAAGTAAAGGAGCAGGCATTGCTCCTTCGATGGAAGTCGTGGACAAACAATCGCTGCAATTGGGGCCTTGTCCAGCAACCACAACTGGTTTCCTGCTCTAGTAACCATCACCTGCGAAAGAGAAGAAAATCTTGTATAAGTGAAACAGAAGTGGCAAACTTGAGTGACCCCTAAAAATCCTCCTACAGCTGTCAAATTTTGTGATAACAATCCTTTATAAAGGTGTAATACGGGCAAGCGTCGCCCCGACCCGAAATCCTCCATTCGTATATTTGAGACACCCTAATATATATATATATAAGTACAGAGAGAGTTGGTACTTTATATTTGACAAGTATTTGAAACAAATACAGTAATCAATTACAAATTCAAATATACATCCTTAGAATGCCTCAAATACAAATACAGGTTTTACTGTATTTGTAAATACAAATACATATATGGCCCCATCCCTATTTCAAAGCAAGGTGAATCTTATTCAAGGGCTTTAAAGAAAACTCAGAGCAGAACCTCAAAAAGACAAAAGACAAATATTAACTAAAAAGAAGTCTAACCTGATTATAGTTTCACAATTACTTCATAATTTGTCTCTTTTGTTCTACTTTTGACATCATGGCTGATGAATTAATATACAGTGGGCCCTCTTTGTTTGTGATTAATTGGGACCAAGAAAAATGTGACAAATTACAAAATTGCGAAGAAGAAGATCCATTTTCAATGTAAAATAGCTAATTGGTTCCAAAAGCTCAAGGATGGCAGTGTAAAATATACTTAAAATACCAAAAACGTTTTGTTTTAATAAAATGATTCGCATCAAACACTAATAAAAACCAATAACATTACTGTAATATTGCATGAACAATGATATTTTATGTAAATAAAACTTTTTACTGTATGTAATATAAAGCAATATTATTACATAGACAATTATGTAAAGCAATAATATTTTATAAACAACTAAATAACACATTGAATACAGTACACTGGCATTGAAGAGCACGAAATGACACAACCTCACTCAGTGAAAGACACAGTGTGACTGAGCCTGCATCGAGCTGCATGGGCAGTGTTGGAGACGCCACATGACAAAATCATGAATTTGCTGAGTCAGTCATGAATTTACCAAAACATGGTAGTAAAATGGGTCATCATGAATTTGCAAAATCGCAAACAGAGCGCGTCACGAACAACGAGGGCCCACTGTATTTCTTAAGAACATTTCAAAAGAGAGTAATTAAGTTTTCATTACCTACAAATAAAAATCACTTTAGCAAAAATACAAAAGAATTCTTTAATAATATTCAGTAAACTTAGAAACTACTTATACAGTTTTCATTATTGATTCTTGGCACCTTCTTGCAGTACTGAATGAGTTTTTTCAATTACAAATTGGGGAACATTTGTTATGACTCAGTTTCTTCACTTATGCCATGGAACAAACTTCAATAAAAGATAGAGCGCAGTTAGAGTGCAAAATAATTCATAGGCCTAGGTCAAGATAAATTCATTCTGATGTAATTTCACTTTTTCTTGTAATTTTGAATTTCAAAATGTCTTCAAATATCAGCTTATTTAAAATTTAAATGCAGTTCTTAGGCCTAGCAAAGGTAGGTAGAGCCTAGTTTGCAAGTTCATGCAGGCCTGATTTTTGTAGAAGCTTAGCCTATTCATTGACTAGAGCAGAGCTTTCCAAACTGTGTGTTGCGACACATTAGTGTGTCACCAATACCTCCCAGGTGTGTCGCCAAATTTAGTTAATTATTTTCAATTTTTTTTGTATTTTGAAAATTTTGATTTTTGCATCAACAAAATCAGCTACAAGATAAACCACCTACTGAAAAATTATCTGATATTTGATAACAAAAATTAATTAGTGTGTCACCAACGTGAAAAGTTTGGAAAGCTCTGGGCTAGATTAAGCCAGGTTATTTCCTCTCAGTTTGTTTGTTGAATGATTACAGTATTAGATAACATGACAATGAATGTGCTTTCTCAGCAACTATGTAATTTGTGTAATTTAACAACTAATGAAGACAGAGCCATCAAATATGATTTTTGTTAACAGCTACAGAACTTTAACTGTACGAGTTGGAACATCCAGTTCCTCTTCATAAATAAGGGTATTTTTCACCAAAAATTCTCTCTCTTGGGTTGCAACATTTGCGTTCTTTCTCTGTGAACAAGTGCAAAGGAGCCATTCCTGAATTAGGGTGGTATATTTTTATGAAAATCAATATTTCAAAAATCAGGGGTGCTAGATAGTTGTCAAATGTCTAAAAATGAACATTGGTAGTGGTTTTGGGTGGTTGCAAGTGATACTGCATCAGCAACCACACCCTATATGTACCACATCCATACGCAACTGTAAAAAACCCTGTATTTTGCATATTTTGGGTTCTATAACACTGTGTAACACTGACTCTGTTTATATAGAATTTTTGTTTTTATATGCATTTGTGGGCGCTGAGTTCAAATCTGGCCTTGGTTTGTGTGTATCATCAATGGTTTCAGAGATAATCCATTTTTCATGTTTTACCAGTATAATGTTATATGGGCACAGCAATATCAGAATAATCAGGAATTGTTGAGAATAATCCGGATGTTCATTGACAGTTTCTTGCTCTAGAAATTGCCCAAAACTTCCACTGTGCTATATAAAGAAGAGTGCAGAGTCTGAGAAGTCAGAAAGTGTGAGCACACAAAGAAAGCAGGTTGTTTGTCTAATGATTACCAGCACTGAGGTACTGTGTTTCTGTGCTTCTCTGTGCTGATGATTCGTGTGTTATCGATCCTTTTTCATTGCGAACATTATTTCAGTGTTGTGAATACACCTTTTTTCTGGAATCTGTAATCTGTTGCAGATTTAATAACTCTTCTCTCTATATCTGCAGGTTATGATTAATGTGGTACAGTTTGGTAAAGAGAATGGCAACTAGAGCTTGTAAACACTCGCCGGATATATTCTGCTACATTTGTGGGTATTGCATAGGCCCCAAGCAAGTATCGCACAAGATTGTGAAAGGCACCAAGTTCTAGATCGCGTATTGGCTCTATTTTGGTATGCCTATGGGTGACCAAGATAAGCCCTGGGCACCCCATGTGATCTGTGGAAGCTGCCGCTCCACACTTGAAGGGTGGCTGCGGGGAGTACGCAAGGCAATGCCCTTTGCGGTACCCAGAATATGGAGAGAACCAAAGAGCCACCACGACGATTGCTACTACTGCATGGTAAGTGTTTCTAAGTAAAGGAAAGTTAAAGGAAGGCAGACTCTTCAGTATCCAAGCATAGCGTCGTCCATAGCTCCTGTACCACATGGCAAAGGTCTTCCGATACCACATCCACCAGAACAGGTATCTATCCATTACTTTACCTTCTGTATTTACAGACTGTGGGTCATTATGTGTCAATTTTTCTTAGTGCTGATGCTCTTCTACATATTATATAGCTATGCCTATATTTTGTTTCTTTGCTTTGCAGGTTGAAAATGAGGATGCAGCATACGTGTTGTAATTCCTCACTTGTAATTCCTCACTTGTAATTCCTCACTTGTAATTCCTCACTTGTAATTCCTCACTTGTAATTCCTCACTTGTAATTCCTCACTTGTAATTCCTCACTTGTAATTCCTCACTTGTAATTCCTCACTTGTAATTCCTCACTTGTAATTCCTCACTTGTAATTCCTCACTTGTAATTCCTCACTTGTAATTCCTCACTTGTAATTCCTCACTTGTAATTCCTCACTTGTAATTCCTCACTTGTAATTCCTCACTTGTAATTCCTCACTTGTAATTCCTCACTTCACTAAAGTCAAGCTTATTGACCCCACACCTTAAGTTGGCCTGGTGAAGTAGTTGTTTTCATGAGCTCTCCACTTCACATATTAGGTATATGTGGTTCTTCTGGGAATGTCCTGAGCCAGGAGTTTCATCATCCCTTGAAGACTTCTACATGGACTCCATTCATGTTCCAAAGTGCTTTGGACAGCTGGTTGAATAATCTTGGCCTTCTGACAACAAAGCTATTTTCATTCAGGGTTGAGGATGTTTCCTTCTAGCCTTTAGTTTGGGAACACTATACATTCTTCCATTACTATTTTCCACTGTTGTTCAAATTCTTATACAATTTATATTTTTGTTTTTAACACAAACTGCTTATACTTAAAAACATATACCAGTGATGTAGGTCTCGAGATCGGTCTCGAGACCGATCTCGAGACCCAATTTGCAGATCTCGATCTCGGTCTCGACAGACGCGGTCTCGGTTTTTCTCCCCGAGACCTTTCGAGACCTCTCAAGACCGTAATGAAAAATACGTGTTATTGGCATACTCATGATGGTGGCTTGGTTGAACAGACACAATTCACAATGTTTATGAAAGTTTGTAAAAGTAAGGGACTCTAGGTATTCACTAATCAGTCACCCTGTTTTGAGTTGCCACGTTTGTCTTGCGGGGGGGTGTGGGTCTGGATTTTTTTAGGTTAGGTTGGTCTCGATCTCAGTCTTGAAAGGTAGATCTCGATCTCGAACCTTTGATCTCGGTCTCGATCTTGGTCTCACAGGATCAGGTCTCAGTCTGTCTCGGACTTGGTGGTCTCGACTACATCAGTGACATATACATTAAGCAATTTTCTTTTGGTAAATAGGTCTAAATATTTAATAACTACCTATTTACTTTTTCAATTTTCATTACATACCGTACATTTTTTCCTTGGATAATCTAGTTTTGATTAAGTTAGATCAGTCAGATCAGGTGTTTTAAAATGGCAATTTTAACTACACTAAATACTATTAATGGTTACTTAGGCCCAGTTATATTTTGCACCATAAATTCAGCAGAATTATGATGACAAAAAAAAATCCTATGGTACTTCTCATTTCAACAAACAGCTCTAATTGGCTCTTACAACAAACTAAATGGTAACAAATGACCATATGATATGAGTTTAATACAAAAATATACAGTTAAACATACTCAATAAAGTTCTTCCTTCTTTGTCACTGCACATTAGGGTGTTCCACTTTTATCAAGTTGTGAATTTCACTACACTTTGCTCTTCTCCATACACCTTATGATCTGTAAAGCATATGTATCAAATTTGAAGCAAATTGAACACCATTTAGAGGTTGCACACTTATGTCACCTCTGATACCTTAGCCCTTTGTAACCAAATCTCGAGAACGTCCCAACTTCCAACATATTGTAAAGTTTTCTTTTCTTTCACAGGTGTAAAAAGTGTTGAAAATGGAAAGAAAGAAGACCTGGTTGATTGAAAAGACTCCAGTCAAAGAGCTCTTAGGAGCAAGATTGCCATCCCAGGAGGAAGTCCTCCTCTGCTTTATGTACCATCACCTGGAGCTGAAGGAAACAAGCCCCCTTGCCATCAAGTCTATGAGTATCAAGCTTCAAGAAGTTTGGAAGACAGCAAATATCCCCGTGAAGACAGAGGAGAACATTAGAGCTGCTATACTAAAGCTGTACAAAGAGTACCAAAACTTGAAGAAGGAGAAGTCGAGAGAGACGGACAAAGCCATTATGAAGCATCAAGTGTGGAAGGGAGACCTTGCTGACCTTTTCAACATCACTTGTCAAGGTGTGATGAGCACGAGTTCAGTTCCAGAGGACAGAATGAGTTCTTCAATGGCTAGGGTGGATAGGAAACACACCATGGCTGTCAAAAGGAAAACAGCAGCAGCTAAGAAACTTGAACTTCGAAAATGAAAGCATGCTGAAGAAGCTGAAAAGATCTCAGAGAAAATGAAGCTGGATAGCACATCCTCTAGCTCAACGGCGACAACAGATGATGATGAAGATTTTGCTGCTCCACTGGCCTCTAAGTCACCTGATCGTTCCAAGAACACACTTGATCCAACACTCGTGGCTACTTGGGATACAGAACAACTCTCTATTTGACAAGCAAGCACTTCCTTCATTGCAACTGCTAAAAGTCTCAGACAAGATGTATCGCAGATTATTATTTCACCATCAACTGTTCATTGAGCACATGCCAAGTATCGAGAGAAAATGGCCAAACAACTTGAGGAGTCAATCTTCAAAGATCCACCTCTCTCAGTTCTGCACTGGGACAGCAAGCTACTACCCCAAGCTGCTGGCGGAAGCTCTAGAAGCTTGGAAGACAGAGTAGCTGTTGTGGTAACAGGGAAGGAGTTCAAGCATCTTCTTGGAGTGCCTGTTGCCCAGGATGGTACTGGTGAACAAATGGCTCGAGCTGTCATCCAGGAGCTTCAACAATTTGGAATTCAGGACCGCATCATTGGACTCTCATTTGACACTACAGCGTCCAATACCGGACTTCTGCAAGAGGCATGTAGTATGAGGATTGAACAATTCCTTGGTCAGTCGCTCTTGTGGTTGCCTTGCCATCACCACATTTATGAGCTCATTTTGAAGGTCTTTCATAAGTCCCTGGGGCCAACAAGTGGTCCTGAAATCCTGTTGTTTTGACAATTTCAGCAGCGTTGGGATTTAACAAAAATTGTTTCAAAATCATGATCAATGAAGAAGAGCCAGCCACTAGGTACTTGGAAGATGAACGAATCAGGATGGTGAGTTATCTTCATGGAGTCATTGAAAGTTCATGTCACCCGAGAGAAGATTATGAGGAACTCCTCAAGCTGTCGCTCCTTTTCCTTGGAGGCTGGGGTGGAGCTGAGTTCTCCTTCAGGACTCCAGGAGCCCATCATCAAGCCAGGTGGATGGCGAAAGCTATCTATGTGCTGAAAATGGTTTTGTTCCAGGAGCAACTGGAACTCACCGACCGAGAGGTGAAGGGATTGCACGATGTGGCCCTTTTTACGTGTTTCATTTATGTCTGGTTCTGGCACGAGGCAGTGGTCAGTAGGTGGGCCCCGAAAAATGACCTAGACATGATTCAACTGTTGATTTCATATCCGAACAAGGACCTGGGCCAGGCTGCCTTGAGAGGTGCCAAAAGGCATCTATGGCATCTCTCGGAGACTAGTCAGCTTGGCTTTCCTTGATGAATGGATATCGCCAAATGAGAAAGAAAAGATGTTCCAGGCCTTGAACAAACCTGTGTCGAGGAAGGAACTCAAATGACTCAAGTGGAAAAACCTGACTTCTGAAGGCAAGGATCTGAGCAACTTCATCACTCAAAGAACGAAGACATTCTTCGACAACTTTGGCGTCAGGGATGTCAACAATGTATAGTAGTACACCAAAAATAACGGCTTGAGAGAGTCAGTCAACATGCTGAAAGTCGTAAACGACACAGCAGAGAGGGGAATTGCATTAATCAAGCAATTCAATGAATCAGTCAAGGACAAGAAGCAAAAACAATTCTTGTTGCAGATTGTTGAACATCATCGAAAGGAGGTGCCGAAAAGAACCAAGGTGGGAGCAGCCTTCTATCAATTTAAAAATTGATTCAAATTTTTATGCTAGTTTTTCATTTTCTGTGCTTCCAAGGGAGAATTTTTTCGTAACACTGAAGAAAATTGTTTATTATAAAAGGTTCAAATGTGTGCAACCCCTAAATATCAATTAATCATTTTCAAAATTGGTGCACATCTTTCTTACATGAAAAGGAATAAAAGCACAAGCAAAGTGGAGAAAAATATTGACCTTTGATATTTTCCTCTGTATGAGTGAAACACCCTAACAGTGCACATCCATGCATTTTTTTTTCACTAGAGGAGGAACAATGTGTACTTCAAACTACAAATTTTTTCTATAGAATCCCTGGAAAGCACACACAGCCACCTAGGGGTCCTCAGATGCCCAGTTGTGGAACACTGCTCTAATCTACTCCAAAAGTTTTGGTACTGAATAAAAATTCTCTTTCTGCAACTCTACCATACAGGTACTGATAGTTATTTAAATGCTGCAGACATACTTCATAATAAGCTATAGTACTATACCTGAGAACTGTTTGAGCTGGGACAACAGCTTTATAGTCTGTGATAGTCTGGAGATCCCAAACAAATATCTGCCTTTCCAAAGTACTGAATTCATTTCCTGGGGAACAAAATGAGTACATTTGGGTTGGAGGAGGAGAGGGGGAGGGAAAAATGTTGGACAACGTCCTTCATTTCCCCCTGGGAAACTCTAAAATGTTAACAATGACTTAACAAACCTCCCAACAATCTAAATATATTTACAGTATATACCCATTTAAGGGCTGTACTAGCTTTAGCTTTCAAAAATTGGCCAGCTGGCAACCTAACACTAGAAAAGTTTTTGTCAAGACTATTTTTTTTGTAACTAATTGAGCCAAATATAGGAAATTAAATATATTAAATATTCAAAGGTAGACTAATTTAAACCTTCCTGAGAAAATTTATATATTTAAAACAGGATATCCAAAACAATTTTATATACAAGAGAAACTAGTTAAAAATTAAATAGTTTCTAATTTTTAAATACTAAAAAACATTTGACAAACAATACTAGGCTTTGAGTGGTCCTAGAGTTGTACAGTAATATTTAGGTTAAAAATGCTCATATACGGTACATATGGTTTGGTAAAATATCATACTTGTTCTTACCCTTAAAATGAGTAACTGTAAACCTAATGTGAGAATTCATTGAGAAATGTGAAAACAAATTTGGTGTAAAATAAAAATTACAAACTTTCAAACTTAGCAATGGTGAAATAAAAATAAAAATAATTATTATACCTTGGTGATCATATGCTCTAACTTCAAATTCTTCAGGTGCTTCTTCTGCATACAGTTCTCTTGTTGTTGTCACTATTTCTAAACGATCAATTGAGTCAACAATGACATCACACCGAAGTGAAAATCCAGTTACTGTTTGGGCAAAAATTATTACAAATGTTGCCATTAATATTAACCTAGCATAGAAAGCTGTAGCCTCTTATGAATGTTGCTTGCTTAATTTTTGAAGAAAAAATTGGGCATATACTAATACTGTAATATATTAATATTACTTTAATATATTAAAATACTGTAATACAGTAAACCCTCATCCAATGTGTGTTTGTCCAGCACAAATTTGCTTATACACAGAAAATAAATGCCAACAATTATTTGCCAAAAGCAGAAAATTTTATTATACACAGTCCACCAAACACGCTCTAATACAGTAGTACTGTATGCATGTCACTGTGTTTTCTCCTACACTCTCCAACACTCCTGCATCTCCCTCCCTCTTATGTCACCCCTCACATCACCCTTTGTCTCAGTCCCACTACCGCATTAAATTCAGTAAAGTGGTGTTGGATTGTTTTTGCTGTTGTTTTGCTATTACCCTTAGATAGCAGTATGGCACCAAAACATAAAGCATCTGCAAGTGATAGTGAAGAGAAGAAAAGCCATAAGGTTATGACATTAGCTGAAAAAATAAAGATTCTAGATAAGTTGCATGGTGGTATGAGCATAACATCACTTAGCCACGAGTATCACTTGAATGAGTCTACCATACGCACCATCCGAAAGAGTGAAGAAAATATGAGTGCTATTTTCATTTACTGTACAGTAAAACCTTCGTTATCCAGCAAGCTCAGGGATTAGGCCATTCCAGTTGTCTAAATTTTCTGGTTATCTGAGGATACCATTAACCTAGGAAAAACCAATGAACAATAATAGTAAAACTAAAATTTTGGCTATACTGCACTGTACACCAATGTAAACTATATTGTAATCAACATAAACACTATGCTAAGTATGTATGGGATAATTGAAACAAGTAAAATTTAGTCTTATTTTATAAAAATGTTAAGGATCTTCTAGATTTTTCTGGGTGGCATCAGAAAGCTTCCCAATTTCTAGATTGGTGAATTGTATTGCCCTAATATGAAATTTGCCAGTTTCTAAAGTTTTCCAGATAGTTGATTGCCAGATACTGCAGGTTTTACTATAATATATTTTTATTTATCATATGTAAATATCATTATGTTTATGATTTTATTATGTTCTTATTTCATATACAGTGGTACCTCTCTTAACGAATGTAATCCATTCCATTGAACGGCTCGTTAAGAGGAAATTTCATTATGAGATGCATTAGTTTAATGGGTTTTTCATTAATTGGTTCCAGAGACCCAAGAAAATGATGTGTATATACAGTGTGTGTGTGTGTGTGTGTGTGTGTGTGTGTGTGTGTGTGTGTGTGTGTGTGTGTGTGTGTATCAAAGCTATTGACTTCTCCTTAGGGAAACAGAGCTTACAGATGAACAGAAGGACCAACACAATGGCAAACATTTTCATTTATTTTTTGTACTTCAGACGTACAATTTAAAGGCTATAGTAACATTATTAACAAGAAGTTACCGTATTTGTTTCAGATTACTTTTCGTTAAATGAAGAATTTAAATTTTTAAGACAGTACTTTATTAACAATTACTACCCTTCTAATCTATTTGATAACCAATTAAAGAAATTTTTAAATAACACTTTTAATACTAAACTCCCCATAACTACAGTACAAAAAGAAACCAGATATATTAAATTACCTTTTTATGGTTATTTATCATTGCGTATTCGAGGTGAACTGTCCAAACTGCTCAAGTCTAGTTATCCCCAAATAAATTTTAGATTCGCCTTCGTCAACCCACTTAAATTATCAAATTTTTTAAAGTTCAAAGATGAATTCCCCAAAACGGTATGCCCCAATGTTGTTTACAAATACATGTGCGACAGCTGTAAGGCTGCGTATATTGGCAGCACTCAACTCCAACTGGAGGTGCGCCTTTCTCAACATTTGGGCTTGTCACGTCCCCTCAGTAGCCCTCCACAATCCGCAATTAGAAACCATAGTAATGAAAACAACCATCCCCTTCACAAAACTCAGTTTGAAATTTTAACTAGATCCAATAACCTCACAGAACTCCAAATTTTAGAATCTTTGTACATCTATAGAAACAAACCCTCCATTAACAATAATAGTTCATCTTACAAATTACAGCTCTTTTAACTAACCAACTGATTCTCATAGACATATACTTTCTAATCCTCTGACCATACAGTTTTCTTAGGCTTTGCCAAGTATGGAGGTTGATGTAAACATTGTGTATTTACCTGTTGAGATAATTTAATTTAATTTTAATTTTTGTAGTGATGAAATTTTAATGATTTTAATTTTGTACTGATGCAATTTTCATTTTGTTTTAAGGTTTTAATTTTAATGGTTTTAATATTGTATTGATGTAATTTTCACTTTTTATTTTTGTTTTAAGGTTTTAAGACTTAATTCACTGATGATGACATTCACTGATGATGACAAAAAAAAAGTTGAAATGTCTGAAGTACAAAAAATAAATGAAAATGTTTGCTGTTGTGTTGGTCCTTCTGTTCATATATATATATAGTGTGTGTGTGTATATATATATATATTAGGGTGGTCCACAACAGCGTTTTTTGGAACTTTAAATTCGGTCATATCTGCCCTTATTCTATTCCCCCACAAGAATAAATGTGCCAATTATCTTTGCTCTAGGACCTTTTTATGCACTCACTCAAAATGAAACAATTTGAATAATGACTTGACAATTTATGACTGGAACATTTATTGAACAAGGATAATAATGACTTGACAATTTATGACTATATTATATAAAGGGTGATCCAGAGAAATGGGACCCAAAAGAAACCCCTGTAACTCTTAAAGTATAAGTCCTTTTAAAATCATACGCATCATTCGAAGAGGATAGTTACAAGTTTGTACAGGATTGTATAGGTTTTGAAAATACAAGACAAGATAAGATACAAAACAAAATAAAAGTGTTAGTTAAAACTAACCCTTCAAGATGACTGCATGGACTGTGGAACAGCTGCGTTTCATAACTGAGCAATATTATGAGCATGGAAGAAGTGTAGTTTCAGCTCTTAGAAGGTGATTTTGACATCTGAAAATTTGTCTTGAAAGATCTTTGAGCTGAAACTACACTTCTTCCATGCTCATAATATTGCTCAGTTATGAAACGCAGCTGTTCCACAGTCCATGCAGTCATCTTGAAGGGTTAGTTTTAACTAACACTTTTATTTTGTTTTGTATCTTATCTTGTCTTGTATTTTCAAAACCTATACAATCCTGTACAAACTTGTAACTATCCTCTTTCGAATGATGCGTATGATTTTATAAAAGGACTTATACTTTAAGAGTTACAGGGGTTTCTTTTGGGTCCCATTTCTCTGGATCACACTTTATATATAATATATATATGAAAATTATTTCACGAAAGTAACACGTGAAAAAATATTTATGATGAATAAAACCACGAAGGAAAGGAAACACAAAATGGTGCTCAAGCGCTTTCGTCTAATGACATCCTCAGGAACACTGAAGTACATATATATATATATATATACATTCAACTGCAAAGAACACGCAGTATAAATAACGTAAAGAACGACGCTTGTATAGGAGATATTCCGCGCAAGACGAGAAAGAGAAAACAACAAATGAAAAAATGAAGTACCACCTGGGAATCGAACCCGGGATCTTCCGATTGCCGGTCAGACGCGATAACCACTACACCATGGACTCCACTCTTCCAAATGCCGTAATTCCTCTACATACTCGCAGAAACCAATGCCCCAAGGGGGCACCTCCCGCTTGCCGTAACATTATATACATTCAACTGCAAAGAACACGCAGTATAAATAACGTAAAGAACGACGCTTGTATAGGAGATATTCCGCGCAAGACGAGAAAGAGAAAACAACAAATGAAAAAATGAAGTACCACCTGGGAATCGAACCCGGGATCTTCCGATTGCCGGTCAGACGCGATAACCACTACACCATGGACTCCACTCTTCCAAATGCCGTAATTCCTCTACATACTCGCAGAAACCAATGCCCCAAGGGGGCACCTCCCGCTTGCCGTAACATTATATACATTCAACTGCAAAGAACACGCAGTATAAATAACGTAAAGAACGACGCTTGTATAGGAGATATTCCGCGCAAGACGAGAAAGAGAAAACAACAAATGAAAAAATGAAGTACCACCTGGGAATCGAACCCGGGATCTTCCGATTGCCGGTCAGACGCGATAACCACTACACCATGGACTCCACTCTTCCAAATGCCGTAATTCCTCTACATACTCGCAGAAACCAATGCCCCAAGGGGGCACCTCGTCTTGCGCGGAATATCTCCTATACAAGCGTCGTTCTTTACGTTATTTATACTGCGTGTTCTTTGCAGTTGAATGTATATAATGTTACGGCAAGCGGGAGGTGCCCCCTTGGGCATTGGTTTCTGCGAGTATGTAGAGGAATTACGGCATTTGGAAGAGTGGAGTCCATGGTGTAGTGGTTATCGCGTCTGACCGGCAATCGGAAGATCCCGGGTTCGATTCCCAGGTGGTACTTCATTTTTTCATTTGTTGTTTTCTCTTTCTCGTCTTGCGCGGAATATCTCCTATACAAGCGTCGTTCTTTACGTTATTTATACTGCGTGTTCTTTGCAGTTGAATGTATATAATGTTACGGCAAGCGGGAGGTGCCCCCTTGGGGCATTGGTTTCTGCGAGTATGTAGAGGAATTACGGCATTTGGAAGAGTGGAGTCCATGGTGTAGTGGTTATCGCGTCTGACCGGCAATCGGAAGATCCCGGGTTCGATTCCCAGGTGGTACTTCATTTTTTCATTTGTTGTTTTCTCTTTCTCGTCTTGCGCGGAATATCTCCTATACAAGCGTCGTTCTTTACGTTATTTATACTGCGTGTTCTTTGCAGTTGAATGTATATAATGTTACGGCAAGCGGGAGGTGCCCCCTTGGGGCATTGGTTTCTGCGAGTATGTAGAGGAATTACGGCATTTGGAAGAGTGGAGTCCATGGTGTAGTGGTTATCGCGTCTGACCGGCAATCGGAAGATCCCGGGTTCGATTCCCAGGTGGTACTTCATTTTTTCATTTGTTGTTTTCTCTTTCTCGTCTTGCGCGGAATATCTCCTATACAAGCGTCGTTCTTTACGTTATTTATACTGCGTGTTCTTTGCAGTTTGAATGTATATAATGTTACGGCAAGCGGGAGGTGCCCCCTTGGGGCATTGGTTTCTGCGAGTATGTAGAGGAATTACGGCATTTGGAAGAGTGGAGTCCATGGTGTAGTGGTTATCGCGTCTGACCGGCAATCGGAATCCCGGGTTCGATTCCCAGGTGGTACTTCATTTTTTCATTTGTTGTTTTCTCTTTCTCGTCTTGCGCGGAATATCTCCTATACAAGCGTCGTTCTTTACGTTATATATATATATATATATATATATTATGAAATTATAATAGCGGGACAAATAATGCACACAGTTGAAGATCTTTAGGTCTTCTTGAGACCAGTTTTAGTCGGCTCTTTGAACTCCTGGCAGTGCTGAGCGACTGCACGGAGAAGGTACTGCTTTTGCGCTTCATCCTTCGTGATTGTGCTGTTGAAAGCCTTAATAACCACTGCCATCTTCTCTACATGTTCCTTCATTCCTTGGTAAGCTGGGTCTGTGTTCCAATCATTTGGTGTCTTGGACAGGAATGATTGCGCCTGTTCACTTCCATGCTGCATGACGAGGTTGAAGAAGATTGCTGAACATTTGGTGGCATAGAATTCCAAGGGATTGCTCAAGGAGAATGTTTTTCCATCCACGCGCTTGAGTCCTTTTCTTTTTTTAGGAACAGCTATGATGTTGTGAGCAATCCTCTCCTTCGTGGACACGTGAACTCGAGGATCAAAGAGTGCCAAGGGGATTAAGTGCTCAGAAATGAACCACAAATGGCGCTTTCATTCGTCTTTCCTGGGTGAGCTTTCAGCTGCTGCAAGAAAGTGAGGTCATTCAATGGAGCCATGTATGCAACACTGGCCTCGTTCCAGTAGCAGCCGTAAAGGAGCGTGATAAACAGGCTTAGTTCCTCAATGTTCCGTTTCTCAGTCTGAAGCAAGGTGAATTGATCGCTGAATAGGAACACCTTGAGCGTGTAAATGGCCTTGGCCATCCATCGTGCATCGTGCATGGTTCCAGGGCTTCGAATTCTCACAGGACCATCAAGCTTCCCTCCCAAGAAAAGGAGGCAGAGAAGCATCAGTTCATCATAGTCATCCCGCTGGCTCCTCTTCTTGACAGCCTCCTTGTAGTAGGAGACCATTTCCTTCCTCTGCTCTGCTGCTTCAATGAACAGGCTGTCGGGTGCACTCTTGAACTTGCTGCAATCAATGAAAACCCAGTGCTGCTTGAAGCACTTGAATAGGCCAATTTCAGGTCCACTGGATGTTCTGAAACAAGCACCGAAGGCCGCAGTAAGGACGACTTCTACCACGTGGTGTCGGCAAGCGAACCACACCAGATCCATACCCAACTCCTTTTCAATGAGAGTACAAGCTCCAGCATGAAGTCCCATGTTGGACGCAGTTGTATCAAAAACAAGATCTCGAACGTTGCCCCTCAAAGACCAGTCGTCCATAAGCTTCAGGCACGCCTGAGCCTGAGATGCTCCAGTTGCAGCAGCTACCATTGGAACTCCAAGGAGTTTCTCTTCCCCATTACCGGTTACAAGCACAGCCACACGGTCCACCACCTCTAACCCATGGGAGATATCTGTAAGCAGCTTACTATCCCAGTGCAAGAGAAGGGGCTCATGGGTCTTGAAAGTGGCTTGATCTTCGTGGCACACCGCTTCACGTGTACATTGTCTCACACGATGAATGGTGCTGCGTGAGATTGACACTTCATCCAAGTTGTGCCCCAGCGATTTAATAGTTGCTGCGACCACTGCCATTCCTTTCCTGTCACTGATGTTGTAGCAATCCAAGGCTAAGGAAATGTTAGGCGTGATCACAGACTTCAATCGCTTAGGAGTGGAACATTTTCATGCTGACTCCTTAAAAACTACAGTATCTGAATCTGATGATTCAGATGTGCTTGAACTAGAAGCCTCCAGTTCTCCCTGGGACCATCTCACATCCGCCTCACGCTTGGCCTTCTCCTCTCAGTTCATCTCCGCCTCACACCGAATCCTCTTCCTCGTTTGTTGGTCAGCCATTTTCTTGTCAATCGGGCCAAAGCTGGAGGAAGTGGGATTATCGAGCTGAGTGACAAGGAAGTTCTTGTCCTCCTCATTCATCATGGTCTCAAGGGCATCATGACGTGAAAGATTGAACACATCATCAAGGTCTCCACAAAATATGTCCTCCTTCATTCTGTAGGATGGGAAATTCTTTGTGCAGTTCTTCTTCAGCCCCTTGTATTGCTCGTACAGTTTCAGGAGCTGCTTCTCAGCATATCTGGTATCCATCATTGGAACGTTTGCTTTTGTCCAAAATGGGATCAAAGCCTCAATGGTCATCACCACACTGTTATATTCTGTCTTCCTCTCCTCCAGATGGTGGAACATGAATTTCCAGAGGACTTGAAGCTTGGTAGGGAGTCCTGCCCTAGTTAACTTCTCCTCCGCCTTCCCTAGTAACCACACCTCACTGCTAGACCATGTTTTTGATTGCTTCGGTGGCATTTCTAAACATTCCTACAAAAGAAGAAGCCAAATTTAGTCATACTATAGTAATCAGTCATTAGTGAGACACATCATGCATGATTGAGCGACCTCTTAACGACACCGTAAACCAACCATACTTCACACAGTTATTCACACTAAGTGTAGGAACAAAAGCAACAATGACCCAAAAGTGAATTTATTAAATGAAAACACATAAATGAAAACACAAAATATAATATAGTGGACCCCCGATTTGAGTACGCTCGTCCATAGGCTCCTATTGACTCGACTTGAGTAGAAAACTCGATTTGGGTACACCAGCCAGCTTGTTTGAGGACAAGGTCCTGAGCTACTTTAAGTCATTCATAGCAAACAGACAGAAGCAACAGAAAATTGATGCTTATTTCAAGCCCTCAAGTCCCCAACCCTCTACCTCTTCCATGTCATTGGCTGTGGGCCTAAGAACGCCTAGCCCTGATGAGTTACCAGACATCATCATGGAAGGAGACTCTCCCTCCAAGCAATAATTCCTCCCCTCCATTCCTCTTCTGGAACTTCCAGCACATCAAGCAAGACTCCTACAGGATTATTCTATTTTGTCTATATTGTACGGTATGTATTTTGTATTCTATTCTGTCTATTTTTAATACAATTACTAAATTTCATAGGCCAATTTCTATAGAAAAAGTAGGGGTGGGGTGAAATTTTTGGGTTTTGGAACGAATTAATTAATTCCCATAGGTTATTAAGTTCGATTTGAGTACATTTCGAATTGAGTACGCCATGCTGGAATGGATTACGTACTCAAATCGGGGGTCCACTGTACAATAATGCAATAATAATACAAAAAAATATAATTTATTTACCTTAGACTGGATGATGCTGGGCTTAAGGTGACTGGAGAAGGTGGTGGTGAGAAGAGGGTTAGAATTGTTTGGAAGGAGAATCTCGTTATGAGGGTCTGCACTCGTTATGTGGAGTATTATGGTCAATGGGAGGCTTCTCGTTAAGAGAAAATTCATTATTAGGGTTACTCGTTAAGAGAGGTACCACTGTACAATATAGGTGGGGAAATTCATTTTTGTGTGAATAAAAAATCTACATATCTAAGTATTAATGGGAGACTTTACGCGGCCACATTCACGTATCCCCATTTATCCCATAAGGTATTAAGTTTGTCCAATGCGGATTTACCTAACACACCATTCTCAAGGAACCTAATCCCCGCGTTGGATGAGGGTTTACTGTATATTTTAAAAAAAAAAAAGTTACTGAACACCTTGGCTGATTCCAAATACTGTTACAAATTTCTTATTTTTATAAATAGTACTACAACTGAACTTAACTAACAATATTACAGAAACGAGATTGGGCAAACTTAGGAAGGAATTCAATATGTTTATGCAAGTAAATAGGTATAATAATGATAGATTTTTCATCAATTTTGTGATTGAAGTCACACCATTTTACAGTAAAAAATGTTGGAAGTATGCATACAACAAACACTAATATCTCCCATCTATTTGGAAGAACAGTCAATTTTACAGTACAAGATATAAGAAGCAAACCTATAGTAAATATTATAAAAATCTAAAACATTGCAAAAATAAATTTATAACTAGCTATTTTAAATTATAATAAGGTACTCCAATTAAAAAAAACATTAAAATAGCATTAATTAATTTCCTTAACTACTGAGTATAGTAAATATAAAGTAAAAAGCTCTACCAATATCTTTGGCCAGAATAATTGCAGTAAGTCTTGCCGGTGATCTGGTAACAGCATACACGATAGCTTGCTCGGAACACCCATTGTTTGCTATTTCTTCTAGTAAAACTTCATCTCTTGAAGATGTCCTAAAATTTATTCTTAGCGTTTATTGAAGCACCTGATTTTATTATAGTTTCAAACAAATTGTCATTTAGTCTTAGAAACTTAGCATCATCTAGGGTGAATCAGTCAAGGTTTTGTGAAAATACACAATTTATTGGATAGGATTAGCTAAATTTTTGTGTGCAAGTTCACAGTAAAAAGAAATGATCTATTAAAGTGAGAATGTATTGCAGAATATTATTTTTATCCATTATTCACTTTCAGTTTATTTTGTTATCACCTAAATTTTTCCTAGTGAAGTGGCTCTACTACAGCCAACATAGCATATCATTTCTATGATACAATATTGATTACCCTAACTAGGGGACCTAATAATGAAGGAGGTAAAATGTGGTGTTATTAAGAGAGAAAGCTTTCATGAGTTCTCTCATAAAATTTTTATTTTAAAACATAAGTCTGTATTTCTCATTCACTTGTACACATATTTAGTAGTGATGTGATACAACAGACCTACAATTTGGCCAGACAAGAGACAGTCTGCTTCTTAGATACTGAAGCTGGCCAATTTAACAAGAACCAACATAGAAATACTGAAGGAATGATTCAAGAACAATCACTCTGAGCATTTTTTAAATAAACAGATATCATATGCTTTGTGTAATCTCTTGGGCATCAAGGCATACATCCCATATTCTATTCCTACGACTAATTAAAAAAAAAAATTTAACTTTACTTCTTGTAATGCTATCCACAATGGAGAGGAGTCTTTCAGAAGGTACTGTCACCATCCAACTCCTGACTCTCACTCAGCTTTTATTTCTGCCAGAAATCATGCAAAATCTGTTCTTTGACTCACCAAAAATTCCTTCATCAAACAAAAATGTGAAAACCTATTCTCTCTCTCTCTCTCTCTCTCTCTCCTCTCCTCTCTCTCTCTCTCTCCTCTCTCTCTCTCTCTCTCTCTTATTGACCCCTTCGATGCATTTTCGGGTAGGTGGGACCTTTACCAGAGGGATGGTGTCCACCTCGATAACAAGGGTAAAGGTGTGCTAGGCGCGCTGCTCGACCGGCACCTATACAGAATGGTGAGGTCGAGTCCGGGGAGAGATGATGGGCCCCCACCGGGGAGAGATGAGGATGAGCCGGTGGCGGACATACCTTCGACTGAAGGGTGCGTCGAAGTACAGGTGGGTGACCCTCCTCCTACGTTGGAGGGGGCTCAGTCTCCTGCGGAAGTTGCCCCCTCGTTAGTGAGGGGCTCTTCAACTCCCGACAGCCCTGGCTGTTCGGGAAACGGGTCGTGCTAGGGGGCGGTCAGAATAGGGAAGGCTCCCTCCGTGCAATGCTTTTTAATGCTAGGTCAATTAGGAACAAGTTTCGCGAGCTACGGGCGCTCTTAGCATCAGAATACCAGGATATCGTTGCTATCACCGAGTCCTGGATTCATACTGATCGTAGGGACTACGTTGGGGAGTTCGAAATTCCCGGGTATAGAATGTTTCGCAAAGACCGCACCCGTGGGGAGGGGGGTGGGGTACTAATATACGTCAGAGACACGTTGAGTCCGGTTGACTGCCAGTTCCGGTCGGAACGGGAGCTGCTTGGCGTCGATCTGAACGTGGGAGGGACGAACTATAGGTTAATCTTGGTGTACAGACCTCCGCATCTCCTCCTCGAGGAGGATACAGCCCTGTACACCGAACTCAGTAGCCTGCTAGGGGATAGGGTGTGTGTAGTTTTAGGAGACTTCAACTGTCGCGGCATAAAGTGGGAAAACAGGACTGCCGATGCTGAAGGGAGGAGGCTAGTTGACTTTGCTGATGAGAACTTCCTCACTCAGTGGGTCAACGAGCCTACACGAGGCGAAAGCGTTCTAGACTTAGTATTCACGACCGAAGACAACCTCGTCACTGGCCTCACCGTTGACGAATCGTTGGGCGGGAGTGATCACGTCTTATTAGGTTCCGTGTGTGCGTCCCTCGGGTGAAGCGTAGTAACTCGAGAGGCAGTAAGCTCGATCTCCGGCGGGCGAACTTTGTTAGCCTCAGGGATAGCGTAGGAGAGATGGGGTTAGAGGTCGGCGATGTTGAGGGAGTGTGGAGTGCATTCCGGGATGAGTTTATGGTGCTGCAGTCTGCTGCCATACCCTCAAAACCGGTCACCCCTGCTTCAACGCAGCCTAAGTGGTTCAATCGTGGCATCGCTTCGGCTATCCGAAATAGGAAAGTAGCGTATAGGAGGGCGAAGGCCAATCGTTCCCACGAGAACACTGAAGCGTATGTCCGCCTGTGTAGGGAAGTGAAGGCGAAGGTTAGGCTAGCGAAACGTAACGAAGAACTACGGGTGGCAAGCCTCTGCAAGGGGAACCCTAAGGAGTTCTTCAGTTATGTTAATAGTAGAAAGCCCATTAGAAGCATGATAGGTCCTTTAAAGGACGGAAGCGGCGTTCTGCGGACCTCCGACGCGGACATCGCTAATGTGCTTAATGAGTACTTTGCGGGAGTGTTCACCAGGGAGGATACCCGCGTCATCCCCGAGCCAGCTGTGAGGCACGAAGGTGCTGGCCTGGATAGTGTTAGATGTACCGCGACAGTCGTTGCTCATAGAATAGACAAACTGAGCGCGTTTAAGGCTCCTGGGCCAGACCAGTTTCTCCCCAGTGTTTTGCGAGAAGTGCGCGACCAGGTGGCTCCCCACCTGGCTACAGTCTTCAACAAATCGTTGGAGATGGGCCAGGTGCCTGGTGACTGGAGGAGGCCAACGTGACCCCTATCTTTAAGAAAGGGGATCACGAAAGTCCAGGGAACTATCGTCCTATTAGTCTCACTTCAGTTGTAGGTAAATTATTAGAAAGGATAATAGCTGATAGAATCGTTGACCATTTGGATTCCTACAAGCTGCTTGGGGACTCCCAACATGGGTTTAGACGGCATAGGTCGTGTCTCACCAACTTGCTCGAGTTTTTCCACGTCATGTTGAGTGAGTACGATAAGAGTAGGGCGATTGATATACTTTATCTCGACTTTCAGAAAGCCTTTGATAAGGTACCTCACCGCCGGCTAATGGCGAAAGTGCGCGCGCTGGGTATCGGTGGGGAAATAGGTAGGTGGATTGAAAACTGGCTGAGGAATAGGCGGCAGAGGGTGGTAATTAAAGGGGCTAGTTCGGGTTGGGCCTCGGTCACTAGTGGGGTTCCTCAGGGTTCCGTTTTGGGGCCACTGTTGTTTACCATTTACATAAATGATATCGACGGTGGCATCGTCAGTCGGATCGCCAAATTCGCTGATGACACCAAGCTTGGGGCCAATGTTGGGACGCCCGAAGCGATCGAGGAACTGCGTGCGGACCTAGGTAGGATAGGAGAGTGGTCCGAAAAATGGCAAATGCCGTTTAACTTGGGTAAATGCAAAGTGATGCACATTGGCTACGCCAATCCCAAGTCGGACTACTCGATGTTGGGCAGTAATATCGAGGTGACTGATTTAGAAAAGGACTTGGGTGTGCTAATTAGCAGCGACCTTAAGTTTACGAAACAGTGTGTAGAGGTGGAAAAGAAAGCCCAGAAACTATTGGGTTATATCAGGAGGCAATTTCAGTTTCGGAACAAGGAGATTGTGCTCTCACTGTACAATTCCCTTGTTCGGCCGTACCTGGAGTATGCTGTGCAGTTCTGGTCGCCCACCCTCAGGAAAGATATTGAGAGGCTGGAGCGAGTGCAGGCGAGGGCCACAAAGTTGATCCCTTCCGTTAGGCATATGGGCTACAATCGACGGTTACGCGCCCTGAACTTGTTTTCGCTTGAAACTCGGAGGCTGCGCGGTCAACTGATCGAGGTTTTCAAGCTCTTACGAGGGTTCAACGATGTCGATTTTAGAAGTATGTTTAGTTTAAATGATAACCCAACTCGCAACAATGGTTGGAAGTTGGATTTGAAACGGTTTAGGACTAGTGTGTGTGGGAATTACGTTACGTATAAGATCTGTGACACATGGAACAGGTTACCTTCGGAAGTTGTGAACAGTTCCTCTGTGGATCAGTTCAAGAAAAGGTTAGACGAAATCTTGCACACTATTTGAGTGTGTAAAGACATTTAGGACCTCAGTCTGCGGAAATTTCTTTTCCTATAAAATAGTTAATATCTGGAACCAACTTCCCTCAGAGGTTGTTTCCAGTCAAAGTGTAAATCTGTTTAAAAATAGGCTAGACAAAGTACTGAACACACTCATAGTTTAAGATTAAAACCTCAGAAAACTCTGCAGGAGTTCGCTTGCTCGGTGTCTCTGTGAGCAAGCTAAATATAGAGCTATTTATATATTCTCCACTTTCCTGTGGCTACTTTTCCAGGGTCAAGGTATTTTCTTCAACCTTTTTCCGTACCTGCCTCTGGCAGGGAGGGAGCGGAGGGTGGGGAGAGAGCCTTCTACTTTTCTATCCAGTTTTCTACTGCTAGCATAGTTTAAAGACAAAATTTTCCCTGGCACCCGTTGCCATTGGTACCTCCTCGGTATGGGCCGCAAGGCCTTTTGAGGTACTTCTTTTCCTTGTAACTCTCTCTCTCTCTCTCTCTCTCTCTCTTCTCTCTCTCTCTCTCTCTCTCTCTCTCTCTCTCTCTCTCTCTCTCTCTCACCCACCTGGCTACAGTCTTCAACAAATCGTTGGTGATGGGCCAGGTGCCTGGTGACTGGAGGGAGGCCAACGTGACCCCTATCTTTAAGAAAGGGGATCACGAAAGTCCAGGGAACTATCGTCCTATTAGTCTCACTTCAGTTGTAGGTAAATTATTAGAAAGGATAATAGCTGATAGAATCGTTGACCATTTGGACTCCTACAAGCTGCTTGGGGACTCCCAACATGGGTTTAGACGGCATAGGTCGTGTCTCACCAACTTGCTCGAGTTTTTCCACGTCATGTTGAGTGAGTACGATAAGAGTAGGGCGATTGATATACTTTATCTCGACTTTCAGAAAGCCTTTGATAAGGTACCTCACCGCCGGCTAATGGCGAAAGTGCGCGCGCTGGGTATCGGTGGGGAAATAGGTAGGTGGATTGAAAACTGGCTGAGGAATAGGCAGCAGAGGGTGGTAATTAAAGGGGCTAGTTCGGGTTGGGCCTCGGTCACTAGTGGGGTTCCTCAGGGTTCCGTTTTGGGGCCACTGTTGTTTACCATTTACATAAATGATATCGACGGTGGCATCGTCAGTCGGATCGCCAAATTCGCTGATGACACCAAGCTTGGGGCCAATGTTGGGACGCCCGAAGTGATTGAGGAACTGCGTGCGGACCTAGGTAGGAGGAGAGTGGTCCGAAAATGGCAAATGCCATTTAACTTGGGTAAATGCAAAGTGATGCACATTGGCTACGCCAATCCCAAGTCGGACTACTCGATGTTGGGCAGTAATATCGAGGTGACTGATTTAGAAAAGGACTTGGGTGTGCTAATTAGCAGCGACCTTAAGTTTACGAAACAGTGTGTAGAGGTGGAAAAGAAAGCCCAGAAACTATTGGGTTATATCAGGAGGCAATTTCAGTTTCGGAACAAGGAGATTGTGCTCTCACTGTACAATTCCCTTGTTCGGCCCGTACCTGGAGTATGCTGTGCAGTTCTGGTCGCCCACCCTCAGGAAAGATATTGAGAGGCTGGAGCGAGTGCAGGCGAGGGCCACAAAGTTAATCCCTTCGGTTAGGCATATGGGCTACAATCGACAGTTACGCGCCCTGAACTTGTTTTCGCTTGAAACTCGGAGGCTGCGCGGTCAACTGATCGAGGTTTTCAAGCTCTTACGAGGGTTCAACGATGTCGATTTTAGAAGTATGTTTAGTTTAAATGATAACCCAACTCGCAACAATGGTTGGAAGTTGGATTTGAAACGGTTTAGGACTAGTGTGTGTGGGAATTACTTTACGTATAAGATCTGTGACACATGGAACAGGTTACCTTCGGAAGTTGTGAACAGTTCCTCTGTGGATGATCAGTTCAAGAAAAGGTTAGACCAAATTTTGCACACTCTTTGAGTGTGTAGAAAATTTTCCGTGGCACCCGTTGGCATTGGTACCTCCTCGGTATGGGCCGCAAGGCCTTTTGAGGTACTTCTTTTCCTTGTAACTCTCTCTCTCTCTCTCTCTCTCTCTCTCTCATAGAATAGACAAACTGAGCGCGTTTAAGGCTCCTGGGCCAGACCAGTTTCTCCCCAGTGTTTTGCGAGAAGTGCGCGACCAGGTGGCTCCCCACCTGGCTACAGTCTTCAACAAATCGCTGGTGATGGGCCAGGTGCCTGGTGACTGGAGGGAGGCCAACGTGACCCCTATCTTTAAGAAAGGGGATCACGAAAGTCCAGGGAACTATCGTCCTATTAGTCTCACTTCAGTTGTAGGTAAATTATTAGAAAGGATAATAGCTGATAGAATCGTTGACCATTTGGATTCCTACAGGCTACTTGGGGACTCCCAACATGGGTTTAGACGGCATAGGTCGTGTCTCACCAACTTGCTCGAGTTTTTCCACGTCATGTTGAGTGAGTACGATAAGAGTAGGGCGATTGATATACTTTATCTCGACTTTCAGAAAGCCTTTGATAAGGTACCTCACCGCCGGCTAATGGCGAAAGTGCGCGCGCTGGGTATCGGTGGGGAAATAGGTAGGTGGATTGAAAACTGGCTGAGGAATAGGCGGCAGAGGGTGGTAATTAAAGGGGCTAGTTCGGGTTGGGCCTCGGTCACTAGTGGGGTTCCTCAGGGTTCCGTTTTGGGGCCACTGTTGTTTACCATTTACATAAATGATATCGACGGTGGCATCGTCAGTCGGATCGCCAAATTCGCTGATGACACCAAGCTTGGGGCCAATGTTGGGACGCCCGAAGCGATCGAGGAACTGCGTGCGGACCTAGGTAGGATAGGAGAGTGGTCCGAAAAATGGCAAATGCCGTTTAACTTGGGTAAATGCAAAGTGATGCACATTGGCTACGCCAATCCCAAGTCGGACTACTCGATGTTGGGCAGTAATATCGAGGTGACTGATTTAGAAAAGGACTTGGGTGTGCTAATTAGCAGCGACCTTAAGTTTACGAAACAGTGTCGATTTTAGAAGTATGTTTAGTTTAAATGATAACCCAACTCGCAACAATGGTTGGAAGTTGGATTTGAAACGGTTTAGGACTAGTGTGTGTGGGAATTACGTTACGTATAAGATCTGTGACACATGGAACAGGTTACCTTCGGAAGTTGTGAACAGTTCCTCTGTGGATCAGTTCAAGAAAAGGTTAGACGAAATCTTGCACACTATTTGAGTGTGTAAAGACATTTAGGACCTCAGTCTGCGGAAATTTCTTTTCCTGTAAAATAGTTGATATCTGGAACCAACTTCCCTCAGAGGATGTTTCCAGTCAAAGTGTAAATCTGTTTAAAAATAGGCTAGACAAAGTACAGAACACACTCATAGTTTAAGATTAAAACCTCAGAAAACTCTGCAGGAGTTCGCTTGCTCGGTGTCTCTGTGAGCAAGCTAAATATAGAGCTATTTATATATTCTCCACTTTCCTGTAAAATTTCCTTGGCTACTTTTCCAGGGTCAAGGTATTTTCTTCAACCTTTTTCCGTACCTGCCTCTGGCAGGGAGGGAGCGGAGGGTGGGGAGAGAGCCTTCTACTTTTCTATCCAGTTTTCTACTACTGCTAGCATAGTTGAAAGACAAAATTTTCCCTGGCACCCGTTGCCATTGGTACCTCCTCGGTATGGGCCGCAAGGCCTTTTGAGGTACTTCTTTTCCTTCTCTCTCTCTCTCTCTCTCTCTCTCTCTCTCTCTCTCTCTCTCTCTCCTCTCTCTCTCTCTCTCTCTCTCTCTCTCTCTCTCTCTCTCTCTATGTTGGGCAGTAATATCGAGGTGACTGATTTAGAAAAGGACTTGGGTGTGCTAATTAGCAGCGACCTTAAGTTTACGAAACAGTGTGTAGAGATGGAAAAGAAAGCCCAGAAACTATTGGGTTATATCAGGAGGCAATTTCAGTTTCGGAACAAGGAGATTGTGCTCTCACTGTACAATTCCCTTGTTCGGCCGTACCTGGAGTATGCTGTGCAGTTCTGGTCGCCCACCCTCAGGAAAGATATTGAGAGGCTGGAGCGAGTGCAGGCGAGGGCCACAAAGTTGATCCCTTCCGTTAGGCATATGGGCTACAATCGACGGTTACACGCCCTGAACTTGTTTTCGCTTGAAACTCGGAGGCTGCACGGTCAACTGATCGAGGTTTTCAAGCTCTTACGAGGGTTCAACGATGTCGATTTTAGAAGTATGTTTAGTTTAAATGATAACCCAACTCGCAACAATGGTTGGAAGTTGGATTTGAAACGGTTTAGGACTAGTGTGTGTGGGAATTACGTTACGTATAAGATCTGTGACACATGGAACAGGTTACCTTCGGAAGTTGTGAACAGTTCCTCTGTGGATCAGTTCAAGAAAAGGTTAGACGAAATCTTGCACACTATTTGAGTGTGTAAAGACATTTAGGACCTCAGTCTGCGGAAATTTCTTTTCCTGTAGCCCTGGCACCCGTTGCCATTGGTACCTCCTCGGTATGGGCCGCAAGGCCTTTTGAGGTACTTCTTTTCCTTGTAACTCCTTGTAACTCTCTCTCTCTCTCTCTCTCTCTCTCTCTCTCTCATAGTTTAAGATTAAAACCTCAGAAAACTCTGCAGGAGTTCGCTTGCTCGGTGTCTCTGTGAGCAAGCTAAATATAGAGCTATTTATATATTCTCCACTTTCCTGTAAAATTTCCTTGGCTACTTTTCCAGGGTCAAGGTATTTTCTTCAACCTTTTTCCGTACCTGCCTCTGGCAGGGAGGGAGCGGAGGGTGGGGAGAGAGCCTTCTACTTTTCTATCCAGTTTTCTACTACTGCTAGGATAGTTGAAAGAAAAATAAACTTTTACAAATTTTCCCTGGCACCCGTTGCCATTGGTACCTCCTCGGTATGGGCCGCAAGGCCTTTTGAGGTACTTCTTTTCCTTGTAACTCTCTCTCTCTCTCTCTCTCTCTCTCTCTCTCTCTCTCTCTCTCTCTCTCCTCTCTCTCTCTCTCAAGTCGGACTACTCGATGTTGGGCAGTAATATCGAGGTGACTGATTTAGAAAAGGACTTGGGTGTGCTAATTAGCAGCGACCTTAAGTTTACGAAACAGTGTGTAGAGGTGGAAAAGAAAGCCCAGAAACTATTGGGTTATATCAGGAGGCAATTTCAGTTTCGGAACAAGGTGATTGTGCTCTCACTGTACAATTCCCTTGTTCGGCCGTACCTGGAGTATGCTGTGCAGTTCTGGTCGCCCACCCTCAGGAAAGATATTGAGAGGCTGGAGCGAGTGCAGGCGAGGGCCACAAAGTTGATCCCTTCCGTTAGGCATATGGGCTACAATCGACGGTTATGCGCCCTGAACTTGTTTTCGCTTGAAACTCGGAGGCTGCGCGGTCAACTGATCGAGGTTTTCAAGCTCTTACGAGGGTTCAACGATGTCGATTTTAGAAGTATGTTTAGTTTAAATGATAACCCAACTCGCAACAATGGTTGGAAGTTGGATTTGCAACGGTTTAGGACTAGTGTGTGTGGGAATTACGTTACGTATAAGATCTGTGACACATGGAACAGGTTACCTTCAGAAGTTGTGAACAGTTCCTCTGTGGATCAGTTCAAGAAAAGGTTAGACGAAATCTTGCACACTATTTGAGTGTGTAAAGACATTTAGGACCTCAGTCTGCGGAAATTTCTTTTCCTATAAAATAGTTAATATCTGGAACCAACTTCCCTCAGAGGTTGTTTCCAGTCAAAGTGTAAATCTGTTTAAAAATAGGCTAGACAAAGTACTGAACACACTCATAGTTTAAGATTAAAACCTCAGAAAACTCTGCAGGAGTTCACTTGCTCGGTCTCTGTGAGCAAGCTAAATATAGAGCTATTTATATATTCTCCACTTTCCTTGGCTACTTTTCCAGGGTCAAGGTATTTTCTTCAACCTTTTTCCGTACCTGCCTCTGGCAGGGAGGGAGCGGAGGGTGGGGAGAGAGCCTTCTACTTTTCTATCCAGTTTTCTACAACTGCTAGCATAGTTTTAAGACAAAATTTTCCCTGGCACCCGTTGTCATTGGTACCTCCTCGGTATGGGCCGCAAGGCCTTTTGAGGTACTTCTTTTCCTTGTAACTCTCTCTCTCTCTCTCTCTCTCTCTCTCTCTCTCTCTCTCTCTCTCTCTCTCTCTCACCCACCTGGCTACAGTCTTCAACAAATCGTTGGTGATGGGCCAGGTGCCTGGTGACTGGAGGGAGGCCAACGTGACCCCTATCTTTAAGAAAGGGGATCACGAAAGTCCAGGGAACTATCGTCCTATTAGTCTCACTTCAGTTGTAGGTAAATTATTAGAAAGGATAATAGCTGATAGAATCGTTGACCATTTGGACTCCTACAAGCTGCTTGGGGACTCCCAACATGGGTTTAGACGGCATAGGTCGTGTCTCACCAACTTGCTCGAGTTTTTCCACGTCATGTTGAGTGAGTACGATAAGAGTAGGGCGATTGATATACTTTATCTCGACTTTCAGAAAGCCTTTGATAAGGTACCTCACCGCCGGCTAATGGCGAAAGTGCGCGCGCTGGGTATCGGTGGGGAAATAGGTAGGTGGATTGAAAACTGGCTGAGGAATAGGCAGCAGAGGGTGGTAATTAAAGGGGCTAGTTCGGGTTGGGCCTCGGTCACTAGTGGGGTTCCTCAGGGTTCCGTTTTGGGGCCACTGTTGTTTACCATTTACATAAATGATATCGACGGTGGCATCGTCAGTCGGATCGCCAAATTCGCTGATGACACCAAGCTTGGGGCCAATGTTGGGACGCCCGAAGTGATTGAGGAACTGCGTGCGGACCTAGGTAGGATAGGAGAGTGGTCCGAAAAATGGCAAATGCCATTTAACTTGGGTAAATGCAAAGTGATGCACATTGGCTACGCCAATCCCAAGTCGGACTACTCGATGTTGGGCAGTAATATCGAGGTGACTGATTTAGAAAAGGACTTGGGTGTGCTAATTAGCAGCGACCTTAAGTTTACGAAACAGTGTGTAGAGGTGGAAAAGAAAGCCCAGAAACTATTGGGTTATATCAGGAGGCAATTTCAGTTTCGGAACAAGGAGATTGTGCTCTCACTGTACAATTCCCTTGTTCGGCCGTACCTGAGTATGCTGTGCAGTCTGGTCGCCCACCCTCAGGAAAGATATTGAGAGGCTGGAGCGAGTGCAGGCGAGGGCCACAAAGTTAATCCCTTCGGTTAGGCATATGGGACAATCGACAGTTACGCGCCCTGAACTTGTTTTCGCTTGAAACTCGGAGGCTGCGCGGTCAACTGATCGAGGTTTTCAAGCTCTTACGAGGGTTCAACGATGTCGATTTTAGAAGTATGTTTAGTTTAAATGATAACCCAACTCGCAACAATGGTTGGAAGTTGGATTGAAACGGTTTAGGACTAGTGTGTGTGGGAATTACTTTACGTATAAGATCTGTGACACATGGAACAGGTTACCTTCGGAAGTTGTGAACAGTTCCTCTGTGGATGATCAGTTCAAGAAAAGGTTAGACCAAATTTTGCACACTCTTTGAGTGTGTAGAAAATTTTCCGTGGCACCCGTTGGCATTGGTACCTCCTCGGTATGGGCCGCAAGGCCTTTTGAGGTACTTCTTTTCCTTGTAACTCTCTCTCTCTCTCTCTCTCTCTCTCTCTCTCTTTCTCTCATAGAATAGACAAACTAAGCGCGTTTAAGGCTCCTGGGCCAGACCAGTTTCTCCCCAGTGTTTTGCGAGAAGTGCGCGACCAGGTGGCTCCCCACCTGGCTACAGTCTTCACAAATCGCTGGTGATGGGCCAGGTGCCTGGTGACTGGAGGGAGGCCAACGTGACCCCTATCTTTAAGAAAGGGGATCACGAAAGTCCAGGGAACTATCGTCCTATTAGTCTCACTTCAGTTGTAGGTAAATTATTAGAAAGGATAATAGCTGATAGAATCGTTGACCATTGGATTCCTACAGGCTACTTGGGGACTCCCAACATGGGTTTAGACGGCATAGGTCGTGTCTCACCAACTTGCTCGAGTTTTTCCACGTCATGTTGAGTGAGTACGATAAGAGTAGGGCGATTGATATACTTTTATCTCGACTTTCAGAAAGCCTTTGATAAGGTACCTCACCGCCGCTAATGGCGAAAGTGCGCGCGCTGGGTATCGGTGGGGAAATAGGTAGGTGGATTGAAACTGGCTGAGGAATAGGCGGCAGAGGGTGGTAATTAAAGGGGCTAGTTCGGGTTGGGCCTCGGTCACTAGTGGGGTTCCTCAGGGTTCCGTTTTGGGGCCACTGTTGTTTACCATTTACATAAATGATATCGACGGTGGCATCGTCAGTCGGATCGCCAAATTCGCTGATGACACCAAGCTTGGGGCCAATGTTGGGACGCCCGAAGCGATCGAGGAACTGCGTGCGGACCTAGGTAGGATAGGAGAGTGGTCCGAAAAATGGCAAATGCCGTTTAACTTGGGTAAATGCAAAGTGATGCACATTGGCTACGCCAATCCCAAGTCGGACTACTCGATGTTGGGCAGTAATATCGAGGTGACTGATTTAGAAAAGGACTTGGGTGTGCTAATTAGCAGCGACCTTAAGTTTACGAAACAGTGTCGATTTTAGAAGTATGTTTAGTTTAAATGATAACCCAACTCGCAACAATGGTTGGAAGTTGGATTTGAAACGGTTTAGGACTAGTGTGTGTGGGAATTACGTTACGTATAAGATCTGTGACACATGGAACAGGTTACCTTCGGAAGTTGTGAACAGTTCCTCTGTGGATCAGTTCAAGAAAAGGTTAGACGAAATCTTGCACACTATTTGAGTGTGTAAAGACATTTAGGACCTCAGTCTGCGGAAATTTCTTTTCCTGTAAAATAGTTGATATCTGGAACCAACTTCCCTCAGAGGATTTTTCCAGTCAAAGTGTAAATCTGTTTAAAAATAGGCTAGACAAAGTACAGAACACACTCATAGTTTAAGATTAAAACCTCAGAAAACTCTGCAGGAGTTCGCTTGCTCGGTGTCTCTGTGAGCAAGCTAAATATAGAGCTATTTATATATTCTCCACTTTCCTGTAAAATTTCCTTGGCTACTTTTCCAGGGTCAAGGTATTTTCTTCAACCTTTTTCCGTACCTGCCTCTGGCAGGGAGGGAGCGGAGGGTGGGGAGAGAGCCTTCTACTTTTTCTATCCAGTTTTCTCTACTACTGCTAGCATAGTTGAAAGACAAAATTTTCCCTGGCACCCGTTGCCATTGGTACCTCCTCGGTATGGGCCGCAAGGCCTTTTGAGGTACTTCTTTTCCTTCTCTCTCTCTCTCTCTCTCTCTCTCTCTCATCTCTCTCTCTCTCTCTCTATCCTCTCTCTCTCCTCTCTCTCTCTCTCTCTCTCTCTCTCTCTCTCTCGATGTTGGGCAGTAATATCGAGGTGACTGATTTAGAAAAGGACTTGGGTGTGCTAATTAGCAGCGACCTTAAGTTTACGAAACAGTGTGTAGAGATGGAAAAGAAAGCCCAGAAACTATTGGGTTATATCAGGAGGCAATTTCAGTTTTGGAACAAGGAGATTGTGCTCTCACTGTACAATTCCCTTGTTCGGCCGTACCTGGAGTATGCTGTGCAGTTCTGGTCGCCCACCCTCAGGAAAGATATTGAGAGGCTGGAGCGAGTGCAGGCGAGGGCCACAAAGTTGATCCCTTCCGTTAGGCATATGGGCTACAATCGACGGTTACGCGCCCTGAACTTGTTTTCGCTTGAATCTCGGAGGCTGCACGGTCAACTGATCGAGGTTTTCAAGCTCTTACGAGGGTTCAACGATGTCGATTTTAGAAGTATGTTTAGTTTAAATGATAACCCAACTCGCAACAATGGTTGGAAGTTGGATTTGAAACGGTTTAGGACTAGTGTGTGTGGGAATTACGTTACGTATAAGATCTGTGACACATGGAACAGGTTACCTTCGGAAGTTGTGAACAGTTTCCTCTGTGGATCAGTTCAGAAAAGGTTAGACGAAATCTTGCACACTATTTGAGTGTGTAAAGACATTTAGGACCTCAGTCTGCGGAAATTTCTTTTCCTGTAGCCCTGGCACCCGTTGCCATTGGTACCTCCTCGGTATGGGCCGCAAGGCCTTTTGAGGTACTTCTTTTCCTTGTAACTCCTTGTAACTCTCTCTCTCTCTCTCTCTCTCTCTCTCCTCTCATAGTTTAAGATTAAAACCTCAGAAAACTCTGCAGGAGTTCGCTTGCTCGGTGTCTCTGTGAGCAAGCTAAATATAGAGCTATTTATATATTCTCCACTTTCCTGTAAAATTTCCTTGGCTACTTTTCCAGGGTCAAGGTATTTTCTTCAACCTTTTTCCGTACCTGCCTCTGGCAGGGAGGGAGCGGAGGGTGGGGAGAGAGCCTTCTACTTTTCTATCCAGTTTTCTACTACTGCTAGCATAGTTTGAAAGACAAAATTATCCCTGGCACCCGTTGCCATTGGTACCTCCTCGGTATGGGCCGCAAGGCCTTTTGAGGTCTCTCTCTCTCTCTCTCTCTCTCTCTCTCTCTCTGGAAAGATATTGAGAGGCTGGAGCGAGTGCAGGCGAGGGCCACAAAGTTGATCCCTTCCGTTAGGCATATGGGCTACAATCGACGGTTACGCGCCCTGAACTTGTTTTCGCTTGAAACTCGGAGGCTGCGCGGTCAACTGATCGAGGTTTTCAAGCTCTTACGAGGGTTCAACGATGTCGATTTTAGAAGTATGTTTAGTTTAAATGATAACCCAACTCGCAACAATGGTTGGAAGTTGGATTTGAAACGGTTTAGGACTAGTGTGTGTGGGAATTACGTTACGTATAAGATCTGTGACACATGGAACAGGTTACCTTCGGAAGTTGTGAACAGTTCCTCTGTGGATCAGTTCAAGAAAAGGTTAGACGAAATCTTGCACACTATTTGAGTGTGTAAAGACATTTAGGACCTCAGTCTGCGGAATTTCTTTTCCTGTAAAATAGTTGATATCTGGAACCAACTTCCCTCAGAGGATGTTTCCAGTCAAAGTGTAAATCTGTTTAAAAATAGGCTAGACAAAGTACAGAACACACTCATAGTTTAAGATTAAAACCTCAGAAAACTCTGCAGGAGTTCGCTTGCTCGGTGTCTCTGTGAGCAAGCTAAATATAGAGCTATTTATATATTCTCCACTTTCCTGTAAAATTTCCTTGGCTACTTTTCCAGGGTCAAGGTATTTTCTTCAACCTTTTTCCGTACCTGCCTCTGGCAGGGAGGGAGCGGAGGGTGGGGAGAGAGCCTTCTACTTTTCTATCCAGTTTTCTACTACTGCTAGCATAGTTGAAAGACAAAATTTTCCCTGGCACCCGTTGCCATTGGTACCTCCTCGGTATGGGCCGCAAGGCCTTTTGAGGTACTTCTTTTCCTTGTAACTCTCTCTCTCTCTCTCTCTCTCTCTCTCTCTCTCTCTCTCTCTCTCTCTCTCTCTCTCTCTCTCTCTCTCTCTCTCTCTCTCAAGTCGGACTACTCGATGTTGGGCAGTAATATCGAGGTGACTGATTTAGAAAAGGACTTGGGTGTGCTAATTAGCAGCGACCTTAAGTTTACGAAACAGTGTGAAGAAGTGGAAAAGAAAGCCCAGAAACTATTGGGTTATATCAGGAGGCAATTTCAGTTTCGGAACAAGGAGATTGTGCTCTCACTGTACAATTCCCTTGTTCGGCCGTACCTGGAGTATGCTGTGCAGTTCTGGTCGCCCACCCTCAGGAAAGATATTGAGAGGCTGGAGCGAGTGCAGGCGAGGGCCACAAAGTTAATCCCTTCCGTTAGGCATATGGGCTACAATCGACGGTTACGCGCCCTGAACTTGTTTTCGCTTGAAACTCGGAGGCTGCGCGGTCAACTGATCGAGGTTTTCAAGCTCTTACGAGGGTTCAACGATGTCGATTTTAGAAGTATGTTTAGTTTAAATGATAACCCAACTCGCAACAATGGTTGGAAGTTGGATTTGAAACGGTTTAGGACTAGTGTGTGTGGGAATTACTTTACGTATAAGATCTGTGACACATGGAACAGGTTACCTTCGGAAGTTGTGAACAGTTCCTCTGTGGATCAGTTCAAGAAAAGGTTAGACCAAATCTTGTACACTATTTGAGGGTGTGGAAAATTTTCCGTGGCACCCGTTGCCATTGGTACCTCCTCGGTATGGGCCGCAAGGCCTTTTGAGGTACTTCTTTTCCTTGTAACTCTCTCTCTCTCTCTCTCTCTCTCTCTCTCTCTCTCCTCTCTCTCTCTCTCTCTCTCTCTCTCTCTCTCTACGGCGCTCTTAGCATCAGAATACCAGGATATCGTTGCTATCACCGAGTCCTGGATTCATACTGATCGTAGGGACTACGTTGGGGAGTTCGAAATTCCCGGGTATAGAATGTTTCGCAAAGACCGCACCCGTGGGGAGGGGGGTGGGGTACTAATATACGTCAGAGACACGTTGAGTCCGGTTGACTGCCAGTTCCGGTCGGAACGGGAGCTGCTTGGCGTCGATCTGAACGTGGGAGGGACGAACTATAGGTTAATCTTGGTGTACAGACCTCCGCATCTCCTCCTCGAGGAGGATACAGCCCTGTACACCGAACTCAGTAGCCTGCTAGGGGATAGGGTGTGTGTAGTTTTAGGAGACTTCAACTGTCGCGGCATAAAGTGGGAAAACAGGACTGCCGATGCTGAAGGGAGGAGGCTAGTTGACTTTGCTGATGAGAACTTCCTCACTCAGTGGGTCAACGAGCCTACACGAGGCGAAAGCGTTCTAGACTTAGTATTCACGACCGAAGACAACCTCGTCACTGGCCTCACCGTTGACGAATCGTTGGGCGGGAGTGATCACGGTCTTATTAGGTTCCGTGTGTGCGTCCCTCGGGTGAAGCGTAGTAACTCGAGAGGCAGTAAGCTCGATCTCCGGCGGGCGAACTTTGTTAGCCTCAGGGATAGCGTAGCAGAGATGGGGTTAGAGGTTGGCGGCGATGTTGAGGGAGTGTGGAGTGCATTCCGGGATGAGTTTATGGTGCTGCAGTCTGCTGCCATACCCTCAAAACTGGTCACCCCTGCTTCAACGCAGCCTAAGTGGTTCAATCGTGGCATCGCTTCGGCTATCCGAAATAGGAAAGTAGCGTATAGGAGGGCGAAGGCCAATCGTTCCCACGAGAACACTGAAGCGTATGTCCGCCTGTGTAGGGAAGTGAAGGCGAAGGTTAGGCTAGCGAAACGTAACGAAGAACTACGGGTGGCAAGCCTCTGCAAGGGGAACCCTAAGGAGTTCTTCAGTTATGTTAATAGTAGAAAGCCCATTAGAAGCATGATAGGTCCTTTAAAGGACGGAAGCGGCGTTCTGCGGACCTCCGACGCGGACATCGCTAAGTGCTTAATGAGTACTTTGCGGGAGTGTTCACCAGGGAGGATACCCGCGTCATCCCCGAGCCAGCTGTGAGGCACGAAGGTGCTGGCCTGGATAGTGTTAGATGTACCGCGACAGTCGTTGCTCATAGAATAGACAAACTGAGCGCGTTTAAGGCTCCTGGGCCAGACCAGTTTCTCCCCAGTGTTTTGCGAGAAGTGCGCGACCAGGTGGCTCCCCACCTGGCTACAGTCTTCAACAAATCGTTGGAGATGGGCCAGGTGCCTGGTGACTGGAGGAGGCCAACGTGACCCCTATCTTTAAGAAAGGGGATCACGAAAGTCCAGGGAACTATCGTCCTATTAGTCTCACTTCAGTTGTAGGTAAATTATTAGAAAGGATAATAGCTGATAGAATCGTTGACCATTTGGATTCCTACAAGCTGCTTGGGGACTCCCAACATGGGTTTAGACGGCATAGGTCGTGTCTCACCAACTTGCTCGAGTTTTTCCACGTCATGTTGAGTGAGTACGATAAGAGTAGGGCGATTGATATACTTTATCTCGACTTTCAGAAAGCCTTTGATAAGGTACCTCACCGCCGGCTAATGGCGAAAGTGCGCGCGCTGGGTATCGGTGGGGAAATAGGTAGGTGGATTGAAAACTGGCTAAGGAATAGGCGGCAGAGGGTGGTAATTAAAGGGGCTAGTTCGGGTTGGGCCTCGGTCACTAGTGGGGTTCCTCAGGGTTCCGTTTTGGGGCCACTGTTGTTTACCATTTACATAAATGATATCGACGGTGGCATCGTCAGTCGGATCGCCAAATTCGCTGATGACACCAAGCTTGGGGCCAATGTTGGGACGCCCGAAGCGATCGAGGAACTGCGTGCGGACCTAGGTAGGATAGGAGAGTGGTCCGAAAAATGGCAAATGCCGTTTAACTTGGGTAAATGCAAAGTGATGCACATTGGCTACGCCAATCCCAAGTCGGACTACTCGATGTTGGGCAGTAATATCGAGGTGACTGATTTAGAAAAGGACTTGGGTGTGCTAATTAGCAGCGACCTTAAGTTTACGAAACAGTGTGTAGAGGTGGAAAAGAAAGCCCAGAAACTATTGGGTTATATCAGGAGGCAATTTCAGTTTCGGAACAAGGAGATTGTGCTCTCACTGTACAATTCCCTTGTTCGGCCGTACCTGGAGTATGCTGTGCAGTTCTGGTCGCCCACCCTCAGGAAAGATATTGAGAGGCTGGAGCGAGTGCAGGCGAGGGCCACAAAGTTGATCCCTTCCGTTAGGCATATGGGCTACAATCGACGGTTACGCGCCCTGAACTTGTTTTCGCTTGAAACTCGGAGGCTGCGCGGTCAACTGATCGAGGTTTTCAAGCTCTTACGAGGGTTCAACGATGTCGATTTTAGAAGTATGTTTAGTTTAAATGATAACCCAACTCGCAACAATGGTTGGAAGTTGGATTTGAAACGGTTTAGGACTAGTGTGTGTGGGAATTACGTTACGTATAAGATCTGTGACACATGGAACAGGTTACCTTCGGAAGTTGTGAACAGTTCCTCTGTGGATCAGTTCAAGAAAAGGTTAGACGAAATCTTGCACACTATTTGAGTGTGTAAAGACATTTAGGACCTCAGTCTGCGGAAATTTCTTTTCCTATAAAATAGTTATATCTGGAACCAACTTCCCTCAGAGGATGTTTCCAGTCAAAGTGTAAATCTGTTTAAAAATAGGCTAGACAAAGTACAGAACACACTCATAGTTTAAGATTAAAACCTCAGAAAACTCTGCAGGAGTTCGCTTGCTCGGTGTCTCTGTGAGCAAGCTAAATATAGAGCTATTTATATATTCTCCACTTTCCTGTAAAATTTCCTTGGCTACTTTTCCAGGGTCAAGGTATTTTCTTCAACCTTTTTCCGTACCTGCCTCTGGCAGGGAGGGAGCGGAGGGTGGGGAGAGAGCCTTCTACTTTTCTATCCAGTTTTCTACTACTGCTAGCATAGTTTGAAAGACAAAATTTTCCCTGGCACCCGTTGCCATTGGTACCTCCTCGGTATGGGCCGCAAGGCCTTTTGAGGTACTTCTTTTCCTTGTAACTCTCTCTCTCTCTCTCTCTCTCTCTCTCTCTCTCTCTCTCTCTCTCTCTCTCTCTCTCTCTCTCTCTCTCTCTCTCTCTCTCTGGGGCCAATGTTGGGACGCCCGAAGCGATCGAGGAACTGCGTGCGGACCTAGGTAGGATAGGAGAGTGGTCCGAAAAATGGCAAATGCCGTTTAACTTGGGTAAATGCAAAGTGATGCACATTGGCTACGCCAATCCCAAGTCGGACTACTCGATGTTGGGCAGTAATATCGAGGTGACTGATTTAGAAAAGGACTTGGGTGTGCTAATTAGCAGCGACCTTAAGTTTACGAAACAGTGTGTAGAGGTGGAAAAGAAAGCCCAGAAACTATTGGGTTATATCAGGAGGCAATTTCAGTTTCGGAACAAGGAGATTGTGCTCTCACTGTACAATTCCCTTGTTCGGCCGTACCTGGAGTATGCTGTGCAGTTCTGGTCGCCCACCCTCAGGAAAGATATTGAGAGGCTGGAGCGAGTGCAGGCGAGGGCCACAAAGTTATCCCTTCCGTTAGGCATATGGGCTACAATCGACGGTTACGCGCCCTGAACTTGTTTTCGCTTGAAACTCGGAGGCTGCGCGGTCAACTGATCGAGGTTTTCAAGCTCTTACGAGGGTTCAACGATGTCGATTTTAGAAGTATGTTTAGTTTAAATGATAACCCAACTCGCAACAATGGTTGGAAGTTGGATTTGAAACGGTTTAGGACTAGTGTGTGTGGGAATTACGTTACGTATAAGATCTGTGACACATGGAACAGGTTACCTTCGGAAGTTGTGAACAGTTCCTCTGTGGATCAGTTCAAGAAAAGGTTAGACGAAATCTTGCACACTATTTGAGTGTGTAAGACATTTAGGACCTCAGTCTGCGGAAATTTCTTTTCCTGTAAAATAGTTGATATCTGGAACCAACCTCCCTCAGAGGATGTTTCCAGTCAAAGTGTAAATCTGTTTAAAAATAGGCTAGACAAAGTACAGAACACACTCATAGTTTAAGATTAAAACCTCAGAAAACTCTGCAGGAGTTCGCTTGCTCGGTGTCTCTGTGAGCAAGCTAAATATAGAGCTATTTATATATTCTCCACTTTCCTGTAAAATTTCCTTGGCTACTTTTCCAGGGTCAAGGTATTTTCTTCAACCTTTTTCCGTACCTGCCTCTGGCAGGGAGGGAGCGGAGGGTGGGGAGAGAGCCTTCTACTTTTCTATCCAGTTTTCTACTACTGCTAGCATAGTTTGAAAGACAAAATTTTCCGTGGCACCCGTTGCCATTGGTACCTCCTCGGTATGGGCCGCAAGGCCTTTTGAGGTACTTCTTTTCCTTGTAACTCCTTGTAACTCTCTCTCTCTCTCTCGCATCTAGCTAAGAACCTCTTCAACAACTTTACTTCCTCTTCTTTTCCTACTACTCTTCTCCATTCTGATGGCTCAGTTGCTCTCTTTTCTCCTGACAAAGCTGAACTCTTCTCTCAAACTTTCACTTCCAACTCAACCATGAATGATTCCAGTGCTGTTCCTCCATCTCTTCTTCCCTCTGACTTTATAATGTCTGAAATTAGAATCTTTTCTAAAGATGTTCTTTCTGCCCTATCTGGGCATAACTCTAGGAAGGCATAGTCCTGATAGTGTTCCTCCTGTTGTTCTTAAGAACTGTGCTTCAGTGCTGACACCCTGCCTAGGAAAACTCTCTAGTCTTTGTCTCACCTGGTACTTTTCCTTCCTGTTGAAAGTTTGCTTTCATTCAGCCAGTCCCAAAGAAGGGTGACCACTCTCAACCCTCCAACTATCATCTAATTGCTTTGATTTCTTGCCATTCTAAAGTTTTTGAATCTATCCTTAATAGGAAGATTCTTAAACACCTTTCTTCACACAATCTTCTTTCAGATCATTAGTATGGGTTCCAACAAAGGATGCTCACCTGGCAAACTTCTTGCATCTCTCTCTGATTCTTGATCATCCTCCTTTCAGGACTTCAGTAAAACTTTTGTTCTTGCACTTGATATATCAAAAGCTTTTGATAGAGTCTGGCACAAATCTTTAATTTCAAAACTGCCCTCCTTTGGTTTCTATCTTTCTATCTTTGCCTTCATCTCTAATTTCCCTTCTGGCTGATCTATAGCTGCGGTTGTAGATGGCCACTGTTCTTTTCCTAAAGCAATCAACAGCGATGTTCCTCAGAGTTCTGTCTTGTCATCCACTCTTTTATTTATTAATGATCTTTTAATTTGCACTTTCCGTCATATTCACTTGTATGTCGATGATTCCACTCCTCATTTCTCCACCCACTTCCCAAAGTGTCCATCTCAACAGTCACTCTATAATTCGTGTGGGATGGCTATAGGACACCTGACCTCTGAACTTTCTGCCATCTCTGATTGGGGCAGAGAAAACGTTGTGGCTTTCAATGCCTCAAAAACTCAGTTCCTCCATCTGACTACTCATCACAATCTTCTACATGACTATCCCCTTACCTTCAACAATACACAACTTAATCCTTCCTCTTCTCTTAACATTCTTGGCATTTCCTTTTCTTGTGATCTTTCCTGGAAAGATCACACATACTTTCTTTCCAAGACAGCTTCTAAGAGGTTGGGTGTCCTGTATGGTACCAGCTCCTCAGTTTCTTCATCCCTGCTCAGTTGCTGTTTCTGTACAGAGGTCTTGTGCACCCCTGTATGGAGTATGCTTCTCATGTATAGGGTGGCTCAACCCACACAGTCAGTCAGTAGAATTAGGAGAGAGGTAGACAGGACAGATTTATTTAGTCTGAGATTGGCATGTAAGGTGCACAATTTGAAAGATTCACATTCAGGAATATGAGAGCCAATTAGATTGTTGAGTACATGTATGCAACATCTGCCTTTGGAATGAAATTAAGTATAGAGAAAGTGGGAAGGTACAGAAAAAGGGTTGCTATCAGTTATTTGAATTTCAGGAAGTGAGGTGGTGTTTAACAGCTTGGAAATTTGAAGAAAAGACACAATGTTGCAAGAGAGAGAGTGAGTTACAAGGAGTTACAAGGAAAAGTAGTACCTCAAAAGGCCTTGTGGCCCATACTGAGGAGGTACCAATGGCACAATCTCCTTGTTCCGAAACTGAAATTGCCTCCTGATACAACCCAACAGCTCGTGGGCTTGCTTTCTTTTCCACCTTACACACTGTTTCATAAACTTAAGGTCGCTGCTAATTAGCACACCCAAGTCCTTTTCCAAATCAGTCGCCTCGATATTACTCCCCAACATGGAGTACTCCAACTTGGGATTGGCATAGCCAATGTGCATCACCTTGCATTTACCCAAGTTAAACGGCATTTGCCATTTTTTGGACTACTCTCCCATCCTACCTAGGTCCGCATGCAGTTGCTCGATCGCTTCGGGCATCCCAGCATTGGCCCCAAGCTTGTTGTGGTGGAGGGTGAACCCTTTTCCCCTTTTAGTTGTCAGCCCTTTCCCCCTGGCCTTGATTATCATCATTTATGTATTAAATTTATTTAATTTTTTATTGAAATACTTGTATAGATAGGATTTTCATGGTTCTTTCTTTCTTTCCAAAGGAATAAAGATAAAGATAATTGTTTGTCAAAACATTTTAGAAAAGGATAAAGATAATTGTTTGTAAAACCTGTTAGCAAGGAATGAGGAATAAAATATTTGTGTTAATATAGTAAGAAAAATAATAAGAATTAAGTAACCACTTGTTAAAATCTGTTAACAAAAGTCATTAAGTACATATTTGTTACAACATTTTAGCAAAGCCTTGGTTTATTTGCTTATAAGACCTATCCATGAATATTGTCTATAAAAATTTAACATTTGAAGAAAACTAACATGAAAGGTGACCCTTGTCAGAGAGAAGCTTGTGATGTTCAAAAGTGGATAAGCTAATAAATTCTGAGAATCAGCGTGTGTCAAAACTCAAGTTTTGAGAAGTGATGTGAAAAGTGGGGAAAACAATCAGGTGTTAAAAGTGAATCAAATGTTAAAAAGAGAAAATAAATAGTAGAATATTTAACAAAAGGAATAAAAGACTTGTTGGTTAAAGGAAGGAACTAAATTCAAGCTAGATCTGTCTGAGAAACTGAAGACCATTGTTAAACCTAAAGAACTATAAATTTTATCAAGAAAAGGACGCCAAAAATATTGAAGCACTAACAGAAGGAAGCTACTCTTGCAAGAACTGTAAAACAAGTGAGAAACTGTTGGTGGTATGAGCCAGCAGTTGTGGAATTGGGGGTCTGGGTGGAGAGCCTGAATCCAACAACCCTTCAAGGTGAGCAGCCTGGTTTTGTGGAGGCCTTAAAAATAAAAATTTCTATATTTTGTCTGGTGTGGCCGTTAGGTTAACTGAATCCCACCAGTGTCATCAGCGAATTTGGCGATCCTACTGACGACGCTAGTGTCGATATCATTTATGTAAATGATAAACAACAGTGGCCCCAAAACAGAACACTGAGGAACCCCACTAGTGACCGAGAACGAACCCAAACTAACACCTTTAATTAAAACCCTCAGCCACCTATTCTTCAGCCAGTTTTCAATCCACCTACCTACTTCCCCACCGATACCCAGCGCACGCACTTTCACCATTAGCCAGCAGTGAGGTACCTTATCAAAGGCTTTCTCAAAATCGAGATAAAGTATATCAATTGCCCTACTCCTATCATACTCACTCCACATGCCATAGAAAAACTCAAGCAAGTTCGTGAGACACGATCTATGCCATCTAAACTCATGTTGGGAGTCTCCAAACAGCTTGTAGGAATCCAAATGGTCAATGATCCTATCCGCTATTATCCCCTCTAATAATTTACCTACAACCAAAGAGACTAATGGGATGATAGTTCCCTGGACTTTAAGAAAGGAGATCACGAAAGTTAGGGGTCAAATTAGCTTCCCTCCAGTCACCAGGCACCTAGCCCATCTCCAACAATTTGTTGAAGACTGTAGACAGGTGGGGAGCCACCTGGTCGCATACCTCCAGCAACACTCTGAGGAGGAACTGGTCTGGCCCAGGAGCCTTAAATGCACTCAGTTTGTCTATTCTATTGGCAATGATTTGTGGTACACCAAACACTATCGAGGCCAGCACCTTTGTGCCTGATGCCAGGCTCAGGGATGACGCGGGTGCCCTCCCTGGTGAACACTCCCGCAAAGTACTCATTAAGCACATTAGCGATGTCCATGTTGGAGGTCTGAAGAACCCGGCTGGGGTCCTTTAACAGGCTTTCTACTATTAATATAACTGAAGAACTCCTTAGGGTTCCCCTTGCAGAGGCTTGCCACCCGTAGTTCTTCATTACGTTTCGCTAGCCTAACCTTCGCCTTCACTTCGCTACACAGGCAGACATACGCCTCAGTCTTCTCATGGGAACGATTGCCCTTCACCCTCCTACACGCTACTTTCCTATTTTGGATAGCTGAAGCAATGTCATGACTGAACCACTTAGACTGCGTTGAAGCAGGGGTGACCAGTTTTGAGGGTATGGCAGCAGACTGCAGCACCATAAACTCATCACAGAATGCACTCCACACTCCCTCAACATCGCCACCAACCTCTAACCCCATCTCACCTACGCTATCCCGGAGGCTAAAAAAGTCTGCCTGCTGTAGATCGAGCTTAATGCCTCTCGAGTTACTACGCTTCACCTGAGTGCCATACACACGGAACCTAATCAGACCATGATCACTCCTGCCCAACACTTCAACAATGGTGAGGCCAGTGACAAGGTTGTCTTTGGTCATGAATACTAAATCTAGAATGCTTCCACCTCATGTAGGCTCATTGACCCACTGAGTGAGGAAGTTCTCATCAGCAATCCTGGATTCCCACTTTATGCCGCGACAGTTGACGTCTCCTAAAACTACACACACCTTATCCCCTAGCAGGCTATGGAGTTCAGTGTACAGGGCTGTATCCTCCCCGAGGAGGAGATGCAAAGATCTGTACACCAAGATTAACCAATAGTTCATCCCTCCCACATTCAGATCGATGCCAAGCAGCTTCCATTCCAATCGGCACTGGCAGTCAACCAGACTCAATGTATCACTCACGTATATTAGTACCCCTCCCCCCTCCCCATGGGTGCGGTCTTTGCAAAACATTCTATACCCGGGAATTTCAAACTCCCCAACATAGTCCCTACGATCAGTATGAATCCAGGACTCAGTGATAGCAATGATATCCTGGTATTCTGATGCTAAGAGCACTTGTAGCTCGCAAAACTTATTCCTAATCGACCTAGCATTAAAAAGCATTTCACAGAGGAAGCCTTCCTTATTCTGATCACCCCCTCCCTAGCACGACCCATTTCCCGAACAGCCAGGGCTGTTGGGAGTTGAAGAGACCCTCACCAACAAGGGGGCAACTTCCACAGGAGCCTGAGCCCCCTCCAACAGGGAAGGAGGGTCACCCACCTGTACCTGGACACACCCTTCAGTTGAAGGTACGTCCACCACTGGCTCAACATCATCTCTCCCTGGTGGGGGTCCGTTCTCTCTCCCCAGGCTCGACCTCACCATTCTGTATAGGTGCCTGTCGAACGGCGCACCTAACACACCTTTACCCTTGTCATTGAGGTGGACACCATCCCTCTGGTAAAGGTCCCACCTACCCAAAAATACGTCAAATGGGTCAATAATCCTCATACACAGCAGGACACACAAGTCTTGCACCCTCTCATTGATGCCAATGACCTTACTGAGCGTATGGTCACTGGCATTCATCTGCGGTAAAATACACATTCCCCTGTCTATTTTAAGTTTTAGATCATCCGCAAGAGACATGATCTCGGTGATGATCCCTTCTGTAAAACCTACCCTACAGCCTTTGAGGAACAGGTCATTGCCACCAGCATGGACAATGATCGCAATCCTCCGACTAGCCACACACAGCTTCTGTACCTCCTTCCTTAAGTGCACTGTTCCCCACCTAGGTAAGCACCTTACCTTCCTCCTGTCCCAGTTTGCAAAAGCAAAGTACAGTATTTCTCCTGGCCCCTGATCTGCGAGTCCCCAATCAAAACTGTGTCTTCCTTTGAGCACATGAGACTAAAGCGGTTGGAGGTCCTGACAGGGGCAACCAGGGTCTCAGACTTCAGCTTCCCAGCCTTCTTGCCCGAGACCTTTCGATACCCTTGAAAGAGTGTGTGTGTTACAAGGAGTTACAAGGAAAAGAAGCACCTCAAAAGGCCTTGCGGCCCATACTGAGGAAGTACCAATGGCAACGGGTGCCACGGAAAATTTTCCACACCCTCAAATAGTGTACAAGATTTGGTCTAACCTTTTCTTGAACTGATCCACAGAGGAACTGTTCACAACTTCTGAAGGTAACCTGTTCCACGTGTCACAGATCTTATACGTAAAGTAATTCCCACACACACTAGTCCTAAACCATTTCAAATCCAACTTCCAACCATTGTTGCGAGTTGGGTTATCATTTAAACTAAACATTCTTCTAAAATCGACATTGTTGAACCCGCGTAAGAGCTTGAAAACCTTGATCAGTTGACTGCACAGCCTCCAGTTTCCAGTGAAAACAAGTTCAGGGCGTCTAACCGTCGATTGTAGCCCATATGCCTAACGGAAGAGATTAACTTTGTGGCCCTCGCCTGCACTCGCTCCAGCCTCTCAATATCTTTCCTGAGGGTAGGCAACCAGAACTGCACAGCATACTCCAGGTGCGGCCGAACCAGAGAATTGTACAGAGAGAGCACAATTTCCTTATTCCAAAACTGAAATTGCCTCCTGATATAACCCAACAGCTTCTGGGCTTTCTTTTCCACCTCTACGCACTGTTTGGTAAACTTAAGGTCACTGCTAATTAGCACACCCAAGTCCTTTTCCAAATCAGTCACCTCGATATTACTCCCCAACATCGAATAGTCCGACTTGGGATTGGCATAGCCAATGTGCATCACCTTGCATTTACCCAAGTTAAACGGCATTTGCCATTTTTCGGACCTCTCTCCTATCCTACCTAAATCCACACACAGTTGCTCAATCGCCTCCGGCATCCCAACATTGGCCCCAAGCTTCGTGTCATCAGCGAATTTGGCAATCCAACTGACAATGCCACCATCTATAATCATTTATGTAAATGATAAACAACAGCGGCCCCAAAACGGAACCCTGAGGAACCCCACTAATGACCAAGGCCCAACCCAAACTAGCCCCTTTAATTACAACCCTCTGCCACCTATTCTTCAGCCAGTTTTCAATCCACCTACCTACTTCCCCACCGATACCCAGCACACACACTTTGGCTATTAGCCGGTAGTGAGGTACCTTATCAAAGGCTTTCTGAAAGTCACGATAAAGTATATCAATCACCCTACTCTTATCATACTCACTCAACACAATGTGGAAAAACTCTAGCAAGCTGCTGACACACGACCTATGCCATCTAAACTCATGTTGGGAATCCCCAAGCAGCTTGTAGTGATCCAAATGGTCAACAATCCTATCCGCTATTATCTCCTCTAATAATTTACCTACAACTGAAGTGAGACAAATGGGACGATAGTTCCCTGGACTTTCATGATCCCCTTTCTTAAAGACAGGGGTCACATTGGCTTCCCTCCAGTCACCAGGCACCTGGCCTGTCTCCAATGATTTGTTGAAGACTGTAGCCAGATGGAGAGCCGGGTGGGGAGCTACCTGGTCACACACCTCCCGCAACACTATGGGGAGGAACTGGTCTGGCCCAGGAGCCTTAAACGCAGTTTGTCTATTCTATCAGCAATGACTGTTGCGGTACACCAAACACTATCCACACCAGCACCTTCGTGCCTGACGCCTGGCTCAGGGATGACACGGATGTCCTCCCTGGTGAACACTCCCACAAAGTACTCATCAAGCAAATTAGCGATGTCCACATTGGAGGTCCACAGAATGCCGCTTTGGTCCTTTAACAGACCTGTCATGCTTCTAATAGGCTTTCTACTATTAACATAACTGAAGAACTCCTTAGGGTTCCCCTTGCAGAGGCTTGCCACCTGTAGTTCTTCATTACATTTTGCTAGCCTAACCTTCGCCTTCACTTCCCTACACAGGGGAACATACGCCTGTGTTCTCATGGGACCGATTGGCCTTCGCCCTCCTATACGAGGCTTTCCTATTTTGAATAGCTGAAGTGATGTCACGACTGAATCACTTAGGCTGCAGACTGCAGACTGCAGCACCATAAACTTGTCCCAGAATGCACTCCACACTCCCTCAACATCGCCACTGACCTCTAACCCCATCTCACCTATGCTACCCCAGAGGCTAACAAAGTCCGCCAACTGTAGATCAAGCTTACTGCCTCTCAAGTTACTACGCTTCACCTGAGGGACGCAGACACGGAACCTAATCAGACCATGATCACTCCCTCCCAACGATTCATCAATGGTGAGGCCAGTGACAAGGTTGTCTTCAGTCATGAATAATAAGTCTAGAACGCTTTCACCTGTGTAGGCTCACTGACCCACTGAGTCAGGAAGTTCTCATCAGCAAAGTCAACTAGCCTCCTCCCTTCAGCATCAGCAATCCTGTCTTTCCACTTTATGCCGTGACAGTTGAAGTCTCCTAAAACTACACACACCCTATCCCCTAGCAGGCTACGGAGTTCAGTGTACAGGGCTGTATCCTCCTTGAGGAGGAGATGCGGCAGTCTGTACACCAAGATTAACCTATAGTTCATCCCTCCCACATTCAGATCGATGCCAAGCTGCTCCCATTCTGATTGGAACTGGCAGTCAACCAGACTCAACGTGTCCCTCATTTATATTAGTACCCCTCCCCCCTCCCCATGGGTGCAGTCTTTGTGAAACATTCTATACCCGGGAATCTCGAACTTCCCAACATAGTTCCTACAATCAGTATGAATCCAGGACTCAGTGATAGCAATGATATCCTGGTACTCTGATGCTTAGAGCGCCTGTAGCTCACAAAACCTATTCCTAATCGACCTAGCATTGAAAAGCACTGCACAGAGGAAGCCTTCCCTATTCTGACCACCCCCTAGCACAACCCGTTTCCCGAACAGCCAGGGCTGTCAGGAGTTGAAGAGACCCTCACCAACGAGGGGGCAACCTCAAAGGGATCAAACAATGCAGAAAACTTTTTGATAATATCCTAGGATCATATTAGCTAGAGCTGATGAGAGAGAGTAATTTATAAGTTTAATCTATAACATTACAGTAATCACTAGGGTGGCCCTTATTTTTCAACTTTTGAAATTACTTGCTCCCAACCCCTAATCTTCTTCCATTATATAAAAAAGTGCTCTGTGCAAAATTTCAGCTCAATTGGGCTATATTAAGGTGGCCCCCAAAGGCCCTAAAGTTTCAAAATTCACCGATAATTGGTATTTCTAATATAAAACCTTTATAATTCATTTGCAAACTTTGTTTGGGAAAATAATCACAAAGCATAATCGAAAGTGAATTTTATTTACAACAAATAATTACGCCGCTTATATAGGCCGCAGGCGCAAAACTTTCTAGAACCTTCCAGAAGCGGGTTTTTTTACGCACTTATGATACTTTTCAATTTCTGTGAATATCTCGTCCAATTTTGGTTTTAAGTAAATAATGGTTATAACTAAATTTATTGTAAATTGAATTCTCTTTCGATCATATTCTATATTTCTTTCGAATAAAACACTGTAAAGATAAAAACGGTTTTATATGAAAAAATATCAATATTGTTAAAATCTGAAACTTTAGGGCCTTTGGGGGCCATCTTAATATTGTCTGATTGAGCTGAAATTTTACACAGAGCATTTTTACATGGATTAGAACAACTTTGGAGGTTGGGAGATGAAAAATATTTCATTTCAGAAAATCACATACAACTAAGGGCCACCCTAGACTAATCACATATCAGTATTTTAATATAATATCATTGGAATTTTGAATATGGTATGCTTTCCTGTCCCTGATTGCTTCTAACTATTAAAAATGTAGAATCGAGTTGAAAATATGATACTATGTATCCTCTGGGGGAGGAGTCTGGATGTGGACCACTCGGAATAAATCCATATTCTGATTATAAAATTTACTTTAAAATATAGGCAAATTTTGACATTTCAAATATATCAAAAATCTTTTTCTATTCTTTTTTGTAAAGTTTAAATTTAGTTTTCATTTAGGAAATTAAAAATTTAAGTTTATTTTGATAAAATAACATCAATCACATTACAGACCCCCAACCTAAAAATGAATCATGGGTAATGAGCCTCGGCAGAATTACAGAAATGGTTATAATGGGTGTGGCAAAAATAACGCCCTTTTCAGTTTATTCTCTTTTATTGAAGGAAATAAATCAATTACAGCATTTTAAGAGAAATAATAAGGTTTTTAAGAAAAATACAGCATTTTAAGAAAAATAATAAGTACTTTCTCAGTGAAAACTAAAAAATAACTATAAAGATAAACTATAACTATAAAGATACAATTATTAAAAGGGCATTACTTTCGCCGCACCCGGTATAGGTGATGCAATATTTAAGACAGGGTTTTTGAAGGAATCAAATATTTTCATTATTCATGAATGAAATGTCTTCACTGTAAGCATTACTAGAACAGATAATGTACTTTTAAAAAATATCCCCGCAAACTTATTAACCTGATACTGTTAAATTTAGGGAGTTACTTTTAAGCAAAATGACTGATTCACTCTAACTAATGATATATGGTATTATTCTTAGGTTTAGGATATTGACTAATTTAATCTTAATCAGAACTCAGGCTCCCTATTAACAATGTAATATTTTAAAACAAATTCTATATATATCTTACCATTTATAGCATCCTCCTTCATAAACTTTTAGAGTGAAATTTGAAGCAGTGTCATGATTGTAAGGTAATAAAACGCGAGGTACATTTAATTTGGAACATTTCATACATAATGGAAATAAAATAAATACTAAATGAATACTGGTAACGATGAAAGACATTTTTATCAAGTATTTTCGTAAGATTCAAGGACTTAATGAAATAGTTACTCTTAATATGTAGGTATGAATGCTTATTAATTCGTAAGAGAGAACTGGCAACATGTAAAAAATATACTTATTTGACCAATAAGCGCAAACAAGTTACTTCAAGTGCTTGTGATATCAAAAAATCATTTAAAGTTCAAATTGCCTGCAAGTATTCATAGACCATATTTAGTACCATAATAAATTTTTCTCCTCAATTAGGCTGAATCTACCTTAAAAATAAGACATGATCTAAGTTTTTTATTGGCCTTCCCAGAGTGGAAAAAAATGTTTAAAAAAAAAAAAAAAAAAACTATTGTTCATACTAAGCATTAAAATATCATTAAAACTAAGAATAAAAAAAAAAAAAAAAAAAAAAAAAAAAAAAACCACTGGTTTTTTCCCATCAGAAAACCAAAAAAACATTGTTTAAATCAATCCACCCTGGGCCTACCTCTCATATCAGTAAAATATTTAAAACAATTATGTTGGAACAACATCAATATCCCTGCCTATATTTGTGATCTTGACCTTTGATGCAGGGACCCAAGTCTTGCTGAAAACACATCTCATGATCACTCATACCTGGCTCAGGACAATCCCAGTTTAGCTGGGTTTACCTGGCTATGTGAAATGGAGAGCACAGGACAGCAATTCATTCATTCACCAAGCCAACTTGACAGGAGGGGCAGGGTCATTCCATGCATATATCAACTTTTGATGAAAATTTGAAACCAACCAAATTTACAAAACTTTATATTGTTTTTATTCCTTAAGATCTCTAGTTTTCAAAACTACAAACAGATTTCAAATATCTCCATTAGTTATAAAGCAATGACAAAAGATATACAAGTATCTTCTGATATGTTACACACTAGAGAAACAAGGCAATTTTCAATTCCATATACAAAATAAACAGTAGTAAATATAAGGTAAAACCATACAGCCGCATACAGTACACATTTTTAGCTACAAAAGGCTATTTGTAGATTTATCTTAGATACCGTATCTTAGTTATTGTGTGACATGCACTTGAAAACTATGGGTGAAAGACAAATGACCATTATGCAAATTTCAGTTTTTTCATCTAGTAAAAACATCTTATAACATACATAGATTACTGCAGTAGTTTTGTAAATAGTTTAATGATAACAGACCTATAATGGTTTTGTTGTCCGAAATATTTTGGGTCATTCCATGTCAATTCAGCCACCTGAGAACATGACCATCTCAGATTTTCATGATATTTGGTACATTAGTAGGTATGTGTAAGAAACTGAAATTCCCCAAATTTTAGAGCTGGCTGACCTATGGTTGCTGAGATACGGGGTCACAAAATTTGGACCTTTGACCTGATTTTTTACTTACTGTCAAATTTCAAATTGCTGTAGCCACATACTAACTAATAAAGCTAGAGTTCTGATTCGTGTCATTTTGAAGCTCTTAAACAGTTTGTTATATTATCTCTCTTGTCATAAGCCTCTAAAATGAAAATGTAAAAAATATCCTTGAACTTTGACCTTAAATAAAAAAAATATACCATCCCCGATTTTTTCAATTTTTTTTTACAAATGTTCACTTACCAATGTGAAACATGATCCTAAAAGGTTAGAAGTGGCCAGTGAAAAGTATGAGCAGGAAGTACTTTTAATTAAAACTAACCTTTAAATAAATCTAGATCTTTGAGTTTTTTCATTGATACAAATCTTCTCTCAAGCAGATTATCCATTAGTTTTGTGCCTGAAAATATATGGTTCCATTATTATATATATATATATATATATATATTATATATATATATATATATATGCACACATTTCATTCAACACTGCCTTTGGGATAAACACATCACTTCCACATACATAGACAAACACTTTACACTGGGATTAGGGAACCTCTGGGTGAGGCTTGAGCAGCTGTCAGTTTTTTGGCACTGAGTGTTTTGACCCTGGATGTTACTAACAACAACAACATGACCCATCTTTCCTTGGGTTGATACGGGCATGCCCAGTGAAAAAAAAATAAAAATAAAAAATAAAATATATATATATATATACAGGGTGGGCCGTAAGTTTCCATACATAGGAAAAATAAACATTTTGTTATGGACAACCATTTTTATTTATATAATATGCTCTACATGGTTGCCATTATTTTGAAAACACATTTCAATACGTGTTCCCCACTGTTGATGAACACGCATTAGCACAGTTGACATTATGCTTGTAATGGCATTGGTGATACGTTCCTTTAGATGATTTATGTCTCGTATCTTTTCCTGATACACCATGGCCTTCAAGTGCCCCCAAAGATAGAAATCAAGGGGGGTGAGATCTGGGGATCTGGGAGGCCACTCCACAGGACCACGCCGACCAATCCAAGCATCCGGAAACTGCTGATCCAAATACCGACGCACGTGAAGACCATAATGAGGTGGAGCTCCATCTTGCTGGAAGTAAACTGGGAAGTTACCTTCCTCGTTTAGCAGGGATGGGAAAAATCTCTTCTTGCAACATGTTAAGATACCTTTCGGCATTAAGATTTCCACTGACAAAAATTGGTCCAATAATTCTGTCACCCCATATCCCGGCCCACACCATCACTTTACCGGCACCTTGCATCTTCGTCGGACTCAGCCAGTTAGGGTTAGCATTACTCCAATAACGTATGTTTTGCCGATTAACCTCTCCATTGACGTAAATATTTGCTTCATCAGTAAACAAGATCTTATGTCAAAAGCATATTCTCAGGGTATCTGAAACATAAAAACAAACGTTTAATTTTTCCTATGTATGGAAACTTACGGCCCACCCTGTATATATATATATACACACACAGGGTGTCCCATAAGTCCAGCATCATAGGAGAAATTCATATTTTTTTATTTCTACAAACCATAATTCATATTTTTCTCTTTCTACAGGCCATAATGTCTGAGCAAGGAAGAACAAATCCAGATAATTCTACTCATAGGAAATCGGAGTCAAAGAGTTGCTGAATTTAACAGACTGCATCCAGACCGCGAGCCAATAACACAGAGTTGTGTTAGCGCACTTGTTGCAAAGTTTAAGGAAACAGGATCCATAGAAGATAAACCATGCAGTGGATCTTCAAGGAGGTCCACTGACGATGATACAGCAACTGCTATCCTGGCTCATTTTAACAGAAGTCCCAATAAGTCTCTTCGGCGATTGTCTGCTGAGACAAGAGTGTTGAAAAGTAGCATCCATCGCATTCTTCAGGCTCACAAATGGCATCCATATAAACTTCAGATCCTACAGAAATTAAGCGAAGATGATCCCGACTGGCAGATGGAATTTTGCGAATGGGCTATGGAACAATATGCTCGGGATGCCAATTTCTCATCCACCATTCTGTTCAGTGATGAGGCTGTTTTTTATGGAAATGGTGAGGTAAATCGACAGAACACCCACTACTAGTCTCAAAACAATACTCACTGGTATACCTCTTCAAAGGAACAAGGTGCATCTCGGGTAATGGTATGGTGTGGCATTTGGAAGGATCGCATCATAGACCCCCTTTTTTTTTATGAACATGTCACTGGAGGCACCTACCTATGTATGCTCAAGGAAGAAGCATTTCCCAGTGTCTTGAATGAAGGAAATTTCCCAACATGGTTCCAGCAAGATGGCGCTCCTGCACATTACAGCACCCAAGTAAGGGAATACCTGTACCAACAATTCCATGGTCATTGGATAAGACGTCGAGGGGCTGTGGAATGGCCAGCTAGAAGCCCGGATCTCACGCCACTAGATTTTTATCTCTGGGGCCACTTGAAAGCACTGGTATACGCAGAGAAAATTAGGAGTGTTGAACATTTGTGGCAGCGCATTATTGGGGCATGTAACACCATTACTCCTGACATCATTCACCATGTGCTTGCTGACTGGGTATCATGTCTGAATTTGAGTATTGAAAACAATGGTGGACATATTGAGCACGTTCTGTAAATAAAAGCTTTTGTTTTGCCTTTTTTTATTATTTTTCCTATGATGCCAGACTTATGGGACACCATATATATATATATATATATATATATATATATATATATATATATATATATATATATATATATATATATATATATATATGCCTACTGTATATATCTACCATATATAACTTGAATGTGTAACTTACTTTTCTCTGTTGTAATTCTTCAGGTATAAGTTTTTTTCATTGATTTTCTCAATACATGAATATCCTGATGCTGAGAAATGCTTAACCTCTAGTGAAGTTAATGAAACTGGTTTTAAATGGTGTATTTTCTGAGTACCAGCGATTGTTCTTGCTTTTGAATGTCTAGTTTGGAGGAGAAATTCTTCTTTTTCATAATCTTCATTGGTTGAAAAATGTGGTGTAATATTATTAATATTATCTTTGGTAAATATATACAGCTGTTGTGCAGTAAGGATTTGTTTATCATAAGGCCGTTGCAGACTAGCTTTAGCAGCTAACCTTTTAACAGTGCCTCCTACACCATTACATGGTCCCTTCCAATGGCTTGTAAAAAAATTCCACTCTGCATCAATTCCAAAGTCATCTTTGTGGTGGCAAAGATTCAGAAAGTTTTTGCAGTTTTTATATTGTCCAGCACAGCCATCTGAAAAGTATATGATTTTGTTGATGGATGGGATGTTCTTTTATGAAGTTTATGAGATGCTTTTGAAACAAATGTACTGCAACTGTGCTATGAATATTGCACTCAGATATGACAACAAAGCTTAGGTGAGCAATCTCATTTTGCTTGTTATAATACAAAACAAATGGATGTAGAGTTGCCATCTGATTGTTCCAGTGAAAACTCTGCACATCATCTTGGAGAACAAAAGAGTAATTTTTGGCAAAATCGCACACTACTAGGACTTCACTTGGTTTCAGCGACATTTTAGTTACATTGTAATAATTAGCTTGCATCTTGGTCAGGAAATCATGGATTTGGTATTCTTGAAGTTTGCTACAGAAATGTTCAATATATTCATCTGAACTCATGTGAATTGATTCAAGATTGGATCTGTCTGTATTGGTCCACTTCTTAAACTGTACTGAATCAATGCAGTTATCAAAAATATTTTGGAGTTTCTCTTTCAATGCTTTTGTGTCTCCACATTGTTTACATTCCCTAAGGCAGCATTGCAATGAGGGTGGATTGCACTCAATCAAAGTAAGACAATGTCATATATGGTTGATAGGATTTTCATTATCTTCAGTTAACTTATCAAATTTAGTTCCTGCAAACATAAGTTTAACATTCTGATGAATGGTACATACACATACTGAGTGAGTTTCTGATGCTCCAGCAATAATACATTGCTTTGGACACACCTCTGCAAATTTGCTGAAGCCCACTTTTACCAAAGGATTTCTTTCTTTAAAACACTGATAAGCTTCTTTTAAATTGCATAGCAGTAGATGCTTCTGAAAATGTTTCCTCTCCCCTGAGCTGTCCATAATGCTGACATAATCTTTTTTACCAGGCATTATTCTACTGATATCTTCTGAAAGATAAAATGCTTTGATTTTTTCTATAATGTTTTGTTCAATTTTCTTTCTAGGCCGAGGATTTGGAATTGAAAGGATACCCATTTCATTAGTAAGCTTTTTGGCAACTGATTCTTTGTGCCTTGTTGTGTTGAATTCTGTAGCTATTTTTCTCTCACTCCAACTTTTTGGTAATACAGTCAGGATTTGTATTCTTTCACTCCTCTTGGTCTCTAAGTTGCTGAATTTCTCCTTCAGTTGATTTAATATTTCATCATAATCTTTTTCTATCTTAGTTTTTTCTTTTTCCTGTATTAATATATCTCTTCCAGCAATTTCTTCTAATTTTCTCTTGACTGTTCCTGTAACTTTTGTTATTTTGTGAGATGCATAAGCCTCTGTCTCTCTTAGCTTTCTTGTCTGTATGGGAGTTTCTCCTAATGATTTTAATGAAGTATTTAAAGTTGATAATTGACATTCAAATGCTATGCTTGTTGATGCCTCATTGATTTAAAGTTCATTTTCAGATGAAGATATTTCAGGAATATTATGTTTTTTTGTTTTTTTTTCACTGGGCATGCCCGTATCAACCCAAGGAAAGATGGGTCATGTTGTTATTGTTAGTAACCTCCAGGGTCGAAACCCTCAGTGCCGAAAAACTGACAGCCACTCAAGCCTCACCCAGAGGTTCCCTAATCCCAGTGCAAAGTGTTTGTCTATGTATGTGGAAGTGGTGTGTTTATCCCAAAGGCAGTGTTGAATGAAATATATATATTAGGGTGGTCCAAATCCATAGGGGGAAATTTCAAAATTGTCTTAGATAGTCTCCACAAGTGTGTTTTTGTCCATTTAGTGTCCACATGGTCTGTGCAAAATTGCAGCATGATTGGTGAATATTTAGAGGTCGCCCCACTCTGAATATATATATTATATAATGTACTTTTTCTTCCGTAGGTCCGATGGCTCAAACTCGATCAATTCCAAAAGTTTGGCTTCTAGGGATGGCAACTGGAACTTATTCCCGTCAGGCTCCTACATGCCTTGACGCCCTCCTCTTGGGCAATACCACCACATCAATCAAAAGCAAACCACCTCCGACAGTCTGAACCAGGCATGCCAGAGGGTGATTGAAGTCTGGACCCGAGCGCGGATCCCAACTCAACGGATCGACTCCTGTGTCCATAAGCTTTCAAGCTTTTAGACCGCTACAAAACACTCAAGAAGCACAGGACCAGGCAACGTGCCAGCGATAGAATGAATGAAGACATCTTCAAAGCGGACATCCAGGAACTGTTTGACATCGCAACCAGTGATGCCATGAGCACAATCGTCAACGTTGAGGACCGAAATTTCCTGTCCATGCAGCGCAAGGACGTCAATTCTTGCAGCATGGCTGGCATTGATAAGGAAACGACTACACAAGAGGACAGAAAGCGATCCAGAATGGAGAAGGAAGCCAAGAGGAAGGCAAGGCATGAAGCAACACAGAAAGATTTGGAAGAAGCAGGAGTGTCATCAATTGATTTCCTCTTCTTCTTCTTCCCTTTTTCACAAGACGATGACGACTATAGACCATCGGTTCCGATTCCTTCTTCGTCTGAAGCTCCAGCACCAAAGCATCCCAAGAACAAGGTTACGAACATTTCCAATCTCCAGAAGTCATTGGAGCAATGGATCGCACAATCTTTTCTGACCGGAATGCTGTTTTCGTAACTGGAGCTGTATTACAGGCCGCGGGGCATGATCGTCTGGGATGACGTGCTCTCGGAGCTCTATTCATCGCTACAGAGAATGGGCGAGAAGTACAGGCAGCTCGAGAAGACCTAGAATCATTCTCTCTAGAAGACCTTGTCCTTCTCCATTGGGACGGAAAGCTTCTCCCCGGCATTGAAGGGAAGAAGACGAATGTGCATCGGATAGCAATCCTTATAACATTCAATGGACAGGAGAAGCTGCTTGGTGTCCCAAAGATGAAAACAAGGAACTGGAGAAGCACAGGCCCAGGCATGCTTCAAACTATGAAATTATGGAACGTGGAACAGCATGTGAGAGGTCTCGTCTTCGATACCACTGCGTCAAACAGGGTTTACATCGCGGAGCCTGTGTCGGATTGAAGAAGCATTGGGTCACGAACTAGTTTGGATCGGTTGTCGACATCATATACTTGAAGTCGTACTTGCTGATGTCTTTGCCTCAATATTTGGCTCAACAGGAAAGTCCTGAAACAGGCCTTTTTAAGCGATTTCAAAAGGAATGGCCATCTCTCTCCCACGAAGCATTTGTCTCAGCATCGACAGCTTGTTCGAGAACCCTCAACTCCAAAAGATGAGAAAAGAGATGCTCACTTACTTACCTAACGCTCTTCGGGCAAGCAACCTCGTGACGACTACAAGGGTTCCTTGAATATCTTTGCTCTTCCTGGGGGAAAAGACTGGTGGTCAACTCTTTATCCGAGCTCCAGGTCCCATGCACACGCGAGATGGATGGCGAAGGCGATTTATGCGCTCAAAATCTACCTCTTTCACTATCAATTTCAAGCTCACAGCACGCGAAGAACGAAACGTGACTCAGCTGGCTTTATTTGTCAGTCTGATTTACGTCAAGTACTGGCATGAAGCGCCAATGGGGACACAAGCTCCTCTCAATGATCTCAAAATGCTGCATCTTCTGGAAAAAATCCACACGGAGGAGCTGCACAAGCGGTGAAGACAGCTCTAAGACGCCACCTGTGGTACTTGTCGGAGCATCTGATTGGACTGGCCTCTTCGATAATAGGATCGATCCTGATACCAAAAGGAGAATGGTTCAACACCTCCAACATCCCCAAAAGAATGGCTGCCCCCGACAAATCGACATGGCGGAAGCTGGTGTGAAAATGATGTGGCAATCCTTCATCACGAAAAGGACATTGACCCTCTTTGATGCCTTGAAAGTTGGAGGTAAGGAGGAAGCGCGCCAGTTACTTCAAAAAGATCCACGGGAATGGCCAAATGACAAGAACTACAGGGAACTTAGAGCGCGCCTTAAAGATGAAAGTCGTCAATGATGCTGCCGGCGAGGTATTGCTCTCGCACAACGCTACAATGACACTTTGACACGAAACGAGGACCGAAGCAGTACCTCCTACAACTCATAGCCGCCCACCGAAAACAGATACCAATACCATCCAAGGCGACTCTGATGCAGAAGAAATAATGAAGATACACTCATTATCATGTCCTATTGTCTTACTGTTTTCTTTCATATTCTTTGAGAACCAAAAAAAATTTAGTTATTCAGTTGTCTATATATTTTCCCAAATTTTCAAAAAGGGGCAAGTGGGGCAACCCCTAAATATTAACCGAAAACGTGAAACTTTGCACAAATACTGTCCACACCAAGAGGCATAAAACCAACCTTGTGGAGAGAACTTAGTCGATGCTTTAACTTTTTGGACCACCCTAATATATATATATATATATATATAAAATAATGGAACCATATATTTTCAGGCACAAAACTAATGGATAATCTGCTCAAGAGAAGATTTGTATCAATGAAAAAACTCAAAGATCTAGATTTATTTAAAGGTTAGTTTTAATTAAAAGTACTTCCTGCTCATACTTTTCACTGGCCACTTCTAACCTTTTAGGAACATGTTCACATTGGTAAGTGAACATTTGTAAAAAAAATTGAAAAAAAATCTGGGGATGGTATATTTTTTTATTTAAGGTCAAAGTTCAAGGATATTTTTTAAATTTTCATTTTAGAGGCTTATGACAAGAGAGATAATATAACAAACAGTTTAAGAGCTTCAAAATGACACTAGAATCAGAACTCTAGCTTTATTAGTTATGTGGCTACAGCAATTTGAAATTTGACAGTAAGTAAAAAATCAGGTCAAAGGTCCAAATTTTGACCCCGTATCTCAGCAACCAAAGGTCAGCCAGCTCTAAAATTTGGGCAATTTCAGTTTCTTACACATACCTACTAATGTACCAAATATCATGAAAATCTGAGATGGTCATGTTCTCAAGTGGCTGAATTGACATGGAATGACCCAAAATATTTCAGACAACAAAACCATTACAGGTCTGTTATCATTAAACTATTTACAAAACTACTGCAGTAATCTATGTATGTTACAGTCAAAGTGTGTAACCAGCCATGTCACATAATGGCTGAAACTTTTAGTCATTTTGCAGAATGGCTGTTTCACTTGGTCATTTCGCAAAATTACTAAAATCTTCAGCCATTACATGAAATTGCTGAAATTCCACCTTGGTTATTTCGTGAAATGGCTAAAATGACTTTTGTCATGAATTCATAGAAATAACAAACATCACAATAAAATTGGAAACCTTTATTTAACTAACTAAATCTGCTAAAACATACATACATCCACAGGTCTGTTCAAATAAGGGAGAAACACTTCAAATACACATTTGAATTTGAATTTTCAATATAGAGGTTTTCAAATACAGGCATCCCCCGTTATACGATCGTTCGGTTTAAGATTTCCCGCGTTAACAATTTTAAAAAAGTATCCCCATCTTTCGATTTACGATTGCCTTATTTCGCGTTAACGATCTCCAACCTGAAAGCATGTCTCAGAAAAGGCCAAGTGCTGGTGCTTCGGGTATTGCTAAGAAGCCTCGCAAGAGTTTGAGCTTGGAGGTTAAGCTTGACATTGTCAAGCATCACAAGAATGGACAAGGGGCTAATTCGATAGCGAAGATTCTTGGACTGGCTCAGTCCACTGTCGACAGTGATCAAGAATTCCGACAAGATCCTGGCAGCTGGCGAGAATGTGTCATCGTTATCTGCCAAGAGGATAACGAAGAGCCAGAATTCAACTATCCAAGAGATGGAGAGGCTTCTCAATCTGTGGATAGAGGATCAGAACAGGCGCAGGATGCCTCTCTCCACTGCCCTTATCTGCGCCAAGGCAAAGAAATTGTGGGAGGACATCAGGCAGTCGAGAGGTGAAACCTCTGAAGCGTCATTTAAGGCGAGTTCTGGCTGGTTCAATCGCTTCAAAACACGCGCTGGTCTGCATAACCTGTGCCTGACGTGTGAAGCTGCCAGTGCTGATCACATCGCTGCGGAGGAATTCCTTGACGTCCTCAAGGAGAAGATCAGTGAAGGAGGCTACAGCAGCAAACAAGTGCTGAACTTCGACGAGACTGGCCCTATTAGAAGATGATGTCTTCCAAAACTTTTATTGCCCAGGAGGAGAAGACAGCTTCCGGATTTAAGTGCGCAGTGACATCGTAAGGCTGAATCACCAAGTAGGATTCGACGAGGAGGATGTCGAAGATCTTCTCACCAGTCATGCTGAGGAGCTGGACACGGAAGCCTTACAGGCTCTGGAACAAAACCGGGCCTACATTGAGTCCAGCCCAGATGAGGAGGACAATGAGGACCCAGTCAGAATGCTTGATCTCAAAACCTTGAGAGATTCTGACTGGATTCGACACGTACATCGAGTTGGTGAAGGTCAAGGACCCTAACTACGAACGTAGTGCTGCTGCTGTCAATCATATTGAAAAGGGTCTGAGTGTTTAGTGGGAGATCTACCTGCAGAAAAGGAGGAATGCCAAGCAAACTACAATCTCCCAATTTTTTCAAGCCTGCAACAGCTGCCGAGGCAGGAGAGACAAGTGCGTCATCAGCAAGTGCAGCAACAACTCCTGCACGTTGGCAGCAGGCTAGATCTCCAACATCTTCGGGGATGAATTCTCCTGCAACTTCAGAAACTCCTCCATCTCTGAGGGACTCTCCCGAAGTCATCGATCTTCCTGCATCGCCCATCGATCCTCCTCCATCGCCCATCGATCCTCCAGCATCGCCCATCGATCTTCCTCCATCACTGACCGATGCAGGAGCTGGCCCTCCTCCCCCATCACCACCACCCGGTGGCGATGAGTAGGCATCGTTACCTCGGACTGGATTTGAATACGATTAGGTGAGTGTTCATGTATAAATTGTCTTTTATTAATCACAATTTCTTACTTTCAGACACTTTTTGTACATAACAGTAAAATATATAGCAAACATAATAGTGGAATCTGCAAATTTTGGGGGTCTTCCAGAATGTTTGGGAACGTATCCCTATTTTTCCCATAAGGTCTTCAGTTCGATATACGATGGGGTTTTTAGGGACGCATCCCAATCGTATAACGGGGGATGCCTGTACTAACCAGGCCTTCAATGTTGTTATTTTCGTTAAAACTAATGAAAACAACACAACTTAACCTAACCAATTGTCAAGGGCATACAGTCGACCCAACTGGGCAAATGATCTTGTACGAAATGACCAAGGTGGAATTTCAGCCACTTAAAAAACCTAGTACTCTATGACAAAAGTAGTCTATTTTTGTAGATCCAGTCTACAAGTCTGTTTTCTAATTTTCTTATGCCCTCAAATTCTTCTGTCAAACTCTCATAAAGTTATTTATAATATCAAGGAAATAGGTTAAAGAATGTCAGTCAGATTTGGGCATTATAGTTAGTAGTGATCTAAAGTTTTCTAAGCAGTGGTTAGAGCTAGAATAGGGCAAATAAAATGCTAAGCATTATTAAAAGAAATGTTAGTTATGAAAGTCAAGAAACCATCTGTAGATTGTATTATTCTTACATTAATGTAATGTAGAGTAGGCCTATTCTAAATTAGGCCTCACCTAATTTACAATACTGTACTGCATTCAAGCTTGGTGTAGAAGATTAGGCAACCAAACTTGTCCCAAGATTAAGGTGAAAATACAGTTAGCTAAATATTTAAGGAATTTGGCACGTTTAGTTTTGCAACATTGTTGATGAGATATAGATAATACAGATAGCCTAGTGATATGTAATATTTTTAACACATTCACCACCAGCATTTTTTAAGTTTTTACCCAAAACAAAATATACCAAAATAAAACTTATAATGTATATGTTCAAGATGAGATTTCTTGTCTTTGGCAGTCAACTGATCCGTGTCAAAAGATGAGATTTCTCATCTTTGGTAGTGAATGTGTTAAAGGGCTTTTTTTGAGAAAAAAATATTAACCTCTCAAAAACATATTTTGGGTTTTTAAATGTTCCTCAAAATGAATTTTAAAATATAAACCCAAAAGTTATCAAACAATGTAAAAACTTCCTTTTGCCATATTTCTTAAGATCATATTAATTCTTACTGTTTAATATTAACCCTCAAACACTATCACAGTGTCAGGAAGGACCCCACTCATTTAAATTTTGTGTCACCAAGAAATTAAGATAGTGGTTGAGGGTTAAGAGCAATTTTTAATATACATTATCAAGACCTAAAATTATATTCAAATGTGATTTACTTAAACACCTAATAAAATTATGTGATCAAAAGATCACAATGCAGAAAACCACCTTTGGCCATATTCTATGACCATATTAACTTAACTACTGATAATTAAAATTAATTTATTTAATTTATAATTATTATACAGGGTGTACATAAAGTCAGGATCTATTTTTGTGAAGCACTTGGAAATTATATGGAATTCAATCATAAAATGATAAAGTGGTAACATTTATTAAATAATTAAGAGTAGGATTCGACGTGACGCCCATCAGTATCCCTGCACAGCTCAAATCGTTCCGCAGCATTTCTAAACACATTCTGGAGCATTTGAGGGGTTATGTTATCTGCAGCAGTTCGTATACGTGTACGCAAGTTTTCAAGCCTCGTAATCTTCGTCTGATAGATGTGCGATTTGATAAAGCCCCATGCAAAGAAATCTAAAGGGGTTAAATCTGGTGATCTCACTGGTCTGTTGCTTCCGTGACCGATCCAGCGATTTGGAAAACGTCCATTTAGATAATCCTGAACAATTTTGGCATAGTGACAAGGAGCACCATCATGTTGATAGACGATGTGGATAGGATTGTTAGTACCGTGTTCTATCAACATGATGGTGCTCCTGGTCACTATGCCAAAATTGTTCAGGATTATCTAAATGGACGTTTTCCAAATCGCTGGATCGGACGCGGTTAACAGAAGATCACCAGATTTAACCCCTTTAGATTTCTTTGCATGGGGCTTTATCAAATCGCACGTCTATCAGACGAAGATTACGAGTCTTGAAAACTTGCGTACATGTATACGAACTGCTGCAGATAACATAACCCCTCAAATGCTGCGGAATGATTTGAGCTGTGCAGGGATACTGATGGGCGTCACGTCGAATCCTACTCTTAATTATTTAATAAATGTTACCACTTTATCATTTTATGATTGAATTCCATATAATTTCCAAGTGCTTCACAAAAATAGATTCTGACTTTATGTACACCCTGTATAGCGTGTCCCCAACAACTCCATTTTTATTTGCCCATTAGTTTATAATGGATGTGTAGTGAATACTCTTATTTTAGTTTCAAGATAAATGTTAATTTTACCGTCTTGAATTTCGGAATAGTATAAATTCATTTTAAATTAGTTACCCCATTATAATTCAATTGTGAACCACATTAATACTAATTTTATGTATACTATATTATTTTATTGTATGTAAACATAATTAATTATATATCACAATTGTCAGTTAATTATTTATATTCAAATATTTATTTTAATCTAATACCATGTCCATTTTACAAATAAATAATAGAAATCCAACGGTTATATTTTCCACTTTTGGTACTGTCGCAGTTTCGCCTAACGGACTCAATACGGCTAGTGAGATAATCACTGGTTGGCACTTAACTAGCGGCAGTGCTTATGGCTACATCATCCAGGTTAACCTATACCGGATAGATGCGCTACGGTCCCAAGCCGTAGCTTGCCTAGGCCGACGACGACGACGTAAACCAACAATTGGTGACCCCGGAGCTGGATTACCCCTTTTACCCGAACGACTAGGACTAGACTGTAATGTCGTTCGTGCCCATCACCCCCTTCACCCGAGCGACTAGGACCAGACTGTAACGTCGTTCGGGCCCATCACCCCCTTCACCCGAGCGACTAGGACCAGACTGTAACGTCGTTCGTGCCCATCACCCCCTTCACCGAGCGACTAGGACCAGACTGTAATGTCGCTCGTGCCCTCTGCCCCTCACCCCTGCCCGTGCGCTCTGTGCCTGCGCTCGTCTCAACCTCCACTCCTTCGTTGGGAACTTGTCGTCTTGCTTGTACGTTAGCAAGCATAGGAGAAGATGCCTGACGACGCTGGTGCCATCTCCCACTTGAGCGTAAAGCTCCCCGTCTTCTGGCCGGGTGATCCATTTATTTGGTTCCACCAAGTGGAATCACAATTCAACTTGGGAAGGATCACCGCTAGCAGGACGAAATACGATCATGTTTTGTCCTCTCTACCAGCGAGCATCATCTCTGAAGTCCGTGACGTCATCGTATCTACTTCCACGAGTGAGGACCCATACAACGATCTGAAGTCTGCCATCCTGTGCCGCACCACTGTCTCCGAGCGTGAGAAACTACATCAGTTAATCTCAAAAGAAGAACTTGGAGACCGTAAGCCCACTCAAATGCTGAGGGCTATGCAGTGCGCTCTAGGCGAACGCGCACAAACCTTCGATAAGGACATCTTTAGACAGTTGTTCTTGCAGAAACTTCCTCCATCAGCTCAGCGTGTCTTGGCCACTATGGATCCTGCTACTCCAGTTGATAAACTAGCAGAAACTGCCGACAAAGTAGTGGAGATTGACACAGCTCCGGTCAACAACGTGAACACACAATCGGAACTGGAGTTGAAAGTGGAAGAGTTAAGTCAACAACTCAACCACGTTTGTTCTCTGCTACAAAATCAACGGCAAAGAAGCCATTCTCGGTCAAGATTTACGAAGAGGCATCGTTCGAGTTCCGGGAAGATCTGCTTCTACCACGCCAAATTTGGAAAGAAGGCTAGGAAGTGCATCTCCCCTTGCAATTTTTCGTCGGAAAACCCCAGCAGCGAGTCCTAATGGCGTCTAGTACTCGCACTGCCAACCTGTTATTCATAAAGGACAGGAACTCTGGTGTCAATTTCTTGGTCGATACCGGAGCGTCAGTCAGTGTATTCCCTCAAAAATCTGGTCATACGCACTCGGAATCTCCGCCTCTATACGCTGCTAACGGTTCACGCATACCCACGTACGGTACTCAGTCGCGTGAACTAAACTTGGGCCTTCACCGATCCTTCAAGTGGATTTTCATCTGTGCTCAAGTGCGGCATCCCATAATCGGCGCTGACTTCCTCCAGCATTTCAAACTCCTGGTGGATCTTGACAAGCGACGCTTATGCGACCAGGCCACACTGCTTTCTGTTCTTGCCAAACAGGTTGCCCTTCTGGACGCCTCGAACTCTGCACTTTCCCTCGTTCCCCCTAATTCCATGTACCAGTGCCTTTTCCAGCGATATCCAGGAATTCTTCAACCTATGCAGATGGGTGATACCATTAAGCACACCATTACCCATCACATTACAACAAAAGGTCCCCCTGTGTTTGCAAAACCCAGACGTCTTGCCCCGGACAAACTGAAAGCTGCCAAATCGGAATTCCAGCTTATGATAGATCTTGGGATAATAAGACCTTCCAAAAGCAGTTGGTCCTCTCCCTACACCTGGTCCAGAAGAAGTCAGGAGACTGGAGACCATGTGGGGATTACCGGTTTTTGAATTCGACAACCATCCCGGACCGATATCCGGTACCAAATGTCCAAGACTTTACTTCTCTTCTCCACGGCAAATCTATCTTCAGTAAAATAGATCTCGTTAAGGCTTTCCACCACATTCCCGTAGAGCCTTCGGATATTCCCAAGACTGCAGTTTGTACACCATTTGGGTTATTCGAATTTTTGAAGATGCCGTTCGGGCTACGGAATGCTGCGCAAACCTTTCAGAGGTTTATAGATGAGGTCACCAGAGGCTTAGACTTTGTTTATGCCTACATCGATGATTTGCTTGTGGCCAGCTCAACGGAAGAGGAACATAAGGAACATCTTTCACTCCTCTTTCAACGCTTAGAACAATACGGTGTTACTATTAATGCATCTAAGTGTGTGTTTGCACAGCCAACCTTGGAATTTCTTGGTCACACGATTTCGCAGCACGGAATTACCCCCCTTCAGGACAAGTGTGAAGTGATAAAAAATTACCCTATGCCAAATAATCAGCGTGAGTTACGTCGGTTTCTAGGTTTGGTAAATTATTACCACAAGTTCATTAAAAACTGTGCCAGTGTTCTTGCTCCTCTACACGCTATGATCACACACAAACGCAAGGTAACGAAATTGGTATGGTGTAGCGATAGTTTACAGGCGTTCGACAATGCCAAAAATGCTATCAATAGTGCATTGTCTCTGTCATTTCCTATCAGTGATGCCCCCTAACTCTGACGGTCGATGCATCAGATGTTGCGATCGGTGGAGTGTTGGAACAAACCATTAACGGTCAACAAGCACCCATCGCGTTTTACTCGAAAAAGCTGCAGCCAGCCCAAACGCGTTATAGTGCTTTCGGACGTGAACTTCTTGCTATTTACTTAAACGTGAAGTATTTTCAACATTTCCTTGAAGGCCGAGAGTTTTGTGTTTTTACCGACCACAAACCTTTGGTCACTGTCTTCAATAAAAACAGCTGTAACCACTCTCCCAGAGTCATCAGGCAACTCGATTATATCTCGCAATTTACCACAGATATCCGCCACATCAAAGGTGTCTTGAACACTCCAGCGGATGCACTTTCAAGAATAGAGATTACTTCTGTTACCCTCAGCTCTACACTGTGGAATGCTATTGCACAGGATCAAGATAAGGATACGGAACTACAAGACCTGCTCAGAGAAGACTCCACTCACTCACTTTCCTCAAGAAAATGAGTATGCCAGGATTGTCTGTGCCCCTCTATTGCGACGTATCAACAGCTGCTATTCGCCCTTATGTCCCTCCATGTCACAGAAAAGCAGTCTTCACGGATCTTCATAAGCCCTCCCATCCTGGTATCCGTGCTTCGCAACACCTGGTTACCTCTCGCTTTGTTTGGCCCTCGATGCGGAACGATGTCAAACATTGGACCAAAACGTGCCTTGCCTGCCAGCGTGCCAAAGTCCAAAGGCACACCAGGTCCCCCTTTGACGCATTTCCGCCCCCATCCCAGCGATTTGAGGTAATTCATGTAGACATTGTTGGCCCTCTTCCAGTGATTCAAGGCCAACGTTATCTGCTCACCTGTCTCGACCGCTTTTCCAGGTGGCCTGAAGCCATCCCACTTCCTGATATCCAAGCGGACACTGTTGCAAGAGCCTTTCTTCATGGATGGGTATCAAGATTTGGATTGCCGACAAAAGTCATCACTGACCAAGGTCGCCAATTTGAGTCTTCGCTTTGGAAGAAGTTTACCAGCTTGTTGGGTACAGTACATGCGCATACCTGTGCGTATCATCCGCAAGCTAACGGCCTCGTCGAATGCTTCCATCGCCAGCTGAAGTCATCCCTTATGTGTCACGAAGACTCCCATTGGATGGATAAGCTTCCACTCGTGTTGCTTGGTATTCGCTCTGCATTTAAGAGTGATCTGAAGACTACAGCGGCTGAACTAGTCTATGGAACAACACTGCGGCTACCAGGTGGCTACTTCACTGCAGGGGATAAGTCATGCGATCCTACGGAATTCGCTCAAACACTTTCCTCTCACATGCAGTCCCTTCAGCCTGTTCCCCCTCGATTGACTAGCCAACAGAACATCTTTGTTTCCCCAGCCCTCCAATCTTGCACCCACGTTTTCGTTCGTGTACCTCTCCCAAAACGGCCTCTCCAATGTCCATATGACGGGCCCTATGAAGTTCTCCGACGTACGCGCAAATCATTCCTCATCCAGCGCGGTTCCAAGGTCGACAAGGTTTCTATCGATCGTCTTAAGCCTGCGTTTTTGGAATCAACCTTAAGCGAGGTACATGTAGCTACCAAAAAGGTTCAGCGGAAATCTGTGTCGTTCGGAACTCTTTGAACTTCCTCTCTGGTGGGGGAGTGTGTAGTGAATACTCTTATTTTAGTTTCAAGATAAATGTTAATTTTACCGTCTTGAATTTCGGAATAGTATAAATTCATTTTAAATTAGTTACCCCATTATAATTCAATTGTGAACCACATTAATACTAATTTTATGTATACTATACATTATTTTATTGTATGTAAACATAATTAATTATATATCACAATTGTCAGTTAATTATTTATATTCAAATATTTATTTTAATCTAATACCATGTCCATTTTACAAATAAATAATAGAAATCCAACGGTTATATTTTCCACTTTTGGTACTGTCGCAGTTTCGCCTAACGGACTCAATACGGCTAGTGAGATAATCACTGGTTGGCACTTAACTAGCGGCAGTGCTTATGGCTACATCATCCAGGTTAACCTATACCGGATAGATGCGCTACGGTCCCAAGCCGTAGCTTGCCTAGGCCGACGACGACGACGTAAACCAACAGATGTATATTATTGGGGTTTCTTCTTCTTCTTCTTCAGAAAGGTAACAGATTAGGGTTTTTTTTATTCCATGTATAGTTGTATACCTATGTTCCTTTTGTGTCCAAGTCTCTAATATAACCTTGGGTTAATCAGTGCTTTCAATCTTTCATTTACTCAACCAGTCAACTCTGAAACAATCTTCCTCAATCCACCTTTCCCCTTGTCTAATAATGACTTCCAAACTTTCAAATGCAGTGTCCATACATCTCAAAAACTCTGGACCTTGGGTTTTGCTTTTCTTTCTCTGTTGGGGTGGGGCATTTTTGCACACATTTACCCTTGGCCCCTCCTTCCTGCATAAAAAAAATAGATAAATCACCAGATCACAAAGGGAATAGAATCCAAGAGCTAAATGAATAAACTTTTGTGTTTTCCTGTCATCTGCTTCAACTGTATGTTCGTATGTATGCTCATGCATTCATACATATGTTCAGTTAGTTTTTTCTTACCATAGTCCCATTATGTTGATCATCTATGCATCAGTTCTAAAATATATGTTGAACAATAACTTTCCTAAATTTTTCCTTATTCTTAAATATTCACTCATTATTCTACTGTATGTTAATTAATTTCTAATTGCCTCTTTACACAATTTAATGAAAAATTATGAATAAAATATAAATAATAAAAAAAGATTATGGTTCTTCTAAATTTAATCCAAACTTGTACATAGACAATATTTACAAAAAGTATAAATGGGTCAATTGATGACCCCATCCAACACATGGCATACAATCTCATCCACAATTATGTAACACCTTAATTAATGTACATGTCAAGTCTTAAGGTACTTTAAGTATGTATACTGTAGAGTATTTTGTATATTAATGAACCTCCACATCATTGTGTTTTTTGCTTCACTGTACACCTTGACTACCCCACTGCCCCATTATTATGACAATTTGCAAGTTGTCTGTAGGGTAAAAAAATATAGGGTCTACAAATCTTATGAAAATTTATCACTTTTTACAACTTTTGCTTTATATATATATACAGGGTGTCCGAGAATTATCTGTACAATTTTTGGCTGTTATTAAAAGTCAACCATGAAGTGTAGAAATTCCAGTGTTGTCCCATTTTACAGAGAATCTCATTAAGTTTTTTCTGATACCAAGTTTTGACAAGTTTTTTTAGAAATGTACGCGGGTGACAGACATTGATGATTTAAAAGCAAGAATCACAGCTGCTATTGAGCGAATTGATGTGGATATGCTGCAGCGTACATGGCAACATTTGGAGTATCGATTGGATGTTTTGCGAATCACTAATGGTGCACATATCGAATGTTTGTAACAACGTTACTTTAATAAAATAAACTTTTGAAAATACAGATTCTAAATAATCTTGTTTAAGAATTTTACGTGTGTTATCAAGAATTTTATTAAAAGATGAAATTGTACAGATAATGTTCGGACACACTGGAATTTCTAAAAAACTTGTCAAAACTTGGTATCAGAAAAAACTTAATGAGATTCTCTGTAAAAATGGACAACACTGGAATTTCTACACTTCATGGTTGACTTTTAATAACAGCCAAAAATTGTACAGATAATTCTCGGACACCCGTGTGTATATATATATATATATGAATAGAAACGACATATATATATATATATATATATATATATATATATATATATATATATATATATATATATATATTAGGGTGTCCCAGCCTCACATGTGAAAATAAAAATTTGCAAGTCAAATCGCACACCCCTTTAATTAATTACACTTGAAGAAAGGAAAAGATGGGCGAAATTTCATTGGCCTATTAGGAGGGGAAGGGTCCCCTCATTGACCTTGTTTATTCGACCCTATATGAACAAACGTAAATGCTCAGCATTAATCATTCTAGAATGGAAGAATGAAATGTAAATTCTTTCTAATGACTAAATTAAAGGAAATGGAAATTCTTCCTAATGGCACATTTCATTTTGGGGGACAGAGGATCTTTTTGTCTGCTGAGGGGAACTGCTGGCGGTGGTATTCGACGAGTTGGTACACGAGCTGCCGTTCCTCCTCATTTTTTGTCAGGCCCTCGTTGAAATCTTCTGCCAGTTTCACCGCCCGTTCTGCCGCGTCGTTCACAGACTGCAACGATGGTGCACATCCTTCGAGATCTTTGGGGGTTTTTGGAACCGGCAGCTTCAGGCAATGAAAAAGGTTTTGAGTCCTTTTCGTGACCAAGGTGCTCAAATCCGACCGTCTCACGGTCAAGACACTCTTTCCCTCCAGCCGACGCAGATCTTTTGAGTTTTCGGTCTTCTTGTGCAGGTTTTGGAGCATGGCCATCTTCTCTGCATCGGTGGTTTTGGAGGAGAACATAGCGAGTCCGGCTAAATCTTCGCTTAGGTACCAGAGGTGGCCACGGAATTTCGTCAATGCGGCGGTACCTACATCATGATCCACCGCCTTGTACCGCTCTAGGTCCTCCAACAGCTCCAGGTCATTGACGGGCGCGTCCGCCGTCAATGGAGCCTCGAACGACCTCTGGAGGTAGATGGTGATGGCAAAGATGTTTATCCTGCGTAGTGACCGGACCTCGTGAGTGGTCAGGTGGAATTGGCTTCGGAAGATGAACATCTTAAGACAGTAAATGCCTTTGGCCATCCACCTGGCCCGGTGGTATGCTCCAGGACGATTGTACCGGAGATCTCGTTTGCCATGACCATCGAGGAAGACCAGAGCGAAGATCAGGAACTCCCGGTAATCGTTTCTTGGGTGGCCAACTTCAAGCTGGTCTTCAATCAAGTGGACAATCTGCTCTTTTTTCAACGCCACCCATTCCGAAAGGATGTCGCTTGGGCCATCGCCGTTGAACGGAGAAGCCTGCTTCTGGTCGATGAACTCCCATTGGGATTTGAAGCGAGCGAACAGCGCAATTTCGGGGCCAGAAGACCTGAAGAACAGGTCAAAGACTGAGGTGATTACCAATTCCATCATGTGGTGTCTGCAAGCCAGGAAAAGAACGCGGCGGTCCATTTGGTCCTGGATAATCGTACAAGCGCCGCTGTGAATACCGGTATTTGCCGCTGTTGTGTCGAAGCAGAGACCGGCAATCCATGGTTGAACTTGCGGCCAATCATCCAGCACCTTCAGAACAGCTCCAGCCATCCACTGTCCCGTGCTGTCAGGGATTTTTGGGATCGCCAACAACTTCTCAAGATTCTTCCCGCTGACCAGCACTGGTATGCGATCCGATTTCCCTCCATCCGAATCAGGGAGGAGTTTGCCATCAAAGTGGATGACAAGCGGCGTATCAGGATTGAACTCAGTCTTGATTCCGGCTGCCAAGTTCTTCCTGGACTTCTGCCGTGAATGGTGAAGAATTGATTTGGACAAGGTGACCGAGGATAACTCAACTCCCGCAGCAGTGAGTGCTGGAGCCACAATGTGCATCGCTTGGCGTACTGAGGTTCCAGTTCGATCCAGGGCTGCAGCAAAATTGGGATATTGGATGATCCTCCTTGCCGACACTTGGCCGTCGTTGGGAGCGGATCGAGGAGCCGAAGGACCAGGAGAGGAATATTGGACATCATCATTGGATGCTTCGGCCATGGACTCTGAAGAAGAAGATGACCCACTTTTCACCATTTCTTTTGCTTGCAGTGAGTCCATCTCTTCGCGGCTTTTCTTCTTCCTCTTCTCTTCAGCTGCTCGGCGTTTCTCCCGCTCCACTGCCCTGCGAGCAAACTCCAGGTCCTCTCCTCCGATGTACACCTTCCACACGGTTCGCTGGTCATTCAGAAAGTCTCGATCTTCAGGGACTTTGATGAGTTTCATGGCGTTGGCATGAGCTGTTTCGAACAGTGTATTCAGGTTGGCTTGGAATCCCTTTTCCCGCTCCAGTTGCTTCTCTCCCCCACGGTTTCGGTTTCTGGCAACCTTCTCGTAGTCCATGGAGAGGGCCTTGATCCTCTCGACGCACTTGGGCTTGTGGGAGGTCGGAATAGATGCCCGAGCCCACACCGCCATAACCTCATCAGCTACCACATTGGCAGCTTCCGCCGTGGACATTTTTTTCTTCCGAGTGAAGAACAACAGACATCGAAGAACATCTCCCACTGTCGGGAGTTGACACAGCGTTTCCAGGGGTTCATTTCGCAACACCCCCACCAACCACACAGTCTCCTGCTTTCTTGTATCCATAACCTGAAAAGAAATATGCTACAATTAGTATAAGGTAGAGAGTAGCCATTCAGCAATAGTAACACATGGTTTGAGGGGACCCTTAAAATTAAAGAACATGAATGAAATTCATCTTGCTGGCATGTTTTCACGAGTGGAAGAAACTAGGGGGGTGTGCATGACAAACTTCAGGAACAAAAAAAATTGGGACACACTAATATATATATATATATATATATATATATATATATATATATATATATATAGTGTGTGTGTGTGTGTGTGTATACACTTTATACATACACATGAGGTGTGATCCAAAAGTTCCCAGACTAGCAGCATGGAGTGCTAACAGGCCATAGTATGGACTTGGGCCACTAGATAGCGCTAAACAGCTTTATTGTGAAGCAGTGTGCCAAGTGACACAGTGATACATGCACACATTTTTTTTCACAAGCACTTTTGTGTGTTAGTGTTAGTGGTTTTGTGATTTTTGCAAGAAGAGAAATGGCAGACTTGAAGGAGCAGCGCGTGTGCATCAAGTTTTGTTTCAAACTCAGCAAAACCATGTTGGAGACCCACGAAATGCTTAAACAAGCATTTGGTGATGATGCCATGGACAGAAGCCAGACTTTCAAGTAGTTCTCGTGGTTCAAACGTGGGCAAATGTTTGATAAGGATTCCGAACGTTCTGGTCAGCCCTTGACCAGCAGAACTGCCGAAAATGTTGAAGAAGTGCGTCGGGCCATTCACGATGTAGTAGGGACCACTGATTAACAAATCATGGTAGTTGTGTGTTTTAACCTTCATCCTTTCTCTCCCATACAGGTTTGAATGCCATAACCCCCATAAAATCTAGCCCCATAGAATCTAACGTCAGAATTGTGGCTTAATGTTCTAAAAAGATAAAACAAACAAAAAAAAAAAGGGGTTTTTTTTTTTGTTTAAGAAGTCCTGAAATGGGTAGGCTTGCCAAATCTGAACAGGCCAACAAAGTGCACAGTGCGACTGGGTATACGTGTAATGTCGGTTGCTGAAGCTAGAAGTTAAGAAAGACAGAAATTAGATGACATTCATCTAGTGCGATTGACTCCTTGAACTCGAACAATCATCCCCGAACCTTTTGAAAGTTTTACGTGGTGGTACCTGCACATCAGTTAAGGCCAGGTATCAATAACACCTTGCCCTCCTTTCCATTTAGCCTAGTCAGGGATATTTAGGGTATAATTATTGTATGCGAACAAAAACAACTAAAAGGAGGACATTTAAGTTTCAAGATAAGGAATCAGGACGCAACTCCTCATTGTTTCTTGATTCATCTTGATTGTAACCCAAAGGAGCCTCTCTTGACCATTGTAATGCGAAGATAGATCACTTGCTTTGCAAAAATCCAGTTGTCTGTGACCATGTGTTAACATATATATGAAATTGTGCTCTTGCGATTGACACTGCGTGTACATTTGTGAAAGATATACCTTATTGCTTGTCTGCCCACTTACCTTAATGTCCTTGCTTCACCCTGCCTAACCCCCGCTTTTCTAACTTTTTCCTCCCTTTCATGGGTTGTATAGAATGTAAACTCCCCTTTCCCATCAATAAAGTTTGTCCATGGTTTTTACCTCCCTTTCATGGGTTGTATAGAATGTAAACTCCCCTTTCCCATCAATAAAGTTTGTCCATGGTTTTTCCTCTAGTGTGTTTTTCCAACCCGTTGAGGTTACAGTTTGATTTGGCTACGGCATTGTCATCGGGAATGTGGTGAGCATTTTTGTTTCCTTTTTCGTGGAATATTGGGAGGTCCTGAGGTTGGGTCAGTCCGGTGGGCATTGGGACACTTAACTAATCGCATTGTTTCTCTGTTCTGAGGATAACGAGGTCACGCCTGGAGGGTCGCGTCGGGATCAACGAGACTCCGGGAAGGTTTACCGCATCAGGGATTCTTAGAAGCCCGTCCTCCCTCAGCCAACGAGCCGCCTTTGGGTGTTTGGTTTTGAAGTAAGTCTTCTCCCCGTACCGGTAGACAAAAATTGCATGAAATAAAAATGTTGTCGGGTGGTTCACATTGACTCGGAACTTCATTGGTTTATTGGATAACCCCACCGCAACATTTTTGGTGCCCAGACCCGGGAACGGGAGGCACCCAACGTTGACGGCTTCGGCTTAGCACGGACGAAAAAAAAAAAAATAAATGTCAGATTTAGTTGAGCTCAAGACCCAGGTTGCCCAACTTGTTGACCTGGTCAAGGAGCAGAAACAACAAGCTCTAGAATCAGAGCAGAACTGGACGCAGCGGTTGGTGGACCTTGAAACGGTCTGGAAAGGAAAGTATGACCGGTTGTCCAAAGAAAATGATGATCTTGTGGCCCGACGTGAATACTGGCAAGAACGAATGGACCAACTGGAGAGAAAACAAGCAGCCAGAGAGGAACAATATGACGATCTTGTGGCCCGAAGTGAATACTGGCAAGGACGAGTGAACCAACTGGAGAGAAAACAGGCCACCAGAGAGGAACAAGAACTTCAGAGTGCCCGTCAGGAATATGAAGACCTTGTACCAGATAATGACATGGAGCAGAAGGTGGAGGTCAGAAAAGAGCCGTCCAAGGATCCTCGAACAAGGAAACATTCAGACGTCAGTTTCCACAGACCTCATAACCGCAGTTCCGAATCGTCTCATAATGAGGAGTCAAGCTCATCAGACGAAGTCAACGTCAAGAAGGAGGAAACGCGGCCTAGATACCCATCATCCAGAAAATATCATCATAGGGTCCCGCAGCGAACACCTATGAACGCTCCCGAATTGGATGACTTCAATGTCAATAGTGGGCGCTCCTTCCCTGAATATCTTGAAGCGTTTGAGCGCCACTGTGCCTCAAAATATAATTGTGAAAGACGAGATTGGACAGGAGCGTTAGGAAAGCACTTGACCGGAAAACTTCAAGACTTGTACCATGCTTATGGGGGTTGTGGTGTCGAATATGACCACATGAAGGAAATACTGTTAACATGGCATAAGAGAATCAAGAAGACCGTGACCACTGGAAAGGTTGCCGAATTCAAGAATGCCAAAATGAAGTCAGGGGAATCTCCCGATGTATATGCGGGCCGATTGGAGACATTGGCACGAAGGGCATTCCCTCAGAAAGACATCGAGACCAGCAAGGAGTTAAGGAGGAAGTACCTCGAGACTGTCCCCTCAGCCCTGTCACAACACCTAGCGAGGATAATAACGGAAAACAAGACTCTGCACCAGAAGAAGGTCTACTGGTCCAACATTTTGGATTTTGTGGCCTTACAAGGAACTGAAAGTTCTGGGATTCCGACCATACCTGAACCAATAGAAGTCTTGCAAATGCAGGTCCCTGTTCAGGTTTCCGAAAATCTTGACACTTCCAGACAGGGATTTGTTCCTCAGAGCCAGCCACGACTAGGTAGGAATAGAGGGCGCAGTCGTCCACGAAGCAATGGAAATGGGACAAGCGTTTTCTCACGGAGGCAAGGAGGGTCAAGAGAAAACCAGCGAGGACAGGATCGCTCACGAAATCCACGACCAAATCAGGAAAGCAGTTACCGGCCAGGATCCTCGCCCCACCCTAGAGAACAACGACAACCCCGAACTCATGGCCAGAGGGAATCCAGCAACGGAGCAACAGATGAAGAGTGTCAGTGGTGTACCAGAAAAGGACATAACGAGGCCAATTGCCGAAGGAAGAATGGTGCCTGTTTGTTGTGTGGCGCGTTGGACCATTTTGTCCGTGAGTGCTCCAGAAATTCCCAGAGAACACCAACCCCTGACCCTACTGCCCGATATCATTGTTCCCGTTGTCAGGGGCCTCACCCTGGTATGTATTGTCCCGTGAGAAGTCAATATCAATCGACCTCAGGAAATCAAAATATGGAAGATCATGACGGCCAACCACCATCCCAGTCGGAAAACTAAGCATGTCCAACGAGGACAGGGACTCGTTGGAAAGGATTGTCACAATCCCTGATAATGAGACCACCCCAGAGCTAGATGCACCCCAGAGTTTGCCCCCCGAGCAACTGCCTTTCCTGAAGACCACTGGTTGTGTGACTCACCGGGCGATTTGAGAAGTCATGCTCTAGAGAAACCAGGGGAGCTTGGCCAACCGCCAACGACCCCTTTTGGAGCTTCTGAAACGATTTTTCACGAACAAGCGGCACCAGTTGTGGAACCTGATCTACCTACCCTTGATTTTCGAGGAGTTAAGTTTGCAGAGCTGGAGCCAGCAAATGTACTCACACTGGATGTCGTGATTAATAACACGATCATAAACAGTCTTATCGACACAGGGGCTCAAGTTAGTTTAATATCGGGAGGGCTGGTTGAGCAGTTGGGGTTGGTTCTGGATACCCAAGACAGGATACCTATTCGTGGGATAGGTAAAGACCTTGCATGCCACACTCTGGGGTCAATAAATATTGCACTTTCTCTACATAACATCGTCATGAAGCCTTGTACATTTCTGGTAATCCCGCATTTGGACACAAATTATCCACTTTTCCTCGGTCTAGATTTTCTAAGAAAGAATGGCTTGCAAGTAAATTTGTCCCGTCGAAGAATATCTGGAACTTGTGAGGATGGATCTAAATGGGATGTGTATTTGGGTTCAGGTGGGACAGAGTGTACGAAGCTTAGATACCAAGCTAAATGTTGGGCAGCTGAAAGTGTGCAAAGAAATGATTGTGGACCTGTTCGAGTGCCAGTAGAGTGGGAGGGGAGAGAAAGTGAATTGAATGGTCCTTGCGCATGTTCACAAGGGGCAAGCATGTGGTTTTATGATGGTAGTGCAGTGAATGCTCATTTAGGGGATAAGGTAATCGGAGTGCCAGGTATCATGAATGTTGAGCAACCGTCAGTTTTATTGTATACAAGGGGGAAGTCATTGGGAAAGATTAAAAAGGGAGACCTAATAGGATACATGTACACAATCGTTATACCTGAACATGAAAGTAATGTGCTCCAGTGTAGAACTGCGACGCAGGGAGATGTAGGCCCGAGTCAAGTGTCTCCAACTCTTCAAGATTGGACTCCAGAGCGTATACAGTCAGGAATAAGCCTGGATGGGTTAACCCCAGACCAGAAGGAAAGTGTTCATCGCCTGTTGGAATCCCGAAAGGAAGTATTGAGTCGTGGAGATGCCGATGTTGGTGCAGCAAGAATGACCCCACACCGCATCGAACTCTACGATGAAACCCCAATTTTTCAACGTCCAAGGAGATTCCCAGAACCTATCACACAGGTAATTGAAGATCAGTGTCAAGAACTTCATGAACTGGGTATTATTGAACCTACTACTTCACCATGGAGTGCTCCGGTAGTCCCGATTAGAAAGCCGGATGGTTCCATCCGGTTATGCGTTGACTATCGCAAGTTGAATAAAATTACCAAGCCAGATAGGTTCCCGATGGCCAACCTTACTGATTCGGTATATAGTCTCCATGGAGTAAGGTACTTCACGACCCTAGACCTTGTCCGCGGCTACTATCAAATGCCCATTGAAGAGGATAGTCGTGACTATACCGCATTCTCAACACCTCATGGCCATTGGCGGTTCAGAAAACTCAGTTTCGGCTTGAGGAATGCTCCATCAGCTTTTCAACGTGAAATGCAGGAAGTCCTGAAGAGTTTTTCCAGAAAGAACGTGCTGGTTTATATTGATGACATCTTGATTATGGAAAAGACTTTTGCAGCTCACCTGAAGTTAGTAGGCAGTGTTTTGAAAGTCCTGGAAGATCATGGGATTAAGATCAAGCCTCCAAAGTGCAGATGGTTCAAGTCAAAAGTACCCTTCTTAGGGCACACAGTTAGCTCTAGTGGATTATCAAAGTCTCCAGAATATATGGAAAAGGTTAGTAACTTCCCGAAACCTACCACCATTCGTGAATTGAGGGAATTTCTTGGACTCATCAACTTCCAACGAAAATTCCTACCGCAATGTTCCCCTCTCGCAAAACCCTTGTCAGAGCTCACTGGTAAATCCGCTTCGACTAATCTTCAATGGACATCTGAAATGGAGTCTTCTTTTGATGCACTCAAGACTGAGATGCAGAGGGAGATAGAGCTTGCATTTCCAGATTATCGGGAAACTGCCGAAAAGATAAACCTATGGGTGGATGCCTCTGCTATCGGCGCCGGAGCATGCTTAACTCAAGTTCAAGATGGGAGGGTTAGGATTATCGCACATGCCTCCATGACCTTCTCGAAACCCCAACGTAAATATTCCGTGACTGAACGCGAACTAGCCGCAATGCGATGGGGTGTGAAAACTTTTCGCGCCTTCTTATATGGCATCCCTTTTGTCTTAAATACGGACCATCAGGCTTTATTTTACCTCCACAACATGAAACTGGTAAACGATAGAATTGCTCGGACGCTAGAAGACCTGGCCGAGTTTGATTTTGAACTCCATTACATACCAGGAAAAGAAAATCAAGCTGCTGACACTTTATCACGCCATTTCCAGACACCCCAGGAAGATGGGACAGAAGTGACCCCCACTGATTTTCCAAAGGGATTAATGGTGCTTTTTAAACCAGACGGAGGGGGTGACTCATTAATCGAATGTCTCTTGCATGTCTTGACTCAAGTTTTGGAAAAGGAATGTCCGGACAGTGTCACCTCGCTCAGGAAGCAGCTCGTGGGTGAACTGATGACGAAACCCTCACGATATAAGATCCAATTGAATGCAAAGAAAAAGCAAAGTCTTCGGTTGATGACGTTGGCTGGTCAGCCCATGACTCTTGAAGTTTTGCTGGTTTGCAGTCATTTATACAATCTGGATATTGTCCTGCATTTTGGTTCAACTCATCCCCTCGTGTTTCAAGTCCCCGCAGGAGTGGGGGATGATAGCAGAGAAAGGGTACACCTTCAGTGCTTGGGTGGGATACACTTTAACTTGTTGCAGGAAACGAACACATTCCACGCTAATAACCTGTCGCTCATAAACACCATTAATTCTTATGACGCCACTGACTCAGATCCGGATCCAGTGAACCCAATTATGGATAGCCATGAAAACCCTGATCCTCAGGGGCAGGAGGTTAACCTGCATTTTCCTGAGTATCAAGTGGATATCGTATGTGCTCATTCGTCTCGATCTAGAGCAATTGTTCCTCTTGAATGCAATGGCCAGACTTATTGTGCTCTCGTGGATTCCGGAGCTGAGATTAGTTTGGTGTCTGAGACTACCTGGAAAACCATATTAGGTGAGCAGGAAGATTACTCAAAAGACATAATTGTAAATATACAAGGGATGGCTGAACGTCGGGTCATGGTGACCAAATTCGTAAATTTGGATGTATCATTGAGAACGCAAGTGAAAGCAAAAGACCATCCATTTGCTATCATGGATGATGGTTCTCTCCCATCATGCTTTTTGCTTGGAGCAAATTTCATGACTACTTCAGGACTAGTGCTAGATCTATCCAATGATAGCGTCCTGAAGGAGGGAGAAGTGGTCGCTACCTTCTTGGCAACGGCAGTAGACCCATCAGAGGGTCCTGAAGTGATCATTATCGGAAACGTTAGGCCGTATTCTCTTCTCGAACGGGTTAATGTTGAAACATTGCAGAGAAACGATCTAGACTTGCGCAGGCTTAGGAATTATCTAGGGAGAAGGAATGCGAATGCCCGTTGCCCGAGAAACTTATCTCGGTACAACCGCTATCTTAAAGACATCTATATAGAAAATGGGATTCTAGTTAAATACGACTCGTTAGATCTTGAACTGTATCCACAGAACTTGATCTCATTTAACTTCCTGATTGAACTTGCCATCAGTGTCCATCTTGAAATGGCCCATGTTGGCCGTAATAAAGTCCTGGAAGTTCTTTCTCGAGACGTATTTCATCCTCGATTGTATCAGGTTGTACAGGAAGTGGTCACGTCATGTTCACAGTGCCAACTGAACAAAGTCTCAAGTCAAATTAAGGGTCCACCTACCTTAAAGATCATGACCAGGTCACCTTTTGAATTGGTGGCTGCCGACTTGGTAGTGTTCCCAAAGACGTCTCGAGGGAACATTGGTTGTCTGGTAGTCGTAGACCACCATTCAAAGTGGGTGGTAGCCATCCCAATCATGAATAAGACTTCCCGCACCATCGCAAGATTGTTCGAGACCCGTGTCCTGCCTACTTTGTTGAGGAGGCCATGTCGGTTATTAACCGATAATGGGCCTGAATTCAGGGGTCAAGAATTTGAGCAAATGTTAGCTCAGTATGGCATCGTTCATGTTTTTACGACACCAAATCGTCCTGAAGGGAATGGGGCAGTCGAGAGAGTCAACCGTACCATTGGAGAGTTTCTTAGAAACCTTGTTCAAGGTCCTAGCTCATGGGATTTACATCTTCCCAGAGCCATCATATCATACAATGGTACTGTGCATACGGAGTTAACGATGTCTCCAGCGCAATTTTTATTGGCTAACTCGCATCCAGACCCAATTCCAGCCCTTATCTCGGCTCAGATTCAAGGACAATGGGTTCCTGGTCACCCTAGTTTTTGTTCCTTCTCTAGAGGACAGCTGGTGATCAGGAAGGTAGTCCAAAAGGGGCACCTTGTCATGAACAAGCTTCTCCCCAAATATTGTGGCCCATTTTGTATTGATCGGGTAGAGTCAAATGGAGTCACTTATGTGATTTCTCCAGCCTACCCAAATGACCAACCATTCTTAACATCATCACGTGCCCATCACACACAGTTACGCGCTTGGAAGGAGGCTCCTATTTTTCTCAGGAACCATCCAAGCTACTCCCGATTGGTAAAACTTCCCTGGGTTATCCCAGAAGATCAGCCTGATGTACCTGATCAGGAATATTCTTGTCCGAATGAAGTCCCAAACTATGCCTATCTGTTCGAAAAGTCATCTGAAGAAAGTTTGTGGGATTCTTCTAGTGATTCTCATGATGAGGTGGAATCGGGAAAGCAGGGGGTACCCTTGGTGCATCCTTGGATTTCTGTAGCGCTGGACTCTTCTGGGGAGTCTTCCAGTGAATCATCGGAGAGTTCACTTGGTTCAACTGAACCGGATTTCTCAGGTTTTCCTGGCACTTCTCCAAGGTTGTCAGAGTCTCCTGATAGTCGTCGAGATTTCTTGGGGTTTCCTGACAATCCTCCGGATTTCTCAGGCTTCCCCGATGCCTCTATTGTTAGGCCCATTCTCAGACCGGAGTCGCGAGTGGGAAAAGTCACATTCCGAGATTGTCCTGAACTGCCCAGTAGTGATTTGGATAATGCGATTGGTGAGATGTCGCCGATTCCCATGTGACTGGCCAGGCACGGGAACCGCCCGTGGATGATAAATTGGGTAGTTGTGATAGTCCACCTCACCATAGTTCCCCTTGTAGTGTCGCTGGGTCAAGTGGTTTATCTTCTCCAGACTCTTCCTCCCTAGTGAAATCGTTAGAGGTAACTCTAGAGTTCATACAGGAGGATAGGGAGGAGATATACCAGTTATTGGAAGGCCAGATAAGTTTGTGTGAACAGGGTCTTGATGCTGGTCATGAGGATGGGCGCCCGATTAGATTGAGTCTGTCACCCATGAGAGAGCTGGTTTTAGAGGGACGTGCCCTGATTCAGGAAAACCGGAGGAGATCTCGAGAGCGATTGGTGGTCACCCGAAGACGGCTGGGGGAGGTGCTCCCGGCATTAACCGGCAGTTCTCCTCCACAAACCCGCTCCCGCGGACCAGTCATGGATCTTTCCCACGTCCCGAAGAAACCAGTTGAGTATGACCATGACTTGCATCGGTAGATTCCGGAATATTATCATGTGAATGTGTTTGGGTTATTTATGTTTAAACTTTTTAGAATTGCCAGTTCAAAATCAGTAGTTCCATGTTTAATAAAGTTAGCTAGTTAGAATCTATGTAAAATGGAAAGGAAATTCTAAGGATTTTTGTGAATTAATGTAAATAGATTATTGTAAGGCATTGCTAAATGGAAGGAGAGATTTTGCTAGGGATGGTATTTGGATCTGTTGGGACGAGAGTGGTTCCCTGGTGGATTGGTCTTTTTGAGTGGCTCTGCCGCTCGAAGGGGGGAATGTAGTAGGGACCACTGATTAACAAATCATGGTAGTTGTGTGTTTTAACCTTCATCCTTTCTCTCCCATACAGGTTTGAATGCCATAACCCCCATAAAATCTAGCCCCATAGAATCTAACGTCAGAATTGTGGCTTAATGTTCTAAAAAGATAAAACAAACAAAAAAAAAAGGGGTTTTTTTTTGTTTAAGAAGTCCTGAAATGGGTAGGCTTGCCAAATCTGAACAGGCCAACAAAGTGCACAGTGCGACTGGGTATACGTGTAATGTCGGTTGCTGAAGCTAGAAGTTAAGAAAGACAGAAATTAGATGACATTCATCTAGTGCGTTTGACTCCTTGAACTCGAACAATCATCCCCGAACCTTTTGAAAGTTTTAAGTGGTGGTACCTGCACATCAGTTAAGGCCAGGTATCAATAACACCTTGCCCTCCTTTCCATTTAGCCTAGTCAGGGATATTTAGGGTATAATTATTGTATGCGAACAAAAACAACTAAAAGAGGACATTTAAGTTTCAAGATAAGGAATCAGGACGCAACTCCTCATTGTTTCTTGATTCATCTTGATTGTAACCCAAAGGAGCCTCTCTTGACCATTGTAATGCGAAGATAGATCACTTGCTTTGCAAAATCCAGTTGTCTGTGACCATGTGTTAACATATATATGAAATTGTGCTCTTGCGATTGACACTGCGTGTACATTTGTGAAAGATATACCTTATTGCTTGTCTGCCCACTTACCTTAATGTCCTTGCTTCACCCTGCCTAACCCCCGCTTTTCTAACTTTTCCTCCCTTTCTATAGAATGTAAACTCCCTTTTCAATCTGTCATGTTTACCTCCCTTTCATTGTATAGAATGTAAACTCCCCTTTCCCATCAATAAAGTTTGTCCATGGTTTCCTCTAGTGTGTTTTTCCAACCCGTTGAGGTTACAGTTTGATTTGGCTACGGCATTGTCATCGGGAATGTGGTGAGCATTTTTGTTTCCTTTTTCGTGGAATATTGGGAGGTCCTGAGGTTGGGTCAGTCCGGTGGGCATTGGGACACTTAACTAATCGCATTGTTTCTCTGTTCTGAGGATAACGAGGTCACGCCTGGAGGGTCGCGTCGGGATCAACGAGACTCCGGGAAGGTTTACCGCATCAGGGATTCTTAGAAGCCCGTCCTCCCTCAGCCAACGAGCCGCCTTTGGGTGTTTGGTTTTGAAGTAAGTCTTCTCCCCGTACCGGTAGACAAAAATTGCATGAAATAAAAATGTTGTCGGGTGGTTCACATTGACTCGGAACTTCATTGGTTTATTGGATAACCCCACCGCAACAACGAGGACCGTCGGCAAATGATTAACGACATCTGCAGCATCGTTGGCCTATCATTTGGTTCATGCCAATGCATTCTCAAGGAGGAACTCAACATGAGGCAGATCGCTGCCAAATTCACTCTGTCTGTGCAGGAGTTTTTGGCCAAAAACAACATGGCAGTGGTCTCCCACCCCCCCTACTCCCCTGACCTAGCCCCCTGTGACTTCTTCCTGTTCCCCAAGATGAAGATCCAGCTGAAGAGGCGACAATTTGATGACATCAAGGAGATTCAGGCGGAATCGCACGAGGTGCTGAACAACATCCAAAAATGGAGTTCTAGAGGTGCTTCCAGCAGTGGGAAAATCGCTGAGCCCACTGTATCAACTCCCAAGGGGCCTACTTTGAAGCAGGGTTGGCAGAAAACCCACTTTTTTTTGAAAAAGCCCACCCCAGGTGGGTTTTTTCTGTTTTTTTACCTACAACCCGAAAAAACCCGGGTAAAATTGGGTTTTTTCATATGTCCATTTTTTTGTCATCTGCTGGCTTTAATATCATATATGGTAGTTCATATTAGACCTACCTATTCTTATTTTTATAATAATACTGTACTGTACCGTACACTATTAATATAACATTTGTCTTGTTTTTAGCAAAAAGGTTGCCTTCCAGGCAATTAAGCATAAAAAGTTATTATTTTCTCAGATTGAGCTTCACAACAAAATTTGGAAAACATGGACCAATTTGAACTAAATTTGGTATGGTAAATTATCCTATTTGTTAGGCTATACTTCCTATGGAAGACAGGCCCCTGTGTCTTCTGCTGGAAGTAGATGAATTACAGCTCCCAAAGGGAACTTAATTCAGCTAGTTATATCTACCGTATTTAATTCATATTACTGATAATTTTTTCTCTTATTTCACAGTTAAATAAAACAAACTGGCAACAGCATATTTATCTTTACTGCTAGCCTACAGAATTAGTCTGTTTGAAGTTATAACTGCATTAAATAATGCCAAAGACCTTTGGATCAGGAAGAAAATCAGGGCATGAATGGAGTGAAGTCAATATTATTGATGGGACTAGTAAAGTTAGATGCAAACATTGCAATAATGAAATAAGTAATAAAATAGAGCGAATAAAAATGCATTTAATGAAATGTTTGAAACACATGGAATCAAGAAACAAGACTGACAATACTGCCAGTACATCATCTTCATACTGCCATGACATAGACCTCTCAGATGATCCAGACTCATCCTCACCACCACTGACACAATTACAGATGAAAAAAGAAAAATTCAAAAGAAAGTAAGTGATTTTGGCATGACAACAACAACTTTGCAGAAAAATGTCATTGATAACAAAATAGCCAAATTCTTTTATGCAAATAATATTCCATTTCTATGTGCAGAGTCTAAGTATTTTATTGAAATGATAGACTCTAAGACCAGGCTACACTCCACCTTCCCGTCGAAATTTGTCTGGTCCACTTTTAAATACAATCCATGAAGAAGTTGATTTATCCACAAATTACTAAGCTGCCCACCAAGTTCAGCCTCGATTGAAAGAGTGTTCTCCACATTTGGCCTTGTCTGGACCAAATTACACAATAGATTAGGCCTTGAAAAAACTGTAAACCTTGTAAAAATTAACAGGCAATTGAGGATGACTGACCCATCTGATTGGAAAAGTGATGAAGAATAGTTAGTCATTCAGTAGATGTATATTCAAATTTCAAACAATATATAGTTTCATTTGTTCAACTTACTGTACACAATTACAATGTTCAATATAACCACATATAATAAGTCAATATTTTTCTATGTATATACCAGTATGTATTTCATGCTGGAAATTTTGGAAAACACATTTATTGATTTTTGTATGGATTTATCTAGTAAACTTTTGAATTTTGACTTTTACATTACATGGGAGGGAGAAAAAAAGTCTGATGCCCATGAAACTCCCCTCCCTATGAAAAGCAAAAGTTGGGGATGCTAAGATGCTTGGACACTTAAAACTTATTAGAATTGTTTAACCTCCTTCGCAACATGCTATATATGGAGTTACATGACAGAGGAGGGGACCTACAGCTTAACATGGGTTCTGAACTTCTGAACCATGGGTCACTGACTGACTTCCACCCACCACAATCCTGGAGTACCATACCACCCTGATTGGCTGATGTCTACACTCTATAACCTGCTACCTCACCCAAAGAGTTATACCTGTAGGTCTATTTGTTTACTCATGTTTGCGTGCTTTGCATGTAAAATCATTATAGGTGCCTATATGACAATTTTTAAAAATAATTGCATATGCACTTAAGGGTCATTCTCTGTCAGATCAACCAGTGCCTAACACCCTCATCTCTCAGATTTTGCTGAAATTTGGTTTGTAGGGAGTTTGTGGGCCCTGAATCCATTTCTGAAATTATAAGGTCAATCCAACCAACGGTTCAAGAGATATGACCTCGGGCAATTTGAGGTCACTCGCGAGGTTACTAACATTTGGTGAGCCATAACTTGGGTAATAATTGTCATAATTATATAAAAGTATATATATTTAGAATCAGAAAATGACAAGGAATCCAAATATGCAAGTTTTAGAACTCTAGGTTAAAAAATAAAAAAGTTACACTGTAACCAAAATTTGAGGTCACGATTTGACCTCTGGGGTATCAAATGAGAATTTTTTTTTTAAATGTAAAAAATGAAGGCATAGGCATTGGCTATTAGAATCAGCAAAAAAAAGTTTGTTTATGTTAGTATTTTTCATGTAACTAACATATAAGTGAACACCATATTCATAAGTTGTGCGTCAATTCTACCTATTTTTTCACACTTAAGCTCATAATTTGACCTATAGAAATTAAAATTACATTTTTTTTTAGATATAAAAACAAAGGCAAAAAATGTAAAATTGTATTTCACTGCTAATCTACACTGGCAATAATAGTTATAATAGTGAAAGGGGAAGACCTACTTAGAGGATTCATGTGCTAGCCTAATACAATTTTGCATGCTCGATGCTCTCATCAATTTCTTTTTGTGGAAAAATGTATTGAATTCTGCTGCCTCCTCTTAGGGTAGGACAACTCATTACAGTTAATATATGATGTCCTGGCACTGCACATGAATCCTTGTTTGATGGATAATAATATGCACTTGATCCTGATGACCCAGAGGGATGTAGAAAGTTCACAGTGAAATCATCAAACTCTTCACAATATTCCTCCACAATTCCATACCAAACTTGCATGTCATAAATGCAGCCAACATACTCTCCTGGTTTGACACATTTTAGGTTACCAAGCATTGCAGGTTCATTAGTAAAATGACTTTTCCTTATTCTTTTCTTTTCTCCAATGCCACTTGAAATGGGATACACCATCAGTTCTTCCTTGTTTAGGGGAACAAATCTATGATATTTCTGAGTTCCAGGAATAGCCCTACTATCCTTGAATCGATGTTCCAACCGTTCTTCTGCATCTTTCAAATCAGCTGTAGTTACAAAGAAAAAATTTATCTTCTTGCTCAAGTTTTCTTCACAAAACTGAAACATGTGTTCTGGTGTAAGAATTTGCCTCTCTGTAGTTCTCTGCAAACTGGCACGAGCAGTAGCTCTTTTCACTGTTCCTCCAATCCCATCACATGCATTTTTGCCATGGGATGTAGCAAAGAAGTGCCATTCACAAGACAGACCAAAATCCTCTTCATGGTAACAGAGATTTGTGAAGTTGTATCTGTTCTTATATTGGCCAGCACATCCATCTGAGAAATAGTGCACCTTCTTCAATTGTGGGCATCTGAATTTAACATATGTCATAAGCTTCAATATGAATGAGTAAACCATTATAGTGTTGTGTTTTAGTGATGCAGATAAGAAACAGACACTAAAATGGCTAAGTTCCTGGTCTGCAGATGATCTATAATAGATGACAAAAGGGTGAACTGTACACTGTGAATTGTCCCAGTGAAACCCTTGGGCAGCATCCTGGACAATGAAAGAATAATTCTCAGAGAAATCACCTACTATAACTACCTCGCTCTGAGGTGGTAGTGTTTCTTTCAACTGCTTGAAGTACTGTGATTGTTGCTGAGCAACAAAGTGATGACGAACCATGCGGGATATTTTCATGCTTAGGGATGATAAGTATTCATGAAGTGGCTCCACCTTATCAACCATTGTACAACGGTCAACAGTCACCCATTGCTTGTAAGATATTTCATTTGGAGCTGATTTCACACAGTCAAGTAACTCAAGAAAATCCAGGACACCCTCTTCTCTTGGGCAATCATTGCAAAGTTGCATCATGCAAGTCTCTCTTTCTGTACTGCAGACACTGTAATCCACAAGATCCTTGTATGAAAGACCTCTTTCTCCCAATGCAGCCAGCTGCAATTTTGGATTTTGATGGTATGTGCAGACACAGACAGAATGAGTCCCACCACTACCGGCAAGCACACAATATGATGGCCGTAATTTTGCAAATGTGGAAAATCCTATTTTGGGATTCTTTTCATCATTTTTATATAGTTCAAACATCTCTCTTAAATTCCCGAGGACCAATCGTTTTTGCACCTTCATTGCACCTTCAGCACTGATAACTTTCACGCAATCCTTTTGGCCAGGACACATACGACTAACCTCTTCTGACTCATAGAATCTTCTAACTATATCTTTGTGTTCTTCAGATATCACTTTTCCTTTGCTCATTAGTGGAATCTTCGGAAGGATTCCATGTTCTGATTTAAGTGAACGGCTTCTTTTCACCATGTATGTTGTAGTTTGAAAGAAACTAGCTGTTTTTTCAATTGTGTATGGTGAGTGTGTCAATATTTGTAGTTTGTGATGGTGACATTTGCTCTCCAGGAATGACTGTTTCAATTCATTCATTAATTTGTCTAGATGTTTTTCAGATTTAGTTTCAGGTTTTGAAGTATCACTTACCTCCTCGGTAATTTGAACACCATAACTGAGTTCTAGCCTCTCCTTCAGGTGTTTCTGAGCAGATGATAGCTTACCACGAGCCTTGCGCTTTTTCTGGCTTAATGACAGCCCTTCTGAAAAGAACAGAAAAAAAGGTTTCACACACCTGAATATTAGTAATTAAATATTAATTATAGTACCTTAAATGCTATATAATTGGCTATATAGTAGATCAAACAGACCTTGTAGTAAAGTATAAGTTATTATATTAATTTATTACTTACTTTTTTTAACTGGTGTTTGGTCCAGAAATGCTAGAACTGGTTCAACTGAAGTTGAAGGATTTTCCTTTATCAAGCAATCACTGTCATTGTCCAGATCTTGAATTGAAGAGATGTTACTCAAGCCACTGATAGTAGATGATTCATTTGAATCCTGCTCAGACTCGTTGTTTTCAGTGGTACTAAGTATAGTGGGGTTTTTCATTATCAGTGTCCAGCAGTTCACACACAACAATGAGTCTTTTTTCACTCTTCCAGCACATTTTTCAACAAGTACATCAGTCACTTTTCTAAGATTGATTGTTATGCGTTTCTTGTGTTTTTGAATAGGGTCCTGGCAGTATTTCAAGTGCCGAACCATTGTATTTTGATCTGTAAAGATATAGGATTTACAATTAGGTAATATATATTTTTTAGAAAATATATAGCTATACACACTTAATATTTTAGGCCTTCATAGTCTCTGAGGCTCATTAAAACACCATACCCACCAGCCACCCACAGTGCTGGCTGGAACTGTACTAACCTGTAGACAAGGAATTTTGCAACTATCTGTGTTGATTCTGCACTTAGACAAGTAGCAACATGTTTCAACAGGTTTGTTTAGGCTACATGTGAGCTTAGTCTTCCCCTTTCACTATTATAACTATTATTGCCAGTGTAGATTAGCAGTGAAATACAATTTTTATTAAATTCTTGGAGCTTGAGGTCAAATTGATAGCTAAGATATAAAAATTCCTTGAAATGACAAGCAATTTATAAATATGGTGTTCACTTATAAGTTAGTTACATGAAAAGTACCAACATAAACAAACTTTTTATGATTGTTTCTATTAGTCAAGAACTCTGACTTTGTTTTTTATATCTATAAAAAATGTAATTTTAATTTCTATAGGTCAAATTATGAGCTTAAGTGTGAAAAAATAGGTAGAATTGACGCACAACTTATGAATATGGTGTTCACTTATATGTTAGTTACATGAAAAATACTAACATAAAGAAACTTTTTTTTGCTGATTCTAATAGCCAATGCCTATGCCTTCATTTTTTACCTTTAAAAAAAAAATTCTCATTTGATACCCCAGAGGTCAAATCATGACCTCAAATTTTGGTTACAGTGTAACATTTTTATTTTTCAACCTAGAGTTCTAAAACTTGCATATTTGGATTCCTTGTCGTTTTCTGATTCTAAATATATATACTTTTATATAATTATGACAATTATTACCCAAGTTATGGCTCGCCAAATGTTAGTAACCTCGCGAGTGACCTCAAATTGTCCGAGGTCATATCTCTTGAACCGTTGGTCGGATTGACCTTATAATTTCAGAAATGGATTCAGGGCTCACAAACTCCCTATAAACCAAATTTCAGCAAAATATGAGATGAGGGTGTTAATTTCAATTTTTTTTGGTTGATCTGACAGAGAATGACCCTTAAGTTTCATGAAAAAACCCACAAGTGGGTAAAATGGTGGGTTTTTTCAAGTGGGCTTTTTTGAAAAAACCCGGGTGGGTTTTTTCGGGCTGGGCCCACTAGTGCCAACCCTGCTTTGAAGGGGACAGCAGTAATTAGAACCTCAGGTAAGCCTACATTTTTTTGTCAGTAGTCTGGGAACTTTTGGATCACACATCATATAAAGTAAGAGTGTACCTGGCTATGTACAGTGGAGAGCACAAAAGCAACTCATTCCTCCACCAAGCCAGGACTAGAGACAGGGCCACCAGCTTGACCTTCATGTGAATAAAGACCAAAGCATGGAACCATAATGAGGTTAACAAGATGTGTACCTATATACACTGGTCCACAAAAGTATTTACGAATCGTAAGTTGTAATATATTTGGAATAAGAATGTATATATAATAAGGTATTTAATTGTAATATAATAATATTTGATATATTTGACAATAAAATAGGTTACTAAAGGGTAATTCTATGAGAAATAGACAAATGAAGTACACGGTAACCTCTTCAAAATTCATGAAACTTGGTGTGAGGGTTGGTTTAGGTCCAAATTACAAATTTCTGAATTTTTTTGAAAATTGGTCAAGTTGGTCAAATTTTTTGGCTTGACCAAATTTTGGTCAAATGAAAAAACCAATAATTTTCAAATGTAAATATCTCAGCTCCTAATTATGGTAGTGTAGTAAGTCTTAAATGATAAAATATGTAAAATTAACTGTAGTTTCTAAATATGTATCATTTTTTTAGGGTAACAAAAATAAAATTATGATTTTTTGGAAAAAGTTTTTTTTTTTTTTTTTTTGAGATTTGGCAGCGAAGATATCATTTTTCAAAAAAAAGACCAGGAATAAAAAATGTTTATTTGATGTATGTACCAGGGTTGTGGAGTCGGTCCAAAATTTTCCGACTCCGACTCCACACATTGTAAAAATTCGACTCCGACTCCGACTCCACACATTGTAAAAAATCTAAAAATCTGACTCCGACTCCTCACATTTTAAATATACGACTCCGACTCCTCTAGTGTTTCACTCTATAATTATCATAATAATAAGACATTTCATCACCACCACATGAATCGTCAGGTTACTTTCTAGGATAAGGGAACATTCAAATATTAAGAAGGATATTGACTTGTAGATATTATCATATTAAGGGATTTTTATTTTTTCCAATAATATATATATATATATATATATACAGGGTGGGCGGAAAGTAGCTCCCTATTTTGGATTGGTAAAAAAATACGTATATTATCCATTTATTTCAGAAGAAATAATATGAAAAGGTAGGCATACATGGTAGGCTTTCTCTAAAATTCAATGTGGGCTCCAACTCTTTCCACCAGCTTCTGGAGCCGCCCAGGAATGGCATCCACTGACTTTAGCAGGAACTCCGGCGGGATGGAGGACATGACTTCCCGAATTCGGTCCTCCAGTTCTTCCAATGTCCTCGGTTTGGTGCGGTAGACTTCTTCCTTTACCCACCCCCAAAGAAAGAAGTCGCACGGTTACCGCTGAAAAACGGCAGAATCGGTTCAGTGTAACGGTGTGGTGTGGTATGACCTCAGATCAGGTTGTGGGCCCGTTCCTTCTGCGCAACATCATGAATGCTGAGTGGTACCTTGCTATGTTGCGAAACGAGGTCTGGCCGGTTGTCAGCACATGGGAGAACATCGACGATCTGATATTTATGCAAGATGGCGCCCCTCCGCACTTCGCTCTTGTTGTCCATGAGTGGCTGGATGCCCACTTCCCTGGGCGTTGGATGGGTCGTCGTGGTCCACATCAATGGCCAGCCAGTAGCCCCGACTTGACACCGTGCGACTTCTTTCTTTGGGGGTGGGTAAAGGAAGAAGTCTACCGCACCAAACCGAGGACATTGGAAGAACTGGAGGACCGAATTCGGGAAGTCATGTCCTCCATCCCGCCGGAGTTCCTGCTAAAGTAAGTGGACGCCATTCCTGGGTGGCTCCAGAAGCTGGTGGAAAGAGTTGGAGCCCACATTGAATTTTAGAGAAAACCTACCATGTATGCCTACCTTCTCATATTATTTCTTCTGAAATAAATGGATAATATACATATTTTTTTACCAATCCAAAATAGGGAGCTACTTTCCGCCCACCCTGTATATATATATATATATATATATATATATATATATATATATATATATATATATATATATATATATATAAATGAAAAAGATTCTCTTAAACATAATTAAGGTCTAACCAGTAGTAGTCCTACTTAAAATTGAATAACCCTTCTTAACCTAGTGGCTATAACCAGGGTTGTGGAGTCGGTCCAAAATTTTCCGACTCTGACTCTGACTCCACAACCCTGGTATGTACACCATAATAAGTAATAAAAAGTCAACTTATCAACGATTATTATGAAAAAAAAAATGACAAAAAAAAATCCTCCAAATTTTAACAATTTTTTGCTTTCTTTCCAGATTTTCAGTATATACTAGTGTTGTAAACCAGTTTGTAAAAACCAGTTTTCAGCCAGTTTGTAAAATTCCCCTAAAAATCGAAAATTGAAAGAAAAAAAACCGGTTTTATCAATTGATTTTTATTTGGCTCAAACTTGCGCGAACGTGCAGCTACGCGCTACAGCGCACAAAAAATAACTTTGAATACATTACCTATTAAGTTAAATTGTGACAAACTGGCAACTGCTCTTCAGTATAATTTTTGCCTATCTGGCAACTCGATCTTCAGTTTGTCTCATCATGTAGGCTGTAGTGTAGAGTCAGTCGACTAAAGCCCTATTCGCAGTATAAGACCCTTAATGCCCTTTGTTTCTTAAGATGTCATTTCCAAAATAGGAATAAAATTTAAATTAATTTATATATTTTTTCTTACACGAAGAGTCAATTTTCTGTTTTCTAGGTAAAGTTTTTTTATTACAAAATTTTATTTCAATGTTTTTTCCAAAATAGAGATAAATTTTATTTTTATTCTTTATAATTTTTTTACAAAAAGAAGTTTATTTCTTTCTAAGTATAGATGTTTTATTTTAAAAAATTATTTCAAATCTAAATTGTTTGAATAATGTATTATTTTGGCTAAAATAAAATATGTCAAAGTTGTCATTTTCTTATTCATATGCATACATATGATGCTGCATTTTTGCATTCTTTTGACCAAAAAATAGGCGATAAGCTATGCTTGTTAAGAGTTAAAGTCAGTACTTTTCAATTGTGGCTTTTAAAAATTACTATACTTTTTGGTCATAACCGGTTAAAACCAGTTTTCAAAAAACAGATCGATTAAAAACCAGTTTGTAAAGTTTTGATTATTTTTCAACACTAGTATATACCTAATTTTCTAGTATACGTAAATTTACCTAACCCTTAAAATGCCTCAAAACACAAAATTTTGTTGCGACCCTATGAAAAAACACACAAGAATTTTCTGTAACATCAAAAAAGTAAACTCTGCCATGGCAGCTGCAAGCTATGGAATTTTGGAAGAAAATCAATTACGTACTATGCAGCAATTGCTATGTCACAATTAAAAAGAAGCCAATTGTATTAGAACATGTTCAACGTTCATCCAGAGAGCCGGAACCTGCACCAATACCTGAGCCAGACATACTTAACAAATGTATGGAGCGAAGCAGTAGCGATTCCACAAATCTACCACCATTGGAAGAATTTGTCGTTCAAGACAGGCAATAAAGATTTGCTCAGCGACAATATTTTACCTTTATTTGATGAAAGGGTCATTCCATGTCAACTCAGCCACAAAATGGCACTTTTTGCACTCACCCCTTTCAATTTTGCTCATACTTGGCACAATAGCAGATATACAGTACTGGCCAAATTATTAGGAATTTTTTTAAAATTTCATTTTTTGGTATAAAATGTTAAATTAAACCAATTTTAAACGTTGAAAAGTTATTTATTTCTACACAAGAATACATGGTCATTATTTAGCAATAGTTTAGTACTTAGTTTGACCCACCTTAGCTGCCATAATGGCTGCGACACGCTTCGGCATGCCATGAATCAATTTTTTGCATAATTCTTTAGTCGAACGAAGCGTGTTTGTTCGTCAGTTATCGTTTGGTTGTCGTGCGATGCGGGTGTGTTTCTCTTTCTTTTACGTGTCATTGTAACTACTGTTTAATTTAAATAGTGTATTTACCCAATTTCGGCAATTATTTGTTACAGTTTTTAAGTGAATTTGAAAATGGGGCGAAAGAATGACTTGAGTCCACGGAAAATTGGGCAAATACAGGTTTTATTAACTTCTTCTACATTTAAACAAAAGGAAATCGCTGCCAAACTCCATGTTTCACCACAGTCAGTACTTTGTATTAAGAAAAAAATGGTATTTGGAGAAAATGTAGGCCCCAAAAGGGTTGGAAGATGCGGCAGAAAAAGGGTAATGACTCCAAGAACTGATAGACAGATTGCAATTTTGTCTCTTAGAAATAGAAGAGCTACTTGCAAAAACATTTCCAGTAGTCTAGCGGCTGATGGCATCAATATTAGTCATAGAACAGTCAACAGGAGGCTTCTAACTGCCGGCTTCAAAGCCTACCACCCAAGGAAGAAGCCCAGGCTCACTGAGGCTATGAAGAAGGCACGTTTTGCATGGGCAAAGGAACACATTAACTGGACTAGTGAGGATTGGGAACAGGTAAGAATAATATTTAACATTAAATAGAATGTTAATACAGTAAATACAGTATGCATAGAAGTGTATTTACAGTACGTGATAAAACTGCAGTAAAAATATCTGTAAAGCAGCAAGTCATACTGTACTTCGTTTTAGCTGTACTTCATACGCTATGCACTGACTCTTTCACAGGGCTTTCTTTGATTGCAGGTGGTGTTCTCCGATGAGTCAACGATTGCCGTGCTTGACGATCGTGTTCAAAGTGTAAGAAGGAGGCCTGGAGAAGAATTTTTGCCTGAGTGTCTGATGAAAACGGTGAAATTTCCACAAAAGATCATGGTTTGGGGAGCAATTTCTGTGCATGGAACTAGTCGTTTGAGCATTGTTGAGGGGAATATGAACCAAGTCAAGTATATAGAAGTACTAAGAAGACGTCTACTGCCTCAAATAAGGGAATGGTATGGTAATAGACGTTGGATTTTTCAACAAGACTCAGCTCCATGCCACATGGCAAAGTCGGTTAAAAAATGGTGTCATGAAAATAGTGTTCGGTTGCTCCTATGGGCTGGAAATTCTCCAGACATGAACCCAATCGAAAGTTTATGGTGTATTTTAAAGGACGTAATCCATGAAATGCCGATAACAACAAAACACCAACTCATAGAGCGACTTATTCAAGTCTGGTTTCACTCTACACGTATTAAGGAATTATGCAAAAAATTGATTCATGGCATGCCGAAGCGTGTCGCAGCCCTTAAGGCAGCTAAGGGGGGTCAAACTAAGTACTAAACTATTGCTAAATAATGACCATGTATTCTTGTGTAGAAATAAATAACTTTTCAACGTTTAAAATTGGTTTAATTTAACATTTTATACCAAAAAATGACATTTTTAAAAAATTCCTAATAATTTGGCCAGTACTGTACATGCCAAACTTAAATTCCCAAATTATTAGAGCTGACTGACCTTTGGTTACTGAGATACAAGGTCACAAAGTTGTGACATTTTGACCTTTTTTGCGTTAAATGACTATTTTCAAAACGGTGTAACTAAAAAACTATTAAAGCTAGAGCATTGATTTTGGTCTCATTTTAAAGCTCTTTAGTAGCCCCTTGTTTATTGTCTCTTGTTAAATATCTCTACTGTGAAAAATAAAAAAATCCCTTCAAAAGTTGACCTTTGACCTTGAATAAAAAAAAAATACCTTCTCCTAAAAAATTCAATTTTTTTACATTAATACCTTGAGTCATGTACAACAAAATCCCAAGAAGCTGTAAGTGGCTGATAACTAGTTCAATGTATAAAAAATAAATGAAGTTGGCATCATTCTTCAATTTTAGATTTTTTTTGTCAGTTCATTTATTTAAAAGTTCTGTTCTGATATAGTGTCAGTGAAGACTTAGTTCAACTTAACATTATTAGTTCAAAAACCTTTTTGTGACCTGTGCCAAAAGAAGTCTTTTAAAAGACAACCAGGGTTAAACCCCTCGACAGCCCCAAATCTACTGGAGTAGCGCTGATCCAAAGGCCCAACTAGTATATAAGTACTGTCAACTTTACAGAGTTGACTCCTGACTTCAAGTTAAAGTTAATTTATTTTTACTAAATACATGTATAAAAATTTATTTAATAATTCATTAATTGTTCATTGTTTTCTTTTCAGGATTTTCTTTGTGCTTTTGTGATTTCAGAGTACAAACATGGAACATTTAAAACTGAAACAGAAGTGTGCTGATCCTTTGCTGCGTCACAAAGGTCAGTGTCGAAAGAAGAGTTTGAGAATTGTACCACAGGAACTTGTAAATAAGTTTCCCGATCTGCACTTAACACTACATCACAGACTTTGTAAGCAGTGTAGAGAACATCTTGAGTCCTTGCCTGAGAAAGGAATAGGCACTTTGAATTCAGACATAAATGATGATTCTTCTTGTAGTAGTGAACCACCTGAAGATCTTGAGAAAATTGAAAATGTTGACAATAGTGATGCATCAACTTCAGAGCAAAACCATGAGATGTGTACTTTGAATGCTTCTTTTGTTTCAATTGGTGAATCACCCATAAAAAAGAGAAAGCTTGTAGAGCAAAAGTCATATGGAGCTAAAAAACTAAGCAAGGTGACAGAGACAGTTAAGAAGAGAATGGAAACAGTTGCAGGAAAAGAGATTTCTGACTCACAATTTAAGGAGCCATCTGGAGATGTAGACTGTTTAGAAATAATAAATCAACTCAAGGAAAAATTCAAAAATGAAAATACTAAAAGAAGTGATAAAATAAAAATCCTCACTGTATTGCCCAAAAGTTGGAGCATTAGGAAAATTGCTTCAGAATTTAACACAACAAGGCATACAGCATCTATTGCTAAAAAAATAGTTGAAGAAAAAGGTGTCCTTTCAGACCCAAATCCAAAGGGTGGGAAAAGAATTAAACAGGATACTGTTGACGCTATTAAAGCATTTTATCTTTCAGAAGACATCAGTAGAACAATGCCAGGAAAGAAAGACTATTGTAGTATCATTGACAATGAAAGAGGAAGGATACATTTGCAAAAGCATCTTTTACTTTGCAATTTAAAAGAAGCCTATCATATTTTCAAAGAAAGAAATCCTTTGGTTAAGGTGGGATTCAGTAAATTTGCAGAATTGCGTCCAAAGCAGTGTGTTATTGCTGGAGCAACAGGAACTCACTCAGTATGTGTCTGTACAATTCATCAGAATGCCAAACTTATGTTTGTAGGAGCTGAATTAGAAAAACTAACTGCAAATGATGACACACCTATTAAGAATGTACGTCATTGTGTTGCCTTTATGGAATGCAATCCTGCCTCACAGAAATGCTGCCTCAGACAATGTGAACAATGTGGAGATCCATCAGATTTAAAAAACAGACTACTGGACATATTTACAAACAACTTCATTGATATCATAAATTTTAAAAAGTGGACCAATACAGATCGGTCAAATCTTGAATCAGTAGAACTGAATACAGATGAATATATTGACCAATTCTGTAACCAACTGAAAGAATACCAGATACATGACTTCAAGACAAAGATGCAAGCAACTTATTACCGTGAAACAAAAATGTCTTTGAAAGATGGTGAGGTCCTTGCTGTGTGTGATTTTGCTGAAAATTATTCCTTTATTCTTCAAGATGAGGTTCAGAGCTTTCACTGGAACAATGAGATGGCTACTCTACATCCATTTGTTATTTACTATAAAAAGGAAGATGAGATTGCTCACCTTAGCTTTGTTATTATTTCAGAGTGTAACATCCATAACACAGTTGCTGTACATTTGTTTCAAAAGCATCTGATAAAATTCCTAAAAGATAATATCTCATCCATCGGTTCCATCCACAAAATAATTTACTTTTCAGATGGGTGTGCAGGACAGTATAAGAACTGCAAAAACTTTTTGAATCTTTGCCATCACAGAGATGATTTTGGAATTGAGGCAGAATGGAATTTTTTTGCAACAAGTCATGGAAAGGGACCCTGTGATGGTGTTGGAGGCACAGTTAAGAGATTAGCTGCAAAAGCTAGTCTACAACGACCTTATGATGAACAGATCCTTACTGCAGAACAGTTATATACATTTGCAAGTGAAAATATTGTAAATATAAAATGTCATTTTTCAACCAATAAAGAGCATGAAGAGGAAAGCCAACTTCTCCAAGAAAGACACTCAACTGCAAGGACTATTGCTGGTACACAGAAATTACACCATTTACAGCCAGTTTCATTGACTTCTCTTAAGGTTAAACATTATTCATTATCAGATTATTCAAATATTGAGAAAGTTACTGAAAAGGAAGAAGTTGTGACTGAGGAGAAAATACATGGTTTTGTTACTGCTGCATATGATGGCCATTGGTGGGTGGCATATGTGCTGGAAAAGATACCAGAGAATAGAGAAGTAAAAGTCACATTCCTTCATCCTCATGGCCCAAACCCATCATTTGTGTATCCTGGTCGACCAGATGAATTAATCTTACCATATTCAGATATTCTAACACAAGTTGAGGCATCTACTACTAATGGACGAACATACAGGATTTGCAAAGAAGTTACTTTGAAGGCATCCAAAGCTTTGGCAGATCTACAGCACAGAAAGGTAAGAATTCAAAATTAAAATGGTCATGTAACTATATATACACTGCATACATTTTAAGTTGTGATAAATGGAAATCAATGAGCACTATACCTATACATATTGTATGTACATTTTAATATGTTACTTGTATTTGTTAATTAGGTAGCTATCTAGGTATACATTAAAAATTGTTTTCTCTTCTAGAAATCACAATAAATTGGGTGGCCCACAAGAATCTTGTCAACTACTGAAAACCATCACATACATGCACAACATACAGGTGAGGTGGGTAAAGAACAAATATTTAAAAATAAGCATTTGCTTGTTTGTAGAAGGCTGCAGATAGTATGTAGATATGGGTTGTATTTGTAAGAGATTGAGCTGACCTTAGACAAAAATGGTTACTGACATACAAGGTCACAAAGTCATGACTTTTTGACAATTTTTGTATAAAATGACTTTTTTCAAAATGTTGCTTGAATTCATTATTTTTTATACATTGAACTAGTTATCAGCCACTTACAGCTTCTTGGGATTTTGTTGTACATGACTCAAGGTATTAATGTAAAAAAATTGAATTTTTTAGAAGGTATTTTTTTTTTATTCAAGGTCAAAGGTCAACTTTTGAAGGGATTTTTTTATTTTTCACAGTAGAGATATTTAACAAGAGACAATAAACAAGGGGCTACTAAAGAGCTTTAAAATGAGACCAAAATCAATGCTCTAGCTTTAATAGTTTCTTAGTTACACCATTTTGAAAATAGTCATTTAACACAAAAAAGGTCAAAATGTCACAACTTTGTGACCTTGTATCTCAGTAACCAAAGGTCAGTCAGCTCTAATAATTTGGGAATTTAAGTTTGGCATGTATATCTGCTATTGTGCCAAGTATGAGCAAAATTGAAAAGGGTGAGTGTTTTAGGTGGCTGACTTGACATGGAATGACCCGAAAGCCCTATTAAAACAGGTAATAAAACAATAGAGACTCCGTTCAGGACATTTGTTTCTTAATGCCAAATTCGTAGTTTTCTGTTTTTAAATATTAGCATCAGCACTTGAATACATATATACAAAATATTTGATATTTGATTATTTCGCGCAACCTAAATTTATGAATTTGTTTTACAGCTGGATTGAAGCTGGGACAAAAACAGATAAAGGCTTCTACGAAATTCAGATCGACAATGGAAAAGGTTAAATGAAGTTTTGAAGCTGCTTATGGGGCTCCTATTGACTATTCTGAAGCTGGTCCATCCAAAAACAGTTGTTTGGAAGATGATTTAGAGGCAAGACTACTTTTCGGACATAGTTATTGAAATTTGACATTTTAAATTAAATTTAATACAGTCATCGAAGTATATACTAAATTAAGTTTTATCTGTTTACATTTTTATAATCGGACAATATAATACATATACATATATTTTACGAAGTTTAATTAAAAATATACTAATTAAACTTAATGTCAAATACACTTTATTTCAGGTATCAAAAGGTTATAGAAGAATTAAAGGAGAAATTTCAAGCAAGTAACGATCGCAATCTTAGGTTACAAATACTATCATTGTATCCCTATCCCATTGAAAAAACTGCTGACTTCTTTGGAGCAACAAAGTATATGGTGCGTAAGAGCCGCAATCTTCAAAAACAGTTTGGGATTCTTCCTAACATTCCAAACATGATGAAAGGGAAGGTCGTCACAGCTGAAATGAAAAAAATCATTCAGGAGTTTTATGAAAATGACGAATATAGTAGGATGTGCCCAGGAATCAAAGATTATAAGTTTGCAATAAATGAAGATGGTGAAAAAATAAAAAAACAAAAAAGACTGGTATTGTGTAACTTGAAAGAGTTATATGCTGAATATGCAAAAAATGATGAAAATCCCAAAATAGGCTTTAGTACCTTTGCTCATCTTCAACCGTCATGGTGCGTGCTTGCGGGACAAAGCGGAACTCACAGTGTCTGCGTATGCAGTGGCGGCTCTAGACTCGATAAAGTGGGAAGGCTGTAGCTTTCGAAAATACTTATAAGGTACAAAAATTAAGAAAACTAGCTTAATAAAATAATAGTTCAATTATAAATACTTAGTATGGTTACTTACCAATGGATGAAATGATTTTATGTAAATATAAAATCCATTTTTCGGGTTCTGGACGTTGCAAAATGATCAATCACTTTTTCATTAAAATTGTTGATATCACTTATCATTCTATTTTCAATTGACAGCATTGCTAAAGCCGTGAGCCTTTGATTCAACATCGAGTTTCTAAGAAATGTTTTTATTCTTTTTAAGGTTGAAAAGCATCTTTCAGTTTCAGCTGATGTCATGGGCGTTGTTATTAAAATTTTTACAAGTTTAACTGTTTCTGAAAATGCTGATTCTAAATTATTGTCCAAGAGAACACTTAATAAATCAGTGAGCTTGTCGTTTGAGCAGATATCGTCTCGACCATAAAGAACGGATAGTTCCGTTTTGAGTTTTAATTTGTCAAGTATTGGATATGCTTCAACAGCTTTGCCGAGTTCCACAGTTGGAAAGTCTTTAAGATAAGATTCAAAACAATTTCTTAGTAGCAGTTTACTGGATTCAAGATGGCCAGTAAAGCTAAATCTATTAGTGCATTCTTGGATAATTATATCGCAGACATCTGTTGCAATTGATGTTTCATTAGTAGTTGAAAACTTCCTCTTTTTATTTCCTTCATTTGAGTTGTTTTGTTCAGAAAAGTGTTCATATTCTTGCTTAATGTTTTCAATAGCAGCCAGAGCTGGGCAGTATTTAAATACATTTGTGTATTTAGAACTGTATTTATAAATACATTGTTTTTCATGTATTTAAATATAGTATTTAAATACTTTAATGAGTATTTAAATACAATGTATTTAAATACTCAAAATATAAAAATGTAAATACTTTTACTGGTTTAATACACGTTCTGTACTAGCACAGTACGACGCGTCGACAGTGTAGTATGGCATGGTTCATGTTTCAACGTGTCAGTTCAATCAGTTGTGTGCCACTCTTAGTCGAAAGCGGTTGATTTCTTTATCGTGTGCGTGTCATGGCTTAGTGAATTCGTGAATGCATATGTTAAAATTTGTATGTATTTAAAATGTATTTAAATGCAATTGATGTATTTTGTATTTAGTATCTAAATACATTCGTAAAATATATTTAGTATTTAGTATTTAAATATATTTCTCCCATGTATTTAGTATTTAGTATTTAAATACATTCAATGTATTTATTGCCCAGCTCTGATAGCAGCAGTAAATTTGTTTACATAGGATTGTGCGGTTGTTGCTTCAATACACCTAGATTGAAATTGTGCGAATAAAATTTCAACTTGGGGCATTATTTTACTGAAGAATTCCAGCCAAAAAGTAAATTCCGGATCATTTAGCATTCTTTTAATACCAGCTGCTGCAAGTCCAGTTTCCTTTGACTGAGAGGTTTCTAAAATGCTGCAGCACTCGATTAGTTCATCTTTTCTTTCGTATACAGCGTTTACTGTTCGACTTTTAAAATTCCATCTAGTTGCTGATACTTGTGGAATTCGATGAGTAATTTTTTCTAATTCAGCTGTTCTTTGAGGAGATTTTGAAAAGAATGCAGGAATTCCAGACAAGCTATTGAAAAAAACTCTTGCTTTGCTAATTTTTGATGTTGCTTTCTCAATTATTAAGTTCAGTTGATGTGCGTAACAATGTACGTAATGAGCATTTTTATAGACTTCTTTTATTCTTGTTTGGACGCCTTTCTGCTTTCCACTAAGAGCAGCAGCTCCGTCATAAGTTTGAGCTATAAGTTTCTCCTTATTAGATAGTAAACTATTCAGTTCATTGAGTATTTCGGATAAAGCTTCTCCAGTGAGATTTGGAGGGTTGAAGAAACTCCAAAACCGTTCAACAGGGTTTCCTTTTAGTTCATATCTGAACACTATTGCCATTTGTGATTTATTATAAATATCCATTGTTTCATCACACATTACAGCTAAGTAGTCAGTTTTTTCAATCTCTTCCTTGATATTCTTTTTGCAAAGAACTAATATAGAATCTAATAATTCATTTTGAATCATTTTTGAAGTTCCCTTAAAAGCTGTAGCAGTTCGGAAATGAGATTCTAAACTAGGATCTGATTTACACAAGAAATCAATCAAACCGCGAAATACTCCTGGATTTTGGGAAGAGTCACTCTCATCATGGCCACGTAATGGCAACTCAAATTTGCCGTAGAAAAATATGCAATCAATAATTTTAGATAGCACGCCCCTATTTCTTTTCACTAATTCATTATGTCTGTCAATTGATTGTCTATGTGCTTCACTCAGCTGATTTCTGATATTCACTTTACCAAGAAAAGATAAGTTCACTACGTTTATCAAATGTTTTTGGCTTTGCTGGTGCTTTATCATCTTTGGAGGCAAGTTTTTCAACTTAGAAATGCCATTCGTTGTCCATTCACTTTCTCCTCCAAATAATAAACATGGGAAACAGAACAGAGAATTACTTTGTTCACAGCCACAAATCCAATCATGTTTATCATAAATAGCTGAATTAAATTTGCGAACGTAATCCTTATTTCTACTTTTACCTGTCTCTTCTATATTTAAAGCAGGAGTTGGACGGCCTTTGTTTTTAATTTCAACCTTTTCGAGGTAGGTTAGGCTTGAAAATTTAATTGATTTCAAAAACGTCACTGTATTTTCCATGGCTTGTATGTAAGGGAGAAATAAAAGTTTTAGATAGCTAATTGAATCAAAATAACCAAGTAGATCTGGTTCACAATAATAAATTTAATTGAAAAAGAAGCACGATCAGCCTAGCACAGGAAACAATGGCTGACCACACTTGATAACCAGTGTCCGAACACTGCCGTCACGTGCCATCTGCAGCTGAACGCTAGCAGGCTGCATCTGCTGCAGACTTAAAAGATCCAAATTTTGCTGCATATCATATCATTATCTTCTACTTTACCAATAATGTATTTGAAAATTCAGTTTTTAATAGTTTGATATTAACACACGGTGACGGAAGTATAATTTAAATAGATCAACTTTCATCAAATATAGCGAATTAAACGTGAAATTAATCATTAGGGACATCGTGCACCTGGCAGCAGTGCAGTGACCGCACTCACCTCACAGTCCTCACTAAATCTCATACCCTGTATACTGTGTATAGACTGCACGATTGCAGCCTTAAAATTTACATCTTAGTGCGGTAGGCCCTATATTTATATTACATTTTAAATAACCTTTTATTCATCATTGTTTGCTGGAAGTTATCTTTATTTCGTCACGTTATTAATATATAAAAATCAGTTTAGTTTAGAACCTCATTTTTTGTTTAATACAACACTTTAAATAAAATAAAGAGACTGTAGAGACGCATTATTCGTCATTTTAGTTGGGGGGTCTGCAGCCTTACAGCCTCTAGGCCAGAGCCGCCCCTGTGCGTATGTACGCATCACCAAGATCCGAAACTACAAATATCAGCGTTAGGCATTAAAGATTTAGACTACAAAAAATTAATGTCTTTATCCATCTGCGGCATGGACAATGAAGATTGTATGATGCACCGATGCAAAAGATGCCCGCGAGAGGTCGGAATCAAAAATTATTTGGAAAGTTTGGACTTCATGGCGATGGAAGAGATAAAATATAAACAATGGGTGTCCGTCGATCACTGTATGTTAAAAGATATCACCGAAACTCCAGAGGAATACGTGGAATCGCTCACCAAAAAAATTGCACAACTGACAAGACCACTTCACGAATAAATGTCAGTCGAGTTACTTCAAAAATCTAAAAGAAACTCTGCCCGAAAATGAAGGTGTTTTGGTGGGCAATTTCGCGGAAAACTTCTCATTCATCGTACAAGATTGTGCCCAGGGGTTTCATTGGGAGAACTCGCAATGTACAGTGCACCCATTCATTTATTATTCCAAAAACAATGCAGGAAAACTAATTTGCAAAAGTTACTGCTTCATTTCAAACCGTCTCAGGCATGATACAATTCTGGTTCATAGTTTTCTCAAAAAATTAATCCTGTGCATTCAACAACAAAATTCAAACCTAACTAAAATTCATTATTTCACAGATGGATGCACGGCTCAGTATAAGAATAAAACAAATTTTCTAAATTTATGCCATCATTTCAAAGACTTCAAAATTCATGCTGAGTGGAATTTTTTCGCGACATCCCACGGGAAGAATGCCTGCGATGGTATTGGCGGAACGGTAAAAAGAGCAGTCACCAGAGAAAGCTTACGATGGCCTCTCGACCATCAAATCTTAACAGCTGAGGACTTCTACAATTTCTGCTCTCAAGAATTCCTAACCGCTATTGACTTTTTTTACATCTCTGAGGCAGAAGTTGTAGATGTAGAGCTTTCTTTGCAAAAATGTCTGAGTGAACCTATTACTTCTATCAAAGGTACTCAACAATTACATCGCTTCATCCCAATTTCCAAGAATTCGTTGAAGGTTTATCCACTCTCTCAGAGTGCACAGTCAGTTGAAATGAGAGAGCTCATTAGAGTTTCTGCTTCGGATCAAGAACATAATACTGTCTCTCAACGCAAAATTGAAACAGGCTCTTTTGTGGGTTGTATGTATGAAAATAAACTATGGCTCGGATTAGTCCAGTCCTTTGACTGTGAATATGATGATTTTCTGATAAAATTTCTCCATCCTTCGGGCATATGTCCCATATACATTTTTCTTGCGCAAGATGATGTTTGTCACTTTCCAACAGAAAATATATTTGGGAGTATTGAAGCAAGTTTATGAGGAGGAACAAGAATACAATACATTTTTCCGCTTCAAGAATTAAATAACTTTTCAAAGATAAAATAAATTCTATCGAATGTATACTATTTAAGATTGTCTATATAATATTTCTAAAATTTTTATCTAAGATTTGTGTATCTACTTAATAGTTATAAAAAATCTTTTCAAATTCTTTTTTCTTATTATTATATTATTAGTGTCTAAAATTTGGATTCACTGGATGAGAATACTGTCTCTTAATTCATTCTCAAAGACTTGTGTACGTGTAGTATTAGGAAGAGTATTTTATACTCTGATAAGAGCTTTAGAAATTAAACATTATTATTGTCAATATATTCTGTCCCTAAATATAAGAGAGGTTATGTATGTACATTGTACATATATTTTAAAAGATTTTTTCTCCTTTGGTTTATCTATATATATTTTTTATATGATTTGAAAATTGTCTTTTTTTGGACCAACAAGTCTGTAATAAATCTTCATCGTCTGAAAAAAAAAATTATTACTTAATTTCAAACTCAGTTTTGAGCCTTATAATAAACTATAAGCTGACTTTTTATTACTTATTATGGTGTACATACATCAAATAAACATTTTTTATTCTTGGTCTTTTTTTCGGAAAATGATATCTTAAAAATTGACATTTTTTCCAAAAAATCATAATTTTATTTTTGTTACCCTAAAAAAATGATACATATTTAAAAACTACAGTTAATTTTACATATTTTATCATTTAAGACTTATTACGCTACCACAATTAGCAGCTGAGATATTTACGTTTGAAAATTATTGGTTTTTTTCATTTGACCAAAATTTGGTCAAGCCATAAAATTTGACCAACTTGACCAATTTTCAAAAAAATTCAGATTTTTGTAATTTGGACCAAAACCAACCCTCACACCAAGTTTCATGAATTTTGGAAATGGTGGAGTGTACGGTACATTTGGCACTTTCATTTGTCTATTTGTCCTGGAATTACCCTAAAAGAAAAATACCATACTTATTTGTAGAAATTTATTTATAAAAACTTGTGAAAATTAGTATCCTGTATGGCCACTCCTGTTCTTTCAGACTAGTTAAAGATGCCGAGGCATTGAGTCAACCAACTTTGTGCACGATTCAGGACTGATTTCATACCACTCTTCTTGAAGAACTCTCCATAAATCTTCTTTATTTCTTGCCTTATCTTCTCTTGTTCTTACTTTTCTATTAAGCTCATCCCAGAGATGTTCAATAGAATTTAAATCTGGACTCTGAGATGGCCATCCTACCATTTTAAATCATCCTTCTTCAAGCTTACTATAGAGCTGTTTTAGTGACTTAGCACCATGCTCAGGATTATTATCTGTTGAAATATGAAGTTTGCATAATCTCCATTCAAAGTTCTTTAACAGCTGGGATTGCAGTATTAGTGAATAGATGTTTGAATACATCATGAAAAAGAAAAAACTATAGTATTTGTCATTTATCATGTTACTTATTCGAACTATAGTGGATGTAATTTCCCAGAAGAGTTCCTTGTTCCATGCACAGTCTGTGTTTAACATATAAGTTTCTCAGGGGACCATTCTGAGTTTGTGTATATTAAATGGATGTGTTGGTTATTATTCATTTTTTGACCCAGTCACACCCAGCTATAACAGCAATATATATTGAATAACCAATCAAAACTGAATAAGAAAATATATATATTATCTTGTGCAAATTTGTATAAAATGTACTTTTTATAAAAAAAATATTTTCTACTTTCTAATATGTATGTATATAAATTTTGGTTAATTTGTTTATTTTGGCTACCTTTTTTGGAGATTTTCATTCAACTATAGGTTACTTTGTTTATTTTTGGCTACTTTTTCTTGATTTTGCCTACTTCTTTGTTACTCATTAGTTTGGTGATTTTCGTTCTAGAACCATGATGTGTCAATCTTGTGAACTTGATTTTGAAGACCTAATCCACCTTGTTGGCCTTGATGAAGATAAAAGTTTAGATGTTTTTTCCAATCACGGCATAATTGATTCAGAAATTTATTAAGCCTGGTTCAGTCATTATCAGCAATTGTTGGTGTGCCTACGATTGTATCAGCGAGCTGGGCTACACGCAAAAGCAAATTAATCACAGTGAAAATTTTGTGGATCCCTAAGACCACACCATCCACACGCAAAACATTGAACATTTGTGGAAGGATGTGAAATCATGGGTTTTACGTACTGGGAACAGACGCCCTCATTACTGGAAATATTTTGCATGATACCATACTTGTTCCTGGCAGAACATCCTGACGATTCTACAGTTCTGCATCATTTCCTTACTGCAATTGCAGAACTATATCCTCCAAAAAAAGGTGACTGGTTAGGTTAGGTTGTGTTTAGCACAAATGCAAACTTTTCTGGTTGATTTTGAGGTGTTTTGCACAAATCTGCCATCCATTTCCTATGCAAATGCGTAGTTTTAGAGATGACTATCTCAAAAACTACGCATTTGCACAGGAAATGGATGGCAGATTTGGTAAATTTATAGTATTACACCCATCTCCCTTTGGAGGTGAAATTTGTTTTTCCTATAGTTTTTGACGTGTTTTGAACGAATCTGACCTTCAAAACCATCGGAAATGACTCATTTTTGAGATACCCCACCCCCCAGCCGGCAATGTGGGGGAAATCACAGAAAACGAGTCATTTCCAACGGTTTTGAAGGTCAAATTCGTTCAAAACATCAAAAACCAAAGGAAAAACAAATTTCACCTTCAAAATTGACCTAACCTATCCTAACCTATCCTAACTTAACTAAACCTAACCTAAAAGAAAAACAGGAATTACCTTTAAAATCTAAGACAGAATAATCACAGTACCGTCTTTTCTTCGTTTTAAGCACAATGTAACTTTTTCTACAACACCACAGTTTCTGGTCTTGACGATATGTACACTCCGCTTTACAATGTGGACACTTCACTACTGTCGGTAGAACACTGTGAGCATGCAGAAACTAAACACTTTTTTCTAAATTTTCATAGAAAGCGATAATACAGCGGTAATAATCGAACGAACACACGTCATACGAAGCCATTCCAGTAGCAAACTAATTCAAATTTGAAATGGATAGAGCACTCTGATTGGGCAGACATGTGACGTCAACACACACGAACACACAAACAAGCGTACAAACACACACTAGATACACACCAAAAAAACTTTTATATCTTGAAAACGAAGCATTTGCGACGGAAACGCTATAGAAGAAAAGTGTCTTAGAATTAAAAAATCTACCTAATGAATATATAATAATTACTGGACATTAGACGGGTGTAATACTATAATAATACTGCAGATTTGTGCAGAACACCTCAAAATTGACCAGAAAAGTTTGCTCTCATTATAAAATGAGACTGGGTCAAAAAACAAATAATTACCAATGTGTTATCACTGTTATGTGCCTTGAAAAGTGGATGCTCAATGTCCCAATTGAGGTTTAAGTTTGGTATTATTCTACTATTACACCCATCTAACGTCCAGCAATTATTATATGTTCATTAAGTAGATTTTTTAATTCTAAGACACTTTCCTTCTATAGCGTTTCCGTCGCAAATGCTTTGTTTTCGAGATATAAACATTTTTTTGGTGTGTATCTAGTGTGTGTTTGTACGGTCATTTGTGTGTTCGTACCTTCATTTGTGTGTTCATTTGTGTTGCCATCACATGTCTGCCCAATCAGAGCGTTCCATCCATTTCGAATTTGAATTAGTTTGCTACCGGAATGGCTTCGTGTGACATGTGTTCATTCGATTATTACCGCTGTATTATTGCTTTCTATGAAAATTTAGAAAAAAGTGTTTAGTTTCTGCGTGCTCACAGTGTTCTACCGACAGTAGTGAAGTGTCCACATTGTAAAATGGAGTGCACATATCATCAAGACCAGAAACAGTGACGTTGTAGAAAAAGTTACGTTGTGCTTAAAACGAAGAAAAGACGGTACTGTGATTATTCTGTCTTAGATTTTAAAGGTAATTCCTATTTTTCTTTTAGGTTAGGATAGGTTAGGTTAGGTTGTTAGGATAGGTTAGGTTGTTAGGATAGGTTAGGTTGTTAGGATAGGTTAGGTTGTTAGGATAGGTTAGGTTGTTAGGATAGGTTAGGTTGTTAGGATTGGTTAGGTTGTTAAGATTGGTTAGGTTGTTAGGATTGGTTGTTAGGATAGGATAGGTTGTTAGGATAGGTTAGGTTGTTAGGATAGGTTAGGTTATTAGGATAGGTTAGGTTGTTAGGATAGGTTAGGTTGTTAGGATAGGTTAGGTTGTTAGGATAGGTTAGGTTGTTAGGATAGGTTAGGTTGTTAGGATAGGTTAGGTTGTTAGGATAGGTTAGGTTGTTAGGATAGGTTAGGTTGTTAGGATAGGTTAGGTTGTTAGGATAGGTTAGGTTGTTAGGATAGGTTAGGTTGTTAGGATAGGTTAGGTTGTTAGGATAGGTTAGGTTGTTAGGATAGGATAGGTTATTAGGATAGGATAGGTTATTAGGATAGGATAGGTTGTTAGGATAGGTTAGGTTGTTAGGATAGGTTAGGTTGTTAGGATAAGTTAGGTTGTTAGGATAGGTTAGGTTGTTAGGATAGGTTAGGTTGTTAGGATAGGTTAGGTTGTTAGGATAGGTTAGGTTGTTAGGATAGGTTAGGTCAATTTTGAAGGTGAAATTTATTTTTCCTATGGTTTTTGATGTGTTTTGAACGAATCTGACCTTCAAAACAGTCGGAAATGACTCATTTTCTGTGATTTCCCCCACATTGCCGGCTGGGGAGGAGGGGTATCTCAAAAATGAGTCATTTCCAACGGTTTTGAAGGTCAGATTCATTCAAAACACATCAAAAACCATAGGAAAAATATAAATTTCACCTCGAAAGGGAGACGGGTATAATACTGTACATTTACCTTAAGTTTTGTTTTTTGGCTAAAAATATAGTTATCCCTTTTTCTTTGATGTATTCAATCTGACGTGAATGCAACAAGTTTCTTGCGTATATTGAGGTTCTGAATGTAGTAGGCTACTGTACCGTAATTTATATGGTAAATATTTACTATTACACCAGTCTCCAGTAGAAAGTTTTAAAAGCTGATTTTCAATGTTTTTCAATGTGCTGAATTAAAAAATGATACTCATTTCTATCGCAAATGATTTGTTAGAGCTATTGAAGCTTAAAGCTTTTAAAACTTTCTACCCTTTTTTACCTGGGAGACCCCCAGTGGGAACCGGGAGTTTTTGAGTGGGGAGAATCACAAAAACGAGTGGTTTCTAAAGATTTTGAAAGTCAGATTAATACAAAAAACATCAAAAACCATAGGAAAAACACAAATTTCACCTTCAAAATTGGCCGAACCTAAAACAACCTAAGCAAACCTAACCTAACCTAAAAGACCGAGGCTATTGGCCTATAGTTATCTTTACTGTTGATTTTACCATTTTTATCTTTTAGTACTGGCACCAAAGAAACCCGCGTGATACCATATTACTCATCACAACCCCTGGATGCTACAGCTTTATCTCTAAGTTAAGCCTGACTGCCATCGATTTTAACAGTCAAAAGGAATCTTAAATACTATTTTTTAACTCAGTTTTATAGCTTCAGGGCCATGGCTATCTCATGATGGGAATAAGTTAATGGGGGGTCTAGGCTAATCAGGCCATAAAAATGGGTTTGCACTGAATGGATCCATATATTTCACTGAGTGAGTTATATATATTAAGCTTAAACTTAGCAATAGGCCTACTTATGCTGTAATAATCACAAGTAAAATCTACACAATTAACACGAACTTAATAATAACTTAAAAACTTGGGAGCACAACAAAGAATGTCCTTTCACTTTCACTTCTAAACTTCCAACTTGCAAAATCTTATTATATTTCATTATGAAATTACTATACAATTATAAAATATAGCTTATAACTTGGATAACCTCGATAAGCCTAAGTGGCTTCTTGTTTTCCAAATGTAATGTAATCTGAAAAATTGAAATGAAAGGCGGGAAAAACCCACTAAAATTATACATTTGAAAAATTAATGTAAGATTAAAAGAAATAGCATCATATTTACAAAAGTCTTTCGGTTAAAATTAAAATATGCCAACGCGAGCAAAAATCACGCAGAAACCCGACATGTATGTATTTATATCAAGCTACAGCACACATTTCTCCTTCAGATTAGGCACACGATATTCCGCCAAATGATATAATACAACACAGTGTAGGTAAATATACAGTGCTGGGCTTCCAGTATTTTCAGCCTGCGCAGAAATCTGACCGAGTCAGCGAGCAATCACTCCGTCGTTCAGTGACTATTGCTCAGTTTCCCTATTGAAATGAAACACTCTACTTTTCTTAGGCTTTAATCAACTTAATTGAACAACATTTCGGTTAATCCTATACCAATAAAAAAAAAATGCATGAAGAAGTGGAAAAAAAAAATGAAAAAGTGAAAAAAATTAAAAAAAAAAAAAAAGTTGCACATTGTCCGAAAGTTTCATGGTTGTGTTCTTCTCTATAGTTTTATTGATCGAATAATTGACTCGCCAGTAATTGGGGCGGCGCAGACATCCCGCAATGTTGATCAATTGTTGCAAGGTGCCAGCCCCTTCCCCCTGGGGGGTAATGGGGGAAGGGAGGGGTGGGGGCAATGGGGAGAGGGGTGGGGGCAATGGGAGAGGGTGGGGGTAATGTTTATATTCAAATGAATTGAATATAAACACAAATGATTTTACTTAGGTATAACATTCTAATAAAGTCATCATAAACCTGCAAAATAATATTACATTTTACCCTTCTACTTAGACTGAGCAATATAGTCCTTAAAATAACTAGACGGACGCCAAGTACGCCCTGATCGCCGTACCTCAGTCATAGGGGCCTCTGTATTTTGATTATCATCATCTACTGAAGTCTGAGGAACGTTGATTGGTGAAAGATTGGAGGGAGCAATGGTGTGTGACGGATTTGAGGGCAGGATGGTAGGTGACGGAGGATGGTTGTTTAACACACCGTCAGGAAGTGCTTCGTTAGTATTTTCGTATTCTCGAGTTTCAGATTTCCCAGCAGGGGTGAGGCGCTAAAGTGAAACAGCAGTCTCTTGGCCTCCCGGGAGACGAACATGAGCATATTCGGGATTAGCCTCACTGAGTTCTAGTTCTTCAGGGAGGTAAGCCACGTAGGTATGTATTGGCCATTTGTAGCTCGACGCTAATAATTAAATAATCTCTCATGAGGGGTGCAGTTTGTAGCCATACATAAAAGAGATCGTACGCTGTGTAATACATTGGTTGGGTAAAACCGTTTCCCAACAGCCAACATGGAGTTTTCTTGAAGCCAAAACTAAATTTACTCCCTTCCATATAATTCCGTTATATCTCTCAACTAAACCATTTCCCTGGGGCTTATATGGGGTCGTTCTACTAGTGGCCACTCCGCGTGAGTTCAACAACTGTTTAAGTGTATACGACATAAAGGAGGAACCTATATCTGAATGCACATACGCGGGTGCACCAAAGATAGCAAAAAGTTGACTAAGCCAATCAACTACAGTTTCAGCAGAAGTGTCCGCACATGAGAACGCGAAAGGAAACCTCGAAAATTCGTCTACTATCGTTAACAGATAACGATTACGGGAATTGGAAGGCAAAGGACCTTTAAAGTCAATATTTAATCTTTCGAAAGGTTGTGTAGCTTTTATTAACTGACCTTGATTACTATTTAGATACTTTGGTTTACACTGGTGCATACAGTACATTTTGAAATAACGTTTTGTACATCTTCAATTGAATATGGGAGGTTCCGGCTTCTAATAAAGTGCCACATTCTAGCTACTCCGGGATGGCACAAGGCAACGTGTAACTCTTCTAAATGATGTTTATTAATAGATGCTATAAATGCGCGAGAAGGCGCGTATCTGGAGCTATATTTTCTCTTCCGGGCCTATATACAGTGTCATAACTGAAACTTAATAATTCAAGTCTCCATCTCATGATTTTCTCGTTCTTAACTTTTCCTTTATGCTTAGTATCAAACATAAACTCTATTGACCTTTGATCCGTTACTAGTTTAAAGTGTTTACCATGCAGGTAATGCCACTATTTTCGGATAGAATCAACAATGGCGTATGCTTCTTTTTCCATAGAGGAATGATTCCTTTCAGAGGGCGACAGAGTACGGGCGAAAAAGGTGACTGGACGTTCAGCTTGACAAAATTGAGCAGCTATTGCGTAATCAGATGCATCAGTCTCTACTACAAAAGGAGTATTATCACCAATAGCAACAACAACAGAATTAGCAATGTCACTTTTAAGATTTTCGAAAGCATTAATTACGTTAAGAGGAAGAGGGTATGTTTTATTTTCAACCAAAGGTCGTACTTTCTCGGAAAATTTTCCAATCCATTTAGAATAGTGGGCAAACATACCCATTACTCGGCGCATGTCTTTAGCATTATTAGGAGGAGACATTTCGAGCAGTGGTTTTAACCTCTCAGGATCAGGCTTTAAAGAACCATTACTTATTCTATAACCTAGTAAATCCATAGATGACTTAGACGTAGAACTCTTATTTTCGTTAATTATACTTTTTTCACATTTAAAAATTTTGTCAAATTATCATCATGCTCCTTCTGATCGTGTCCACATATAGTGATATCGTCCACATAAATGAAAGTACCCTTTAAACCCTCTTTACGAATTATGTCATCGATTACTCTCTGAAAACAGGCTACGCCGTTTGTTACACCAAACGGAATCCTAGTGAAATGAAACAGCTAGCCACAGGCTTCGAAAGCAGTGTATGGCCTATCTTTTTCCTCAGTAGGGATCAAATGATAGGTGCTCTTAAGATCTATTGTACTAAAGATACTATATTGTGCAATGTCGCCCACCATTTCATTTATATTAGGCAGAGGATAAGCGTCCAACTGCATGTATCTATTTACTGTTTGAGAATAATCGATACCTAGACGTTTTTTATGAGATTCATTGGCTACCACTAAAACATGTGTCCGCCAAGGGCTTTTAATGGGTTCGATAATGCCTTCCTTAAGAAGGCGATCTACTTCGGACGAAATAAAACTCATATCTGCCTGACAATATCGGCGTGACTTAACAGCAATGGGTTTGCATTCAGGACTTAAATTATTAAATAAAGACGGAAGTTCCACCTCAGCTGCTGCCAGGTTACACACAGTTGAGGAAGGTTCTCTTCCCCCAAAAGGTATCCCAACTGATTCATGTCTAGACAAAAAATCATGGGCAAGGATAACATCAGTACATAGATTAGGTAGAAGTGATAACTAAACATTTTCATAAGTACGATCCTTGAATGTCAAATCTACACAACAAAACCCATCAACTTTAGTTACGTGAGAAGTATTAGCCATTGACATTTGACTTTTAGAAGGATATACCTTCCATTTGTTTTCTTTTACAATATTTATATCAATAAAATTTTCAGTACAACCTCTATCCACTAGTGTCTTCAATGACAGACCATTAATAACTAAAATAGTAAGAATTGCCTCTTTCAAAGAATGAGAAATAGAGCCTGATAGAGAAGCTAAAGTATTAACAGAAGCAGAAGCTTTTGAATTAGAGCGACAAACTCTGGCAAAATGGCCTTTAATACCACATTTATGACAAACTATCTCTTGCAGGACATTTAGCTCGCGGATGCACATTACTCCCACAAAAGAAACATTTACGAGACCTTGCTGCAGCAGTAGAAGACTCCTCGCAAAGAGTTTCATTAGCACCTTGTTTAGCCTCATGTTTTTTTATTGTAATTGTTTCAGTTGTTGTTGTTGTTTAGCCGATCAGCCCACCCTGATCGAGCAAGCCGGCGGCACGCAGGTAACCGATCGCCCTCTCCGGAGTGGACCAGAGGTTCAGCGCACTAGTGATATTGTGTTGTGTTCGTTGTTTCAGTTTCACAACTAAGTGAATTTAAAGGAGCATTAGAACGTATATAAGTATCATACTGAATCTGAGCCAGCTCTGAGCGAGCTTGATCAAAAGCGATCTGTAAACTGAGAGATTTGTTTTCAAACAATCGTTGCCTAATGAAAGGAGTATTCAAACCGTTTATAAAAGCATCTCTTATGTACTCATCTCTGTATTGATCTGCAGAGACCGATTGAAAGTTACAGTCTTTACTCAGATGCTTTAATACATTCATGTAATGGTCCAAACTCTCTCCCATGTCAGGAACGGAGCAAGAGTGTCACGGGCCCCGGGGCAAAACTTATTTACGGGCCCCCTAACAAAATTTTTATTATACATTTATATTGCTTTTCTTTGCATTATTTATTTAGCATATATTTAAGAATTATGATACTACTTGTACGCATGGAGGCATAGAAGGCAAAACATTATGCAAAATATTGAGCTTTAAAAAGGATACCGTGAAATAAAAATTTACTTACGACAACATCAGAACTTGACTTTTCTTGCCTTTCTTTCAGCAAATTCATTAATTAAATCCTCCAAGTTAATATTTCTAGCTTTCTTGTTTTCAATTGATATATAATTGTGAGTCCACTTAATCTTTTTTCATTCGTAGAATTTCGAAGATAGTTCTTTATTAGTTTAAGTTTTGAAAACGATCTCTCTGCACTTGAAACTGTCACAGGAATTGTGAGGAACAATGTTATGGCAGTCACAACTTCGGGAAAACTTGAGCACAAAGTACTGTTGTACTTTAAAAAGGATACCGTGAAATAAAAATTTACTTACGACAACATCAGAACTTGACTTTTCTTGCCTTTCTTTCAGCAAATTCATTAATTAAATCCTCCAAGTTAATATTTCTAGCTTTCTTGTTTTCAATTGATATATAATTGTGAGTCCACTTAATCTTTTTTCATTCATAGAATTTCGAAGATAGTTCTTTATTAGTTTAAGTTTTGAAAACGATCTCTCTGCACTTGAAACTGTCACAGGAATTGTGAGGAACAATGTTATGGCAGTCACAACTTCGGGAAAACTTGAGCACAAAGTACTGTTGTCTTTAATTAAAAATTAATATAGCTCATGGATTATCGTAATTTTTTCAATGTCTATTTAAAGCACATTCGAAAAGAGAGTAATTGACTTGGAAATGCAGAGGAAATATCATTTTTATATTTATTTACTAGCTTTGTTGCTCTCTCAAATAACTTCTCATCACTTGTTGAAACGACCCGAGCCCCCCACCCAAAAAAAAGGCCCGGGCCCCGGGGCACTGCCCCGCCTGCCCCTAGCTAGCACCGCCCGTGTCCCATGTCCTGACGACGGGTGGCTAATGGTGACGGACAAATATTTCAATTTTAGGTTTCATATAAAGTTCATTGAGCAACTTTATAGCGTCTTCATAGGTAGTACAATTAATTATGTACTCATAGACTAAAGGAGATACATGGTTTACAAGCAAACTTAGCTTTTGAGTCTTGTGATAGCGTGGGGTAGACACCCCAGTTAGGTTACTTAGGTTCTAGCAAACAATCAAAAGCACTTACCGGTGCGTTGAATTAGATATTTCTTTGGGAGCCAACCATTTGATTCCTGTGTCCCACAAACAGCCTATCTAACTCTCTCTTACATTACCAATTTAGAAGCTATAGACATTACCCCTAACTATACTTAAGTACGGACAACTTCCTACCCCATTTGTCACCTTAGAAACACCACCTAATTACACTCAGCACCAACGATTAGGTCAGATAGGAAAAAACATCTCTAGGCTAGCCCAAAACAATACGAACAGCTGCGTTGGTTCGTTTATGACTTGCTCTTGCCATTCAGCTTAGATTTAGTGATATTTCCCCTTTAGTGACTTTTAGACTATATACATATATATATATATACACACGTCACCTCACTCCTCCCCTACAAGTTTAGTCTGTCAGGGGGATGAGGGATCCTAGACGACCTGCGGAGCGGGGTTGATGTAGTAGGATTAGGTGAAACCTGTATAGGCGGGCGAGTTGAACCATTTTCCGGAGGATCAGTTCTCTCTTCCGGAAGACTCTGGTCCTTCTGCAATTCACGTTCCCATATCTGGTCCTGATGGCGTTTAATAGAACGACCATCTTCTAGTTGGCACTTGAAGGAAACAGGGCCCGTTCTTTCCTGCACAGTTGCAGGAACCCATTTTGGTCCAGCCCCATAGTTGCGAATCATAACTGGATCATTAGGTTGCGCTTCTATAACTCTCCCTCTTTTAGTGTCGTGGTACAGCTTCTGTTTTTCCTGATGGCGTAAAACTCGTTGTAACGTTTCGTTTGGACGTAACAAATCGAAAACTGAACGAATTCCCCGGCCAGTGGCGGATTTAAGGTGCGCGGGGCCCTAGGCCGGTTGGAGTGCGGGGCCCCAAACTACGCAAAGCTAGCTTAATTAACTGAAATGAAGATTTACACCCCCATCCCCCAGTGGTGACCTTACGGGGCCCTCAAATCAATGGGCGAGCGAAGCGTTAAAATAAATTTACTTTTTAAACAATATTCAATTTATTGATAATTAATTAGCCAAATGACCATTTCATAGTTGAACATTACACATTTGTTTTTTTGAAGCTTAACAATAAAAAATAACTATAATAATACACCATTAACAAAAAATAACTACAGGGTGGGTCGTAAGTTTCCATACATAGGAAAATTTAAACGTTTGTTTTTATGTTTCAGATACCCTAAGAATATGCGTTTGTAAGATCTTGTTTACTGATGAAGCAAATTTTTACGTCAATGGAGAGGTTAATCGGCAAAACATACGTTATTGGAGTAATGCTAACCCTAACTGGCTGAGTCCGACGAAGATGCAAGGTGCCGGTAAAGTGATGGTGTGGGCCGGGATATGGGGTGACAGAATTATTGGACCAATTTTTGTCAGTGGAAATCTTAATGCCGAAAGGTATCTTAACATGTTGCAAGAAGAGATTTTCCCATCCCTGCTAAACGAGGAAGGTAACTTCCCAGTTTACTTCCAGCAAGATGGAGCTCCACCTCATTATGGTCTTCACGTGCGTCGGTATTTGGATCAGCAGTTTCCGGATGCTTGGATTGGTCGGCGTGGTCCTGTGGAGTGGCCTCCCAGATCCCCAGATCTCACCCCCCTTGATTTCTATCTTTGGGGGCACTTGAAGGCCATGGTGTATCAGGAAAAGATACGAGACATAAATCATCTAAAGGAACGTATCACCAACGCCATTACAAGCATAACGTCAACTGTGCTAATGCGTGTTCATCAACAGTGGGGAACACGTATTGAAATGTGTTTTCAAAACAATGGCAACCATGTAGAGCATATTATATAAATAAAAATGGTTGTCCATAAAAAAATGTTTATTTTTCCTATGTATGGAAACTTACGGCCCACCCTGTATAATAATACACCATTAACTAAAGAGAATACCACTTGACTGACATGCAAATGATGCAATGAGTGGGTTTTGTTTATTGCAGGCAATTTGTACGGTACACTTAACTATTTCTCAGTCAAAAAAGATTTTTTTCTAGCCTTCTTACTTGCAAACTGTTTGATGACATCAGTAAAATCAAGCACCCTTAATTTCTCATGCTCAATGCTCAACAGGGTGAGTGAAGACAAACGGTCCTGCCCCATGGTGTTTCTTAGATAATTCTTGACTAGTTTCATCTTGGAGAATGATCGCTCCCCAGTGCAGTTTGTGACAAACATGCAGAGATAGAGTCGTAATACAATTTCAACATTAGCAAATGTTTCTACCATGTCATGTCTGTGAATTATCTCATACATTTCTAGTTCAGGACTTTTTGCAGCCTTTGCACCACCTGATGAAGGAGCACTTTCAGGTGAATCTCTTGGAATGGATTTCATAAGGTGTGCAAACTGCAAAAGCTCCGACTCCAATCCAGCCTCCAAGTCCTTAGGATATGAAGACACAAGCTTTTCAGCAGATGCTTTAAGCTCAGTGTTCGTTTTGTTTGAGATTTCTGATAAAAACCCAAATTTCTCTCGAAGGTCGCTGTAAGCAGCAATGCGTTGTTGTAGGGCAGCACAGAGCTTGTCAATGATGGGCAAGAATGCAGTCACTCTAAACTTGTCTCTCCCTGTCAGCATAACATCCTCCGCGGAGTCTAGTTCATCGTGGTGACGCTTGCGCTTCCTAATACGCTGCGTGTCGGCGTAGTATGCATCATTACTCGTCACATCACAGGGATCACACTTAGCCATAGCTTTTGCTTCAAAGTCATCGAACTGGGATCTCAGGTCTTTAGCAAATTGTAAAAGAGACTCTAGCAGTGTGACAGCTGTGTTGAGGGAGAGCCCAGATTTTTGCAGCTGGATACTGCTACTCTGAAACCTTTCCAATACTGTATCCCAAACTTCAAGAAGAATCACTGTTTCAAGTTTTTTCAAACCTTTGAGAAGACCACTTGCTTCAGCTCTTATTTCAGCTGGCTGATTCTGATCTGAGAATAACTCTTCCAGAACAATGATGTTTTCTTTGTGTGCTCTACTGAGAGCAGCTACAGCATCTGCTCGTGCTGACCAACGAGTGTCTGAAAGTATTTTATCAACTTTCAACTTCTTATCTTTATTAGTCTCTAGTACCTCACGGTGTCTCCTCCAACGATAAGTAGATGCAACAAGAAAGGAGTACATATTTTGTACCAGAGCAAACAATGACACTGCAGCAGGACAGCTTTCTGCAGCACACTTAGCCACCAAGTTTAAGGAATGAGCCATACATGGTATGTACTCAGCTTCACTACACTCATTCTTGATTATCTGTTGGGTCCCCAGATATTTACCAGACATGTTGCTGGCATTGTCATAGGACTGTCCACGGCAGTCGATAACTGGAATGTTCTTCTCTTTAAGAAAATCAAGAACAGTTGTAGCAATATCTCTGCCAGTGTGGCTTAGCATGGGAATAAACTGCAAAAACCTTTCAACTGGACCTGTAGTAGGCAGTACATAGCGGATTGTAAAAGTAAGTTGATCCATGTGTGAAATATCAGGTGTGGAGTCAACAGAAATTGAGAAGTACTTTGCTGTTTTTACTTCATCTGTTATTGAGGACATAACCTTTTCTGCCATTATTCCAATGACTTCCTCAGAAATGACATGGGACAAGTAGGAAGTATGACCACTACCTTTGTTTGCGTGTTTCTTAATATGTGCTGCCAAGAAACTGTCGTATGTGCTCAGCAGCTCTAGAATCCCAAGATAGTTTCCATTGTGTACTGATCCAATTACTTCATCTTTACCTCGAATGGCTAGCCCGCGTTCGCAAAGTAGCTTTAAAACATCTACACCCTCCTCAATACTGCTTGCCAGTACTCGCATTCACTTTCATATTGTTGTACTAGATTAGAGTCAATACGGGCACCCGCAGTCTTTCGATATATCATTTCGACCATACTTTTCCTGTGCTGATCTGACCTACTGTGAGATTCTATGACATACCTAGCGTTCTTCCAACCATTGAAGCCAGTTGTGAATGAGCTTTCCACCTTTGACATAAGCTTGCAAGCAAAACAATACACTTTACCAGTTGTTTTAGAGTAACAGAGCCATTTAAGATTAATTTCTTGGCCAGATAATGAATGAGTTCGAGTGAATAATGTCTTTGTACAATGACGGGTTCTGTTTAGCTCTTTCACAGCTGACTCTTTGAAGTCACCATCACAGTGTCGACATTCTGCGCTTCCCTTTTTCAACCAATAGTCACACACATTTTCAGTAATTATTTTAGACCATAATCCAAGATCCGTTTCAAATCCTTGTTCAGTACCGGTATTCATAACTTTCACTTCCTCTTGTGTCTCCTCACTGTCACTGTGTTCAGGTTCAATTGCGCTAACTACACTAGGTTCAGTACTAGTTGTGGCTTCTCCAGTTGTTTCAGGCGTAATTGGTGTCTCTACTGATTCAGATTCAGTTTGACCGGATTCAGTTTGAGTTTGTGATTTTGCAGATTCAGATACTGTTGGATATGTCAACCATTGAGTTATTTTTGGTAGTTTTTTTACTCTTTGGTTTACGTCTGCCTTTTCTTGTCGTTTAACAGAGCCAGCTTTATACTTCCTCCCTTGATCACGATCACGACTTGTTGATTTCTCCATTGTGCCTCAGTGCAGCCTCACTGCCTTATCCTGAAACATAAAACATAAAAAACAAACTATTTACACTTGACCCTCGGTTTAGTATTAATTAATACAGTTTAATTAATTAATTAAATACAGACACTAAACAGTTGTTCGGGTGAAAAAGTCGCTTTATGGGAAAAGTCGCCAGACCCCACCAGTGGCGACTTTTTCCTTAAATATGTATAAAATGTATTTATTATGAAATCTAAGCTAAACTGACCTAACCTAGCCTAAGTACGTTTCATATAAAAAAATTAATTACATTAATTTAACATTTTTCAACTTATTTATGTTATTATAAAGCTGACTAAAACTCCCCCATCCCCATTTATTGACTGGCGACTTTTTCGAGATACGACTTTTACCATTACTTACCACTAAACACACTCACATGTGCACTCCACAGCGGCCTGAATAGAACTAAACTCCCGCCAGCAAAGAGAGTGATACCATAATTATCACTAATCATTAATCAATTGTATTATTTATAGTGGAATCCAACATTATAATTATATGTGAGGGCGCGGGGCCCTCACAGGCGCGGGGCCGTAGGCCATGGCCTACTCGGCCCCCCCCCCTAAATCCGCCACTGTCCCCGGCCAATCATAAGTTTAGAGGGAGACACCCCCGTCGTGGTGTGAGGTGTTATTCGATATTTAAACAAAAATTTATCCAACACCACGCATTTCCTCCCCACGAGAATGACGCAAGGCCGACTTGAAAGTACGGACCATGTTTTCCGCGAGACCGTTAGTAGACGGGTGGAAAACATTAGACCGGACATGTCTAATGCCATTTAGGTGGACGAAGGAGCGAAATTCCTCACTGGTAAAACAAGTACCATTGTCGGAAACCAAGACTACGGGTAAACCCCATCGAGCGAAAACCGAACGGAGTAAGCGAATAGTAACACCCGAAGTCGTGGAAGTGGTTGGAAAAATTTCCACCCACTTAGAGTAGGCGTCCACAATGACTAGGAAATAAGTATTATTTATAGGACCTGCATAGTCAACATGGATCCTATGCCACGGTATAGTAGACCATTCCCAAGGATGAAGTGGACTTTTCCTTGGGAGATCTCTGTTCTCTAGGCAGCTTTGACAGGAACGAACCAATGATTCGAGTTCTCCATCTAAACCAGGCCACCAGCAGAGCTGGACAGTATTTAAATACATTTGTATTTAAATACATTTGTGTATTTAGAACTGTATTTATAAATACATTGTTTTTCATGTATTTAAATATAGTATTTAAATACATTAATGAGTATTTAAATACAATGTATTTAAATACTCAAAATATAAAAATGTAAATACTTTTACTGGTTTAATACACGTTCTGTACTAGCACAGTACGACGCGTCGACAGTGTAGTACAGCATGGTTCATGTTTCAACGTGTCAGTTCAATCAGTTGTGTGCCACTCTTAGTCGAAAGCGGTTGATTTCTTTTTCGTGTGCGTGTCATGGCTTCAACAAGCAAATCCGGTGAATCAAACAGTGATATATCTGCAGATAACAATTTAGTGCACCCTCTGTTTGATGGAAAATACTTTAAAATTAAATCTAAAGACGGTAATAAGGTAAAGTGCACCTGCTTGCTGTGTAAACACGAAGTCTCTGCTGCAAGCAATGCTACAACGAATCTGTACACTCCTCTGAAGGTAAGTGTTTTTTTAGACATCAAAAAATATCTTGAAATTGACCGAATAATCGTACAAAACGACTCTGCCTTAAGTGGGCCTGTGTAACTAACTCGTTGCAATCAATCCAATTTGCGATGGAAAATTCATTGATGAAAAAGCTTTTAAAATCGTCTGATCTATCGAGTGGTGTATTTATTTCGAAATTCACCGTGTCCCCTAAAGTAGAAATTTATCAAAACATGAATTAGTGAATGTATATGTTAAAATTTGTATGTATTTAAAATGTATTTACAAATGTATTTAAATCAGAGATGGGAAATCGGATCGGATTCGAATCGATAATCGGAATTAATCGATATTTTTTGAGGAATCTGAATCGAAAAAAAATTCGAATCGAAAAACGGGCGCGGATCTGAATCGAAATTTTGATCCGAATCGAAAAGAAACGATGAATCCGAATTCGAATTCAAATCGATAAAAAATATGGATCCGGATTTTAAAAATTTGGTTATAACTTATAAATAACTTATAAGGCTTATTAACGTTTCCGGTTTCACCACAGGTAAAGACTGACCTTTCCGAGAATCTGTTTGCTCGGACAAAAATCATACTAATCCTATACTCCATCCATTAAGGTGCTAATCCTAATCCTTAAATTTTGGTATTGTCCGAGAGTGACAATTTCATACGCTCCTCAAAGAAATAACCTTTTGCCTTCGAACATTGAAAATATCTTAGCTGTCAGGGTTAATTTTAATTTGTAAATTTGTATCTATATAGTGGATATATTTCTTAAAGTATTATTATCATATTTTAATTTTTATGTATGCTATAATTAATATTTCTTGTATATATGAGCCTTAAACCCCTTAATTGTTTAATAAATTAGCTTATATGAATGATTTTTTTTTGCACCTTATTAAGAGTAAATCTAAAGTTATTACTTAGATCGTTAATAGACTGAGAATTATCTGTATTATTTATTAAAAATTAAACTTATTAATAATAGCCACCCCTTGACTAAAACAACGATGATAGGTATAATTTTATTAAATGAACTCATAAAAATCAAGAAAAATTAGGCCTGGATCCGAATCGGATTCGAATCGGATCGAAATCGAAAAAGAAATAATCCGAATCAGAAAAAAATTCGAATCGATAAAAACCGAAAAATTTGAATCCGAATTCGAATCTATATTTCTAATTGCGTGAAAATCGGATTCGAATTTGAATCGAAAAAGATTTCGATTTCCCATCCCTGATTTAAATACAATTGATGTATTTTGTATTTAGTATCTAAATACATTCGTAAAATGTATTTAGTATTTAGTATTTAAATACATTTCTCCCATGTATTTAGTATTTAAATACATTCAATGTATTTATTGCCCAGCTCTGGCCACCAGAAATAAGTTCTCGCCAGCTCTTTCATTTTTGTTGCGCCCATGTGTTCAGCGTGAAGTTCCTTCACTAAATTCGACCTGCCTTCATTTGGAATTATCACTCTGTGGCCCCATAAAAGACAGCCATTTTGAATGGAGAGGCCAGACTGACGTTGATAAAAAGGCTGTAATTCACTCTCAACCTTAGTAGGCCAACCAACTGAGCAGAAATGGAAGACCCTAGACAGAATAGGGTCTGATTTTGTCCACTGCTCTATTTCTACCGCAGATACTGGAGTGGATTCCAAAAACTCCACCAAGTGAACCCATTCTGTAGGTATAGGTACACAATCATTTGGATTTTCTAAGGGCAACCTACTTAGCGCATCAGCCGTACCTAGAAGTTTACCTGACCGATGTACTAAGTCAAATTTATAGGCTTGTAGAATCAGTGCCCATCGTTGAATCCTACCTGAGGCCATAACTGGAATATTTTTTGAGGTGACGTGTATGTATATATATGTATATAGTCTAAAAGTCACTAAAGGGGAAATATCACTAAATCTAAGCTGAATGGCAAGAGCAAATCATAAACGAACCAACGCGGCTGTTCGTATTGTTTTGGGCTAGCCTAGAGATGTTTTTTCCTATCTGACCTAATCGTTGGTGCTGAGTGTAATTAGGTGGTGTTTCTAAGGTGACAAATGGGGTAGGAAGTTGTCCGTACTTAAGTATAGTTAGGGGTATAGCTTCTAAATTGGTAATGTAAGAGAGAGTTAGGTAGGCTGTTTGTGGGACACAGGAATCTAATGGTAGGCTCCCAAAGGAATATCTAATTCAACGCACCGGTAAGTGCTTTTGATTGTTTGCTAGAACCTAAGTAACCTAACTGGGGTGTCTACCCCACGCTATCACATTTGGCGACGAGGATGGGATTCTATTAAGCTCATGGGATTCGATTAAGCTCATTGGATTTAATTTAGCTCATTGGATTGAATTTGGCTCATTTGATTAAATTTTGTTCATTGGGTTAAATTTGGCTCATTGGTTTAATTTGGCTTATTGGGTTCAAGTGGTTGTTTGGAAAATTGGATGTAGCCTAGTGGGTCGTCCGATTTGGTTTGTTTGTGTGGGTAAGCTACCGTACTATAGCGTAGGTCCCGCCGGCCTAACTCTAAAACTAATTCCTACTCAGCCCTAACTCTAAAACTAATTCCTACTCAGCCCTAACTCTAATACAATTCACTATTCAGCCCTAACTGGGGAGTAACTAGATCAAATTTAAACCTAATCTAACCTACTTCACGTGATTTGGCCTAATTCGGTTTTGCACTAGCATGTCGGTGATTGGCCATATAAGCCCCTACGAAGACTCTGGGGAGGACTTCGAAGCTTATGCCCAGTGGCGGTTCCTCATATGGGCAATATGGGCAGCCGCACAGGGCGGCATTTGTGGAGGGGCGGCATGAGCGCCTGCAAGAAAAATAAAAATAAAAATAAGAATAAATAAATAAATAAATAAAAATAAAAAATAAAATAAAATAAATAATAAAAGATCAATGACTTTGCATCAAGGAAGGTAAGAAGAGTCAGGCTTTAGATGGCAGTTGTGCTGTGGTGCAATTTATTTTGTTTCTTGTTCAAAGTGTAGCATAATAATTACCCTCTAAGTGTCTTATTCTATTTATGTGATAGAGCATTTGTACAATTTAGAAATTTGATTCTTTAGTTTATTTATGGCAGTTGTGCAATTTAATTTGTATTTTTCCTGTTCATAGTATCATAATTACATTCTCTTAAGTGAGTTATTCTATTTACGTGATGAAGGATTTGTAAAATTCAGAAATTTGAGTCTTTGTTTTGGTTCTGAAGTTCCAACAATTAGTCCAATAAAAGTTATTTTGTGAAAGAGTTATGTCTGTCCTTTATTTTGGGGGATTCGAATGTGTGTGTGTTGGCGAACAGGGGGGGGGGGGCGCTGAAGGTGAGGTTCGCCCAAGGCGTCATGTAAGCTAGGACCGCCACTGCTTATGCCACTAGGGTGAGGTTGTTTTTCGAGGCAAATTCCATTCCTGATGCTAAGAAAGTACCTACCTTTTTAACTATAATAGGCCCTAAAACGTTTGGTTTAGTTATGGACCTAGTTTCTCCTAAAGCACCGGAAACTTGCACCTATAATGAATTGGTACAGGCCCTAACCGATCACTACAAACCCCGAGTAGTTCTCATCTATGAACGTTTCAAATTTTATTCAAGGCATCAGACGGGAAATGAAAGCATTGCAGAGTTTGTTGCAGGAATAAAAAGCCATAGCCGTACGTGTAAATTTGGGGACAAATTAGATGAAATGCTAAGAGATAGGTTTGTAATGGGTCTCAAAGAGGAGTCTACCCAGAGAGCCCTATTAGCCATACAGGACCTAACTTTTAGTCAGGCTGTAGAAATAGCTACGGCTAGAGAAGCAGCTGCTAAAGATGTTAGAGCTTTTGGAAATCACAGTAGTAAAGCCCAACACGTAAATAGCTTTAAATCTTCTAGGCCTGGCAGACCTAATGAGCCTACTAGACAGGCAAATAAAAGGTATGAGGCGAATACGACTAAGCCTACTAATTCTACTAAGCCTTCCAAGCCATGTACAGGGTGTGGAAAACACCATTGGAAGAAGGATGCCCTTTTAAAGAAGCAGTTTGCCGAAACTGTAGTAAAATAGGCCACATAGCTAAAGTGTGTTTTTCAAAGAAAACGAAGGGTGAAAATTCTAATTTTAACATTTCTAGTGTAAATCCTCAAAGGGAAATACTTCGAACATTGGAGTGGAGTACCTATTTTATGAGCAGCAAAGTGGGAAAATACAGGCCCATATATTGTAGAGGTAGGCCTAAATGGAATTACAGTTCCTCTAGAATAGATACAGGTGCTGCCCGAACGTCATGTCCAACAGTTTTTGATAAATTTTCAAAAACACACCTAAACTACATGCATCTAAAACGATTTTGAAGAAATATGGGACATACAAATACCTATTTGTGGAGAAGCATCGTCACAGTTACACTCAACCAGAAAACTTTGTCTCATCCCTTAACCCTTTTAGTGGTGGATGAGCAAGGGCCTACTCTACTAGGCCGTGATTGGATTGATGCTTTGAAAATGCCGATTGACAAAATCTTGCCAAAGGGTCAGGCAGATGTGCATACACTCTCATATCCATCTGACATAGACTCATTGTTAAGGGAGTTTTCTTCTGTTTTTGGGCCTGAAGTAGGCAACCTAAAAGGCCATCAGGTCTGCATAGAAGTAGATCCTAATGTAACTCCGAAATTTTGTAAGGCTCGTTCAATTGCGCATGCACTGCGGGAGAAGGTAGATTTAGAAATTGACAGGCTGCTAAAAGATAAAATTATTGAACCAGTCACACACGCTAAGTGGGCTGCCCCAGTAGTTCCTGTACTAAAACCGGACAAGTCCGTGCGGTTATGTGGGGATTACCGTTTAACAGCAAATAGAGCCGTCCTTCTAGATTGCTATCCTATACCCAAGCCTGATGAATTATTTAGCTCTCTTGCTGGGGGTAAATATTTCACAAAACTCGATAAGCCTATGCTCAACTAAGTTTAGATGAAAACTCTAAAGAAATATCATAAATACGCACCGAGGCCTATATAAGTACAATAGGCTATGCTATGGAATAGCATCGGCTCCGGTATTTTTCAGAGGACAATGGACCAAGTTCTAGGTCACATTCCAGGGGTACTTTGCTTTCTAGATGATGTCCTCATTTCAGGTTCGTCTAAAAAAGAACACCTAACTAGATTAACCACGGTTCTAAAAAGACTCCGGGATGCCGGACTTAAGCTAAAGAGAGAAAAGTGTTCATGGGTCACTAACGAGGTTTCATATTTAGGGTTCCGCATAGATGCCTCAGGCATTCATCCAACGGTGGATAAACTAGAAGCAATAAAAAATGCACCACCTCCACAAAACATCACACAGTTACAAGCTTATTTAGGTCTCCTAAACTTTTATAGGAAATTTTTGCCTAATGCATCGACTTTCCTTGAACCCCTAAATAAGCTATTACGATCTGGGGAACAGTGGAGATGGGAGAAAACTCAAAAGGAAGCATTTGAGGCTTCCAAGGACGTACTACTAAAGTCCACTCTCCTAGTGCATTATGATCCTAAACTTCCTCTCGTAGTTTCAGCAGACAGCAGTTCTTATGGAATTGGGGCAGTGTTATCTCACCACATTGATGGTGTAGATAGGCCTATCTGTTTTGCTTCTAGAACACTAACTGAGACTGAAAGACGATATGCACAAGTGGAACGTGAAGCATTAGCCTTAGTATTTGCAGTAAAAAAATTTCATTTCTATCTATGGGGTCATGAATTTAAACTAATTACTGACCATAAGCCTCTTTTAGGTTTATTTTCACCTAATAAAAATATTCCAGTTATGGCCTCAGGTAGGATTCAACGATGGGCACTGATTCTACAAGCCTATAAATTTGACTTAGTACATCGGTCAGGTAAACTTCTAGGTACGGCTGATGCGCTAAGTAGGTTGCCCTTAGAAAATCCAAATGATTGTGTACCTATACCTACAGAATGGGTTCACTTGGTGGAGTTTTTGGAATCCACTCCAGTATCTGCGGTACAAATAGAGCAGTGGACAAAATCAGACCCTATTCTGTCTAGGGTCATCCATTTCTGCTCAGTTGGTTGGCCTACTAAGGTTGAGAGTGAATTACAGCCTTTTTATCAACGTCAGTCTGGCCTCTCGATTCAAAATGGCTGTCTCTTATGGGGCCACAGAGTGATATTCCAAATGAAGGCAGGTCGAATTTAGTGAAGGAACTTCACGCTGAACACATGGGCGCAACAAAAATGAAAGAGCTGGCGAGAGCTTATTTCTGGTGGCCTGGTTTAGATGGAGAACTCGAATCATTGGTTCGTTCCTGTCAAAGCTGCCTAGAGAACAGAGATCTCCCAAGGAAAAGTCCACTTCATCCTTGGGAATGGCCTACTATACCGTGGCATAGGATCCATGTTGACTATGCAGGTCCTATAAATAATATTATTTCCTAGTCATTGTGGACGCCTACTCTAAGTGGGTGGAAATTTTTCCAACCACTTCCACGACTTCGGGTGTTACTATTCGCTTACTCCGTTCGTTTTCGCTCGATGGGGTTTACCCGTAGTCCTGGTTTCCGACAATGGTACTTGTTTTACCAGTGAGGAATTTCGTTCCTTCGTCCACCTAAATGGCATTAGACATGTCCGGTCTAGTGTTTTCCACCCGTCTACTAACGGTCTCGCGGAAAACATGGTCCGTACTTTCAAGTCGGCCTTGCGTCATTCTCGTGGGGAGGAAATGCAAGTGGTGTTGGATAAATTTTTGTTTAAATATCGATTAACACCTCACACCACGACGGGGGTGTCTCCCTCTAAACTTATGATTGGCCGGGGAATTCGTTCAGTTTTCGATTTGTTACGTCCAAACGAAACATTAGAACAACGAGTTTTACGCCATCAGGAAAAACAGAAGCTGTACCATGACACTAAAAGAGGGAGAGTTATAGAGGCGCAACCTAATGATCCAATTATGATTCGCAACTATGGGGCTGGACCAAAATGGGTTCCTGCAACTGTGCAGGAGAGAACGGGCCCTGTTTCCTTCAAGTGCCAACTAGAAGATGGTCGTTCTATTAAACGCCATCAGGACCAGATATGGGAATGTAAATTGCAGAAGGACCAGAGTCTTCCGGAAGAGAGAACTGATCCTCCGGAAAATGGTTCAACTCGCCCGCCTATACAGGTTGCACCTAATCCTACTACATCAACCCCGCTCCGCAAGTCGTCTAGGGTCCCTCATCCCCCTGACAGACTAAACTTGTAGGGGAGGAGTGAGGTGACGTGTATGTATATATATGTATATAGTCTAAAAGTCACTAAAGGGGAAATATCACTAAATCTAAGCTGAATGGCAAGAGCAAGTCAAAAACGAACCAACGCAGCTGTTCGTATTGTTTTGGGCTAGGCTTGAGATGTTTTTTCCTATCTGACCTAATCGTTGGTGCTGAGTGTAATTAGGTGGTGTTTCTAAGGTGACAAATGGGGTAGGAAGTTGGCCGTACTTAAGTATAGTTTGGGGTAATGTCTATAGCTTCTAAATTGGTAATGTAAGAGAGAGTTAGGTACGCTGTTTGTGGGACACAGGAATTTTAATGGTAGGCTCCCAAAGGAATATCTAATTCAACGCACCGGTAAGTGCTTTTGATTGTTTGCTAGAACCTAAGTAACCTAACTGGGGTGTCTACCCCACGCTATCACATTTTTATTAGGTGAAAATAAACCTAAAAGAGGCTTATGGTCAGTAATTAGTTTAAATTCATGACCCCATAGATAGAAATGAAATTTTTTTACTGCAAATACTAAGGCTAATGCTTCACGTTCCACTTGTGCATATCGTTTTTCAGTCTCAGTTAGTGTTCTAGAAGCAAAACAGATAGGCCTATCTACACCATCAATGTGGTGAGATAACACTGCCCCAATTCCATAAGAACTGCTGTCTGCTGAAACTACGAGAGGAAGTTTAGGATCATAATGCACTAGGAGAGTGGACTTTAGTAGTACGTCCTTGGAAGCCTCAAATGCTTCCTTTTGAGTTTTCTCCCATCTCCACTGTTCCCCAGATCGTAATAGCTTATTTAGGGGTTCAAGGAAAGTCGATGCATTAGGCAAAAATTTCCTATAAAAGTTTAGGAGACCTAAATAAGCTTGTAACTGTGTGATGTTTTGTGGAGGTGGTGCATTTTCTATTACTTCTAGTTTATCCACCGTTGGATGAATGCCTGAGGCATCTATGCGGAACCCTAAATATGAAACCTCGTTAGTGACCCATGAACACTTTTCTCTCTTTAGCTTAAGTCCGGCATCTCGGAGTCTTTTTAGAACCGAGGTTAATCTAGTTAGGTGTTCTTTTTTAGACGAACCTGAAATGAGGACATCATCTAGAAAGCAAAGTACCCCTGGAATGTGACCTAGAACTTGGTCCATTGTCCTCTGAAAAATACCCGGAGCCGATGCTATTCCATAGCATAGCCTATTGTACTTATATAGGCCTCGGTGTGTATTTATGATAGTTAATTCTTTAGAGTTTTCATCTAAACTTAGTTGAGCATAGGCTTGGGACATATCGAGTTTTGTGAAATATTTACCCCCAGCAAGAGAGCTAAATAATTCATCAGGCTTGGGTATAGGATAGCAATCTAGAAGGACGGCTCTATTTGCTGTTAAACGGTAATCCCGACATAACCGCACGGACTTGTCTGGTTTTAGTACAGGAACTACTGGGGCAGCCCACTTAGCGTGTGTGACTGGTTCAATAATTTTATCTTTTAGCAGCCTGTCAATTTCTAAATCTACCTTCTCCCGCAGTGCATGCGCAATTGAACGAGCCTTACAAAATTTCGGAGTTACATTAGGATCTACTTCTATGCAGATCTGATGGCCTTTTAGGTTGCCTACTTCATGCCCAAAAACAGAAGAAAACTCCCTTAACAATGAGTCTGTCAGACGGATATGAGTGTATGCACATCTGTCTGACTCTTTGGCAAGATTTTGTCAATCGGCATTTTCAAAGCGTCAATCCAATCACGGCCTAGTAGAGTAGGCCCTTGCTCATCCACCACTAAAAGTGTTAAGGGATGAGACAAAGTTTTCTGGTTGTGTGTAACTGTGACGGATGCTTCTCCACAAATAGGTATTTGTATGTCCCCATACTTCTTCAAAATCGTTTTAGATGCATGTAGTTTAGGTGTGTTTTTGAAAATTTTATCAAAAACTGTTTTGGACATGACAGTTCGGGCAGCACCTGTATCTAGTTCTAGAGGAACTGTAATTCCATTTAGGCCTACCTCTACAATATATGGGCCTGTATTTTTCCCACTTTGCTGCTCATAAAATAGGTACTCCACTCCAATGTTCGAAGTATTTCCCCTTTGAGGATTTACACTAGAAATGTTAAAATTAGAATTTTCACCCTTCGTTTTCTTTGAAAAACACACTTTAGCTATGTGGCCTATTTTACTACAGTTTCAGCAAACTGTTTCTTTAAAAGGACAGTCCTTCTTCCAATGGTGTTTCCCACACCCCGTACATGGCTTGGAAGGCTCAGTAGAATTAGTAGGCTTAGTCGTATTCGCCTCATACCTTTTATTTGCCTGTCTAGTAGGCTCATTAGGTCTGCCAGGCCTAGAAGATTTAAAGCTATTTACATGTTGGGCTTTACTACTGTGATTCCAAAAGCTCTAACATCTTTAGCAGCTGCTTTTCTAGCCGTAGCTATTTCTACAGCCTGACTAAAAGTTAGGTCCTGTATGGCTAATAGGGCTCTCTGGGTAGACTCCTCTTTGAGACCCATTACAAACCTATCTCTTAGCATTTCATCTAATTTGTCTCCAAATTTACACGTGCGGCTATGGTTTTTATTCCTGCAACAAACTCTGCAATGCTTTCATTTCCCGTCTGATGCCTTGAATAAAATTTGAAACGTTCATAGATGAGAACTACTCGGGTTTTGTAGTGATCGGTTAGGGCCTGTACAATTCATTGGTGCAGGTTTCCGGTGCTTTAGAGAAACTAGGTCCATAACTAAACAAACGTTTTAGGGCCTATTATAGTTAAAAGGTAGGTACTTTCTTAGCATCAGGAATGGAATTTGCCTCGAAAAACAACCTCACCCTAGTGGAATAAGCTTTCGAAGTCCTCCCCAAAGTCTTTGTAGGGGCTTATATAGCCAATCACCGACATGCTAGAGCAAAACCGAATTTGGCCAAATCACGTGAAGTAGGTTAGATCAGGTTTTAAATTTGATCTAGTTACTCCCCAGTTAGGGCTGAATATTGAATTGTATTAGAGTTAGGTCTGATAGAAGTTTTTAGAGTTAGGGCTGAGTCTGAGTAGAATTAGTTTTAGAGTTAGGGCTGAGTAGGAATTAGTTTTAGAGTTAGGCCGGCGGGACCTACGCTATAGTACGGTAGCTTACCCACACAAACAAACCAAATCGGACGACCCACTAGGCTACATCCAATTTTCCAAACAACCACTTGAACCCAATAAGCCAAATTAAACCAATGAGCCAAATTTAACCCAATGAACAAAATTTAATCAAATGAGCCAAATTCAATCCAATGAGCCAAATTAAATTCAATGAGCTTAATCGAATCCCATGAGCTTAATTGAATCCCATGAGCTTAATTGAATCCCATCCTCGTCGCCAAATGTGATAGCGTGGGGTAGACACCCCAGTTAGGTTACTTAGGTTCTAGCAAACAATCAAAACACTTACCGGTGAGTTGAATTAGATATTCCTTTGGGAGCCTACCATTAGATTCCTGTGTCCCACAAACGGCCTACCTAACTCTCTCGTACATTACCAATTTAGAAGCTATAGACATTACCCCTAACTATACTTAAGTACGGACAACTTTCTACCCCATTTGTCACCTTAGAAACACCACCTAATTACACTCAGCACCAACGATTAGGTCAGATAGGAAAAAACATCTCTAGGCTAGCCCAAAACAATACGAACAGCCGCGTTGGTTCGTTTATGATTTGCTCTTGCCATTCAGCTTAGATTTAGTGATATTTCCCCTTTAGTGACTTTTAGACTATATACATATATATAATTATATACACACACACGTCACCTCAGTTCCGCAAAGGGATGTTCGACTGGCGATCTTCTTGCATATCTCTGATTCTTGGGCATCCTCCTTTTGGCATTTCGGTGAAACTTTTGCTATTGCGCTAAACATATCGAAAGCTTTTAATAGAGTCTGGCACAAATCTTCAATTTGAAACTGCCCTCCTTCGGTTTCTATCCTTCTTTCTGTGCCTTCATCTCTAATTTCTTTTTTGGCCGATGTATAGCTGCTGTTGTAGATGGCCACTGTTCTTCTAAAGTTATCAACAGTGGTACTCCTCAGGGTTCTGTCCTGTCACCCACTCTTTTCTTCAATCTCTGATTGAGGCAGAGAAAATCTTGTGACTTTCAATGCCTCAAAAACTCAGTTCCTCTATCTGTCTACTCGTCACAGTCTTCCACACGACTATCCCCTTACCTTCAACAACACACGACTCAATCCTTCCTCTTCTCTTAACATTCTTGACGTTTCCTTTTCTCATGATCTTTCCTGGAAAGATCACATATATGCTCTTTCCAAAACAGCTTCTAAGAGGTTAGGTGTGCTGTACCGGCTCCGCAGTTTCTTCATCCCTGCTCAGTTGCCCTCTCTGTACAGGGGTCTTGTCCGCCCCTGTATGGGGTATGTTTCTCATGTATGGGGTGGCTCAAACGACACAGGTACTTGACTGGGTGGAATCAAAGGCTTTTCGTTTTGTCTCATCAATTCCCCACCTCTTACTGTCTTCAATCTCTCTCTTTTCGCTGTACTGTTGCCTCACTGTCTCTTTACTATCGCTATTATAACGGACATTGCTCTTCTGAACTCTCTAATTGTATGCTTCCTCCTTTAACGAGAGCACGCAGCACCAGACTTTCTTTTTCTGTCCAACTCTCTAACACAAGGATTAGTTGGTATTTTCAGTCTTTCATCTACTCAACTGGTCAACTCTGGAACAATCTTTCTCAATCCATCTTTCCCCTTTTCTATGACCTCCAATCTTTCAAACGCAGTGTGTCGAGGTATATCGAAAGCCCTGGACCTTGATTTTGGCTCTCTTTTTCTTCTATGAGGTGCAGGGGCGCTTTTTCGGTCATTTGCCCTTGGCCCCTCCTTCCTGCATCAAAAAATGTAACACCGTTGAGGCATAGGAACAAACATTTACCTTCGGCAGAAGCCAAACTGCCAAAAGAATAGCAGAAACATCGAGCCTAATGAATGTGAGAACAGAGGCTCGACCTTTATGACCTGACTGTCTGCTAACTCGGAAAGTAGTCTCCTCTGAGTACCGGAGAAGGCCACAGGAGTTCGAAAGAGGGATAAACCAAACAAATGACAGAGACACCTGTCACAGATACGAAGAACCAAAGTCGAAAGCTCTGCTCAGGGGAAGATACCTTCACCAACACATTCCCATTGGAATACGAAACAATCCGGGAAGTAGCCATCAAAAATATTCAGTGGAAGTAGTGCCATCCCTCGAATGGAGTACCATAAACAACTTTCAGAAGAGGCAGGTTCAAACAGAGACCCTAAGGACGGTGTTCCACTACCGTCAATTTCGCTGACAAGAACCAGAAAGTTGGCTAACCAGAGAAAAAGCTCCCTTTACACGCTTAAGAATCGTGTTCTGGCCCGAGAGAAGAGGTTAGAAGAGAGAGAGAGATTCTCGGAGTTGCCATGCGGAAAGTAACGAACTTCGTATCTCCATCCCCTCACCCACCAGGGAATCCAAGCACGGGAGGGCTACCACCAGGACGACCCTAGAGTGATAAGGCATTTGATAAATCATTTTATAGTATTAATCATGACAAATTATTCATGAAACTTGTAAATCATAATGTACCTGGTTAAATGGTCTGTATATTAATATTCTGGTATAATCACCAGACAATGATTGTACAGGGTGTCCCGTAAGTCTGGAACCATAGGGAAAAATGATAAAAACGGCAATAAAAACGCCGAAGAGACGTTTGGGGACTGTTTGTGAAATGAGCGAGGATGGTAGCGGCTGTGTCATCGTTGGTGGATGTCCTCGGAGGTCCACTGCGTGGTTTATCTCCTATGGATCCCGTTTCCCTGAACTTTGCTACAAGTTTGCCGACACAGCTGTGTGTTATCGGCGTGCGGTCCGGATGCAATTTGTTAAATTCCTCAGCGACCTCCCTCTGACTCCGATTTTCTACGAGCAGAATTACCTGGATGCGTTCTTCCTTACTCAAAGACATCATGGGCACTTGCATAAACGGAAAAACATGAATTACTTATTTTACCCTATGGTTCCAGACTTATGGGACACCCTGTAGATGGGGTGGGGTTAAGTCATGGCCATTCTCTGTGACTAATGGTGTCAGTCAGGGAGGGATATTATCTCCCTACTTATTCAATGTTTATATGGATAACAGAGGCGTACCGAAGGGGAGGGCGACAGGGGCGATCGCCTCCCCCCGCATTGAGCTAATAAATTATTATTATTTTCCCAGTAAAATTGCTAAGATACAACAGGATGAGAATGAAAGTGAAAAAATTTCGGCGCCTTCGGCGCTAGCTCTTGCCTCCCCTACTACTGAAAATATAAAATGGCTTAAGATCCCGAAAACTCTTAATCCGGCCCTGAGAATAATTTTCTTTTATAAAGGTAACAGTCCAGGGAAATGCTTAATCTCGAAATTAGCACTTTTTTATTCTTATGTTAATACAAATCCGAGCATCCCAATTGCGGTTTGCATTGAATATTATGTTACTAATCAGATTTTTATAATAATTTTTATTTTTTATAATAGAATTTTTATATTTTTATTCATAATGTGTCTTAGCAGGAGCTACTTAATCATCTCTAACTGAACGATAAGCTCATCATGAACGTACATAAAAATTATTTATCTCTATTTCAATTATACTTCTACGATTAGTTCCAAGTTCGCCCCCCACCAGGCAAATTTCTGGGTACGCCCCTGATGGATAATCTATCTGTTGTGCTGAACACCTGTAAAATAGGCTGCTCTATTGGTACAATGATTGTTAATCATCTGATGTATGCAGATGATCTAGTTCTTATTTCTCCATTTGTAAAAGGGCTCAGCACACTTTCGAGTGTGTGAAAGGTATGGGAAGGATAACGACATAAAATATAATCCTGCTAAAAGTCATGTTATGATTATGAGGACCAAGACCTACAAATATATAAAATTTCCTGAATTTCAATTGAATGGTATAGTGCTGTCAGAAGTAACTCGGACTAAGTATCTTGGCCACATACTAACTGACAGAATATCACAGTCATCTGGAAGACTAAGGCAATGTAGACAATTATATGCTCAGGGAAATACTTTGGTTAGAAAATTTCATACGTGTACATTAGATGTTAAGTTGATTTTGTTCAAAACTTTTTGTATTCCAATGTAGGGTGGAGCGAAATTTTTTTTTCTTTTGCATCTATTTCTCCATGGGTCATTGGCATTGGTCATTGATTCATCATCAGAATCATCGAAGTCCAGGGTTTGAGGTGGGTCGGGTATTGGAATTCCAGGACCATGGGGTACAGGTCTCATAGCAGAAGGAATGTCAGGGTATACAACAATGTGTTTATTCTTCTTGTTAACTCCTGAAAATAGAAACACAGAAACATGGATATAAAACTTGCATATGAAATAGAAGAAGCATTCAGACAGTGGCGGCTCGTGAGGGAAGGCTGCGGTCTGTAAGATATGAAATAGGTCGATGGAGTCTGTATATTTTCTTTCTTTTTCATTCATATTGTCCCTTCGGGGACAATATGAATGAAAAAGAAAGAAAATATACAATCATTGTATATGTAAATGTAACTTGTATAACAATATGTATGTGTAAATGTATTTTCTATAACAATATGTATATGTAAATGTATGATTACCATTATGGTGAATATTATGCTATATATGGTGAATATTACATTATGGTGAATATTATGTCAAGTTTCATACGAGGATTTCAAAATATTTAAGAAAAATAAATTTATAAGCCCACCTTGGAGGTTTGTCATGCAGAAATAGCAATCTGTCACGTGATCCTTTCCTTCTCTCCAAATCATGGGAATTCCAAAAGGCAAAGATTTCGCTCTGCCTTTGCTCCATCTTCTCAAATTTTCAATGCACGTCTTGCAGCACATATGAGGGGCGAAATTTTTGTCCTGGTCCCCTAGCTTAATTCCAAAGTATGCTCTATACATTGTCTTCACAAATTTAGTGATTTGGGACTGGTTATTTGGCATGGTAACCGTCCCACATATGTAGCAGAATCTATTGGGATCATTTTTACATGCATACCAGTGTTATGAATTGTACAAGGCAAGCCAGAAAAAAAACGGCTGTCGGCATTCTCACCGGCATCAGAATTTGATGCTAGGCCCTTTAAAATTAATGTTTTGCCAACAACTTCGGATTTTATTTCGCATTACCAGTATGTAAGATTAGAAATGAAATCATTACCAACAAATCCTGAACCGAAAGTGAGAGATAGCTGAGAAGGTTGCTTCTGATATTGCGAACATATCGGGTAAAGCTTCAATTCCAATCATCTCCCATACCAGCTTGATAAGGAAAATACGAGTGTTATGACCAGTACCGGAATTTGATGGTTAATTAAAGGATGCTGGAACGCCTACTTTTGACAGTAAATGGCAAATGGCAAAATTTTCTCGAGCAAGCCGGCGGCGCGCAGGTAACCGATCGCCCTCTCCAAAGTGGACCAGAGGTTCAGCGCACTAGTGATGTGTTATGTTCTATGTTGTGCTAGAGCGGTACAGTCTGTCATAATGTGTTCAATTGTTTGTGGTGTGTCCTGGCACAGGTGGCAGGTGTCGTCTGTGGAGTTGCCTCGTCTGTGTTTATATGTCTGAGTTGGGGTGATGTCCACATCGGAATCGTACTAAGTTAACTCGATCCGATCTGCTCAGGCTGGTCTCTGACCTGTCAATGGGTGGCGGCTTCGCATCAGGACCGCATTCGGACCGAGTCGTGTCAGTGCTTTGTGGGTTAGGTGTGTGATGTCTGTGGGGCGTCGTATGGAATGCAGTATTTGGTTATAATGTCTCCCTGATGTTACCTTAATGGTGCGAGGTATTGGTGCATGATTGTACATGTAGTGGCAAGGGTGTTGTGGGTTAGTTGTCGCTGCTGCCATGAATTGTGTTCCCCCCTCGTCTAAATGTTCCCTAACTTTCAGTATTTTTGTTTCTGTGTGCAGGTGTTCTATTGGTGTTGTTTGAGTACATCCTGTAATGATACGAAGTGCGTTGTTTTGTATTGTCTGTAAGGTATTTATATGTGCATTTGAGATAATGGGTGCCCAGCATGGGCTAGCATAGTCCATAACTGAGCGAATATATTGTTTGTATATGAGTGTTGTTGTTTCCTGCTGGTGTCCAAAGTTTGTGCCTGTTAGTACCCTAAGTGTGTTAAGTCTTGACGTACATTTGTTTTTAATGTCCTGAATGTGGTTTGCAAAAGATAATGATGTGTTGTATGCAGAGCTGGGCACCGCAAACTCAAAATCACTTCCGCAATCGCAAATCCGCAAACTCAAACCTTACCTTCCGCAACCGCAAATCCGCAAACTGCTTGCCATTTTTGGTGCCGCAAACGCAAATCCGCAAACGCAAACCATATTTCCAATTTTTACAGTGCTGGGCACTTCCGCAAACACTTCCGCAAACCGCAATTTTAACTATAAAAAGTATCCAAAACATTAAAGAGGTATAAAAAGTTTTTATATCTTTTTAATGTTTAATGTTTTAGCCTTGTTTTTATTAAAAACAAGGCTAAATAATTTATTACAATAAATCACTATTGTAGAAGAAATAAAAATACTACATATATTGATATATTATATTGAACAAAAACACCTCCTGCAAGTAAATAGTAAATAAATTAAATAATAAATTTAATCATTTGAATTTCATAAATTTTGAGACTTAGACACGTTAGAGAAGACTGTACTGTAACTGTAGTAACTGTACACACATTACATTACACAAGTTAAATTAAGTTAACACTGTGACTGTACACAACTTGAACTCACTGTACAACTCAACCCCTCTAGCCTCTACAAGTGTACGCCTCTGGCTTTGTCAACAAGTTCAGTCGTCCTCCTCCAGTAACTGAGCCAAATCCAGTTTTAATAAGTTCATGTTCCCCTTCATGAACACGAGACGTTGGAAGTTGTCAGAGGTCAGGCTGGCCCTTTTGGGCTTCATTATATCTGACCCATGGGAGAACAGTCTCTCCACGGCCGTGTTATACTTGAAGAAAACATGAACCCAGGCGTTGCGGTGAAGTTTGGGGAACATGCTCTGCTCCAGCTCCTTGTTCTTCTCCTTGTCAGAGGACCAACTGTCCAACTCTTTCGCCAACTTGTTGGAGAGGCGATTGGAGTTGCTGTTGCTGGTCTCCCTCTCCATTGGCGTTGGGCCATAGGTCCTCAACTCCTGGAAATTTGCGGAAAGATTTGCGTTTGCGGTCTTAGTTCCGCAACGCAAATTCACTAATTTGCGATGCCTTTGCCGCAAACGCAAATCCGCAAACGAAAAACATACTTCCGCAATTGCGGAATTTGCGGTTTGCGGAAGTGCCCAGCTCTGGTTGTATGTGACCCCAAGTATTTTGGTCCTGTGAGTGTGTGGAATGTTGTTGTTGTTTAGTGTAAACTATGGAGTTATCTGGTGTTCTTTTGTGTTGCTTGTTAGCAAGGTGATGGTTGATTTTGTGGGCGCTACTTTGAGTCTATTGTGTGTGAGCCAGTCTTCTATACTGTTTATGTATGTTTGTAGGTTATTTGTAGCGGTGTCGATGTTGTTGTGGATGGATGTTAGTGAGATGTCATCTGCATATGATGATAAGGTAAGCTTGTAATCTATGTGTTGGAATGTCATGCATGTATAAGTTGAACAGTGTTGGTGAGAGAACAGAGCCTTGAGGGACCCCGCTCGGAAAAAGCTTGTTTTTGGATGACTTGCCATTAAATGTGACATGTGAGTATCTTCCTGAAAGCCAGTTGCTCAGCCACCTTTTGGTGTTATTGTGCATGTTTGTGTTGAGTATTTTGTTTATGAGTGGGAAGCGTTAGATAGCATCAAATACTTTACTAATGTCTATTATTGCTAATAGTGTACGTTGAGCTGGTCGTCTGGAGTTGATGCCACCCATGATGCGCTTCGTGAGGTTAGTGAGTAATGTCGTGGTTGAATGGTGAGGTCTGAATCCATGTTGAGTAGGCGATAGTGGTATGTGTGGATTGGTGATTTGTAAGATTAGTCTTTCTGTTACTTTGGAAGGTGTGCATAGTAATGTCATCTGCATATGATAAGGTAAGCTTGTAATCTGGTTCTATTGGATTTTTGTTTGGTTTGAGTAGTGTAATAATTTTACCTTGTTTCCATGTCAGAAATAATACAGTGTTGGTATGAATATGTACTGATGTTTGTGAGAGCTAGTATTCCCTGTGGGCCCAAGTGTTTAAGGTGTATGTTAGATATGTTGTCTGGTGCAGTAGCCTTCGAATTCTTAATGTTTCTGATGACCTTGGTGGTCTGGTCTGTATTGAAGGGTGTAATGGTCGTGTCGAGTCTGTAGGTTTTCTTGTGTCTGGCTGTTTGTCTGTGCGTGTTTCTAGTTGTTTTCTCCGTTCAAGTGATTTATTTTTGCGTAGTGATTAACTAGAATGTTAGCTTGTTGTGTATATGTTGGGATATTATTTTGGCTGCGACAGATAGCTGCGTGTGAGGTGGGAATGCCGCTGTTAGAGTGGGTAATGCTGTTTATAGTCTTGTATAGCCTGGATGTATCTGTGGAGTGGTTTGGTGTTGTTATGAATTCCCTAAATGTTTATGTTTGTTTTTAAGTTTTTTGTTTATTTCTGTGTTGAGCTGTTGTATCTGCTGTTTTATGGCTTCTGTGTGTTATGTTTGAGGTTGTTACGTTGCCTTATGAGGTGGGCTATTTCTCTAGTGTAATTTGGGTTGTATTTCCTAATGTTGCCCTTGGGTATGTATTTGTTTGCATTATTGATGATCTGATTAAATGTCTTGAGTGTTGTATTGATGTTTATGATGGGTGTGCTGTTTGATGTAGCTGCTTGCCAATGTATTTTAATCTCAGCTTGCAAATGTGAGGCAGCTCGTCGAGTTCCTATTCCTGAAAGAAAATTTTTGACTGACCAGAAGAGAGCGAAAAAATCAAAGGGCAGAAATGGATGATTTTCCAACAGAAACACCGTGTAAGGGATTGTACTTCGATGGTCGAAGGGATAAGACACGAGCTAGGGTTAAACAAGGTGGGAAATATTATCTAAGAAGTAGCACTGAAGAGAACAATACTATTATTCAAGAACCACAGTCAATTTTCTTAGGTCACACCACTCCACTGTCAGGCAGGAGCAAAGATATATTTAATCCCATTATCTCATTTCTGGAAAAAACTAATGTTAATACAGATACCCTTATGGTTATTATTCGTTTTTTGACCTAGTCACACCCAGCTATAACAGCAATATATATTGAATAACCAATCAAAACTGAATAAGAAAATATATATATTATCTTGTGCAAATTTGTATAAAATGTACTTTTTTATAAAAAAAATATTTTCTACTTTCTAATATGTACGTATATAAATTTCGGTTAATTTGTTTATTTTGACTACCTTTTTTGGAGATTTTCATTCAACTATAGGTTACTTTGTTTATTTTTGGCTACTTTTTCTTGATTTTGCCTACTTCTTTCTGTTACTCGATAGTTTGGTGATTTTTGTTCTAGAACCATGACGTGTCAATCTTGTGAACTTGATTTTGAAGACCTAATCCGCCTTGTTGACCTCGATGAAGACAAAAGTTTAGATGTTTTTCCCAATCACGGCATAATTCCGACATCCGTGATTTGCCCTAAATGTAATACTGCCTGTATTTTAAGACAAGACTCGAAGATGTTTAGGTGCCGTAAAAAAAATCCAAAAAATAAGCGTGAGTGTGGATTTACTGTTTCTATCTTTAAGGGCACGTGGCTGGAACATTGCAACTTTTCGGTGAATAAAAACCTCCGCTTCATAAATATTTATTTGCGAAAATATTTTTCACAACGTTATGCCGAGAAAGTTATCAAACTAGGCAGTGAGTCCATTGTTAACTGGAAATCTTTTTGTAAATAAGATGACTGGTTAGGTTAGGTTAAGTTACGGTAGGTTAGGTTGTGTTTAGCACGAATGCAAACTTTTCTGGTCGATTTTGAGGTGTTTTACACGAATCTGCCATCCGTTTCCTGTGCAAATGCGCAGTTTTCGAAATGATGATATCTCGAAAACTACGCATTTGCACAGGAAACGGGTAGCAGATTCATGCAGAACACCTCAAAATTGACCAGAAAAGTTTGCTCTCATTATAAAAAGAGTGGGTCAAAAAACGAATAATTACCACACTTATTGCTGTTGGTTATGATGGCACAGCAACAAATACTGGGACTAAAGCAAGTGTGATTACACTCTTAGAAAACCATTTCAGAAGACTTTTGCAATGGATGATATGTATGTTGCACATGAACGAACTTCCTCTCCGACATCTTTTCCACCATCTCGATGGCCGTACACGTGGACCAAATGCATTTATGGGTGAACTTGGCCAAGCAATAGCCACATGTGAACAACACAAAATTGTAAGATCTGACCCAATTCCTATTGATTTACCACAGTGCTTAGAAAATACAGAGTAAAACACTGACCAGGGATATTTGTAAGGCTGTATCATCTGGCAACTATTCGGAAAATCTTGAAAGACGCCAACCTGGCACTGTAAGCCATTCAAGATGGCTGACAACTGCAAACAGAATCCTGTATTTGTACATGGCGACCAAAAATCCTTCAAAGCCCCTTCTAACTCTGGCCGAATTTGTTTGCAAGGTATATGCTCCAAACTGGTTCAATATAAAAGTTCATTCTTCATCTACAGATGGTGCAAGAAATTTGTGGCAGATAATCCAGTTTCAGATACCTCTCAAGAGACTTGAAAGCAGTTGTTGACCCTGTAATTCAGAGGAATGCTTATTATGGTCACCCTGAAAATATACTGATTGCCATGCTTGCTGATAATCGAGATCATGTGAGAAAGTTGGCGCTTCGACGGATAATGGTTGCAAGAGCTGAAAAAAGTAGTCATACAAACATTAGGCATTTCATGATTCCCAAACTGAATTTTCGTGCATCTGAATAGTATGAATTAATCGATGGCTTGCAAAGAGATCGAAGGCTGGAACCACCTCTAACCCAGCATGTCCCCAATGAGCTGATGATATAGTTTGTAAATCAAGAAGGCGCCACACCAAAATTAGAGTTTGATAAACTACCTTGTCATACTCAAGCTGTTGAACGTGGAGTACGCCTTGTTACTAAAGCTTCTGCAGCAGTTTGCAGATCCAGGAACAGACATGGGTTTATCCGCTCTTGTTTAAGATCAAGAAAAATAATGCCTCATTTCAACACCACATCAGATTACAAGTGTAAATAAATTATCTGACAATCCACCAAGGTAGGGAGGTTGGGGTGGATTGGGTGGAACCCGATGTGCAATCACCTACTCGTAGTGGGTTCTGGGTATATTCATCCACATATTGGGTGAATACAGTAGAGTTGCACTCAAATATTTAACAGTGCTTTAAGACATATTACAAATATCCGATTTTATAGTAAAATGTGCTAATTTTTAAAGCTCTTGCGGAACCAGAAGATAAAAGGCTTCAGCAAAAATATTTAAACAGAAAATTACCATCATCAGTACGCAACTTCTCTACCCCTGGAGAAAATGATAATCAGATTTTTTTTTTTTTTTTTTTTTTTTTTTCACTCCACCCTAGTATACAGCTCATTTGTGGTGGAACTACAGGCTCTATATTTTGAGGAAATTATATGTTGCATATAATATTTTTAGGAGTTTATTAAGAACTCCCAAGATTTATAAATGGTGCTCCTTCTAGTGTCAGTATGCCGTTTGTAGTCAATAAGGTGCCTAATTGTGCCATCATTCGCAATTTTGTATTTAGTTTTATCACTAGGCTTGGTGAGTCAGTCAAGAAGAAATATAGAAGCCATGGTTAGTGGGCTGGTCTCCGATATATTTTATAAATCTCAAATCTGGAAGCATTGGCGTAGGCAACTGTATGTTCGTTATGCACAGTGATTCACTGGCCTACTTAGTCAGTGCTCCAGACGACTATCTCTTAATCTTCTATGGACCACTTGCATAATGTTTGTACCTGTTGAGTCTGAAATAAAGAAGCGCGTTGTTCACCAAGGAACCGCAGCTCCTAAACAGACTCAACTTCTGGATGAGTACAGGGAGTACACGGGTCTCCATGCTCGGCAAATGCATACAAGGTTGCGAGATACTGTCCCACAGTTCCAGCTCCAAACACCGAGGTACAGACGCGATTAGTCTGGCCCCTCAGTTCTTTCTTCCCTGGCATAGGGTACACGACGTAGTTATGGCATTGAATGATCCTCACTAAGAAAAAGTGGCTGCCAATAGTAAAACAGGAAAGATATACAATTCTTTATTAACAAAAAAAGAATTTCTTCAATTAACTTTCACAGTATTTATATACGCATAAATATATTATAAATCTTAGTTACTTTGCTGTATATCTATTTATTATTCCTTAGATTTTCTTTGTTATTCGTAAACAATCGTGAAGTACATTTGTGCAAATCATCAAAAAATTTCAACTTTTAAAAAAAGCCCCCAAAATTAATAATTTTATTTGTAATGTTATTTTGAGAAAGAAAAGTTTTAGCGAAAAATTCATTAATTTGTAATTTAATAATTAAATTTTAATTTTTCACCTTTCTTTCCTTGGTAAAAATGACAACCAAATACAGAATAATCACTTAAAATTCTTCTCCCAATTATGGTACATACGACATAACGCAGCTGGGAAGACCAGTTTCGAGATCTGTTGCGTACAAATACCATTATAGTAACAACGCTTCCGCGTGTTAGAAATTTAATTCAACGTTCTTCGTGTGTCCAAATGGGTTTCCTTTTTTCTATAAAACTTTTGATTCCTTCTTGTCCATCTTTCATGTTCACATTTTCTACCATTATTTTCCCTCCTAACCTAAAATGAAAAATAATCTTTTTTCATTCTTGCGTTTGAATAATGTGTTGCAAATAAAATAATAGTAAAATCAAAATGGGATAAAAAAAATTCATCAACTGACCTAATTTAGTTGAATGCTAATAATGTCTGATGAAAGGTTAAGTCGTCATCACCTACCTGTACGCGTCTTCAAGGGTTACGTTCATCTGTTCGTACATAAATTTTTTGCCAAGCGCGATCACAGATCGACTTTTACTGCAAATGGCTTCCACTCGCTTTTCGGTTTCTTTCTCTAAAATGACCAAAATGCATCGTACATTATGATAAGTTTTACCCTTTTCTTCACTTTAATGAACAAAATTTTATTGTTATGGTTAAACTAACATTTTCAAAATGGTTAATTTCAAGAGGGAGGGAGGCATCTAATTAGTTAGAATTGCGCGAGTTACATTTGGTTAAAAATCTTGTACATCAAAGGTGGACTGGCCATAAACAGAGGGAAACACCAATGAAAATAATAGTAAACTAAAACTGAAATGACAAATTGAGACTATACGCGGTTAAGGTTATCATTCATTCATATGTACCCAAATCATTTTCAGGAACAACTGCAGAGACTAGTCCAGCATTAAATGCTTCTTGGGCGGAGATTGGAAGACCAGTGAGTAACATATTCGCTGAAACTTTTCTTGGAACATTTCGAACTAGAGGAATTCCGGGGGTAGAGCAAAAAATACCAAAATTTGCTCTAGTTGATAAAGTGACATGAAAATGAAAATGAAATACACGTAACTACTTGTTATGGAAAATACTTAATTATGTTATTCACTGAACTCTAGTTTTCTTTTTTTTCAATTCCATGAAGCAAAGATCATTTATAATTTACAGAAATTAACAGCTTTTAAAAGACTTACTTATAAGCCCTTACCCAGGGGTGATAAATGAGGATTTCTCAGATGCTATAACAATATCGCAAGATGCAACCAACTGACATCCAGCTGCTGCGGCAATGCCATTGACTTGCGCTATTACTGGCACTGGTAATTTAGATATACCTATCATAAGTTCTGAACATGAATTGAAGATTTCATGATGCTGCTCTACTCCCGAGTCCCCTTAAAAAAAGGCATTTATTATTTTTATACAGAAAAATGGATTGGAAATGACCAATTACACTGGCCAACAAGTATTTTTCATCGGATATAATTATGGGTGGGCTAGGTAGCTGTTGGGACGCTGATTTCAAATCTGTTTTTAGTTTTCCTCTAGCACGTCTAGTTTTCCAGATGAGACCGATCATAATATATATACAATATGCATATAACTACATATAATATATAAATACTATATATATAACATATAATATGAGTCATATATATAATATGCTTTACTGTTTCTGTACCCTCATGTATGGCATTTTGTCGTTTCAACTTAGGCTTTCCGCAGGTTGTCTTGTGGTATTTTAGGTGAGAGCAGCTGCTGGCCACAAATTTGCAAACATTGCACATGTACAGTACACCCTTTTATTCTTTGGTGTAACAGTCACATGTCTAGTTGTGTGGTGTGTTTTGTGCCACCCACTTACACATTTTATTTTTTTTAGGTGATTTACATCAACCCACTCATCGATCATCATGCCTCGAAAGTGTAGAAATCACCCCGACAATTTCTGTCGCTTGTTCGCGACTAAATCACAACGACATACAATCACGATGGATCTTCGGAAAACTTACCAGTTATACTTCGGCTGTCCATTAGGCGATCAAGATAAGGCGTGGGCGCTACATGTTATCTGTACCGCTTGTTCGAATGGATTACGCGACTGGTTGAACTAAAGGAAAAAGTCGATGCCGTTCGTTATACCCATGATATGGAAGGAGCCGAGAGACTATTATAATAATAATAATTATTGGTTTTGTTTAACCTCCTTCGCAACATCTAAAGTCATATGACGGAGGGGACCTACAGCTTTACGTGGAATCCGAACCACGGGTCGCTACATAGTCTGGACGCAGAGGACGGTTTCCCATCCAACTACTATCCGACCCAATGTCGCTTAACTTCGCTGATCAACGGGAAGCGGTGTAACGACATTGGTTACGACGTAGCCCGAGCCGAGAGACCATCATGGCAATTGTTACTTTTGCAATGTTAACATAACTGGATTCTCCATGAAGAATAAGCATAACATCGTTTATCCGAACGTAGACTCCGCGATCAGACCGATCCCTCACGATGACGATGCCGATTCCGGTACCTCCACCGCATGGACTCGATTCTTTAGAAGACGAAAGGGAATCCGACGAAGGTGCGATTGGCGGAGATGCAGGACCTTCGGCCGATCTTGACTACACACCTGATGAAGAGCAATCGGAGCCGGAGAGGCTTACCCAAAATGAGTTGAATGACCTCATTAGAGACCTAGCCCTCTCCAAAGAGAAATCACAACTTCTCTCCTCGAGACTCAAGCAGAAACACTTACTTGAGAAGAACGTCCGTGTGTGTCACTATCGAAAACGAAACCATGATTTGGCGACATTCTTTACAGTAGACAGTCCGCTCTGCTATTGCCATGATATCAATGGACTTTTCGAGAACTTATCACCTGTACACACACCATCTGAGTGGCGCCTCTTCATCGATTCCTCACAGCGAATCTTGAAAGTGGTTCTCCTGCATAACGGGAACTTAGAGCCGTCCATCCCGATCGCCCACTCCGTTCATCTAAAGGAGACGTATGATAACATGAATATACTACTAGAAGCAATCCAATACAGCACTCAGCAATGGAATGTCTGTGCTGATCTCAAACTAACTAGTGTTAATGGGCATGCAAGGAGGGTTCACAAAATACTGTCGTTTCCTATGCCTATAGGACAGCTGTGCTACCACGGATCATTACATCAGACACGACTAGCATCAAAGCAGCACATACGAGCCAGGAACAGGCAGTGTCCAGTGTGTTCCTTTAGTAATCAGTGGTTCCCAACCGGTTTTGGCTTATGGCCCCCCTTAGGAACCTTATTTTTTCCCGTGGCCCCCATAAGCATTATTTTCAGTAGGTAATATGCAGATTTAACTCTATTTTACAAAATAACATTTTCCTGTGGCCCCCTTCAAATGTGCCATGGCCCCCGGTTGGGAAACACTGCTCGGAGTTTAGTTGATCCAAAGATGATTTTCCTGCCACCTCTCCACATTAAGCTTGGCTTAATGAAAAATTTTGTGAAAGCGATGAGTGAGGCGAATTCGAGAGGGTTTCGATACCTTGTAGAAATTTGGAACCATCAGTGCTGCGAAATTGACGGGGAGAACCTTTGTGGGGTCCCAAATCAGGGAGGTTCTGCAGAATGAAAGCTTTGAAGCCTCAATGCCTTAGAACTAAAAGCATGGCAGGCTTTCAAATGGATTTGTGGAAGCTTCTTGGGTAACCACAAGTCTCCCGCATACAAAGATGGAGTTCAGAAACTGCTCAATGCATATCAAGAAAGGGGCTGTCACATGTCTTTGAAAATACATTTTTTACATTCACATCTACATCTTTCCCGTAAACCTTGGCACAGTGAGTGACGAACAGGGGTAATGCTTCCATCAAGACATTCAGTCAATGGAAAATCGCTACCAACGTTTCTGGAACGAAAGTATGCTGGCAGGCTACTGCTGGATGTTGTACCGCGACGATCCGGACAAAGTTTACAAAAGAAAATCGTACTCCCAACATTTTTAGGTACGGTACGTGTACATTTCTTTTTATGAATAAAATTGTACTTTTATGATAAATTGTGCTGAAAATAACGAGTCATATTTCGATAACTAGATGAGCTAGAGGAAAACCGAAGAAAGATTTGGAATCAGCGTACAAAACCGGTCTAGAAAAATGTGTATACATATCTTTGATGAGAGAAAAAAGTTCGATTTTGTCGACCAGTGATATTTTTAATTCAATGACAATGCCCAATGAATACTGAAACAAAATGCTTCTTACCAACAAGTTCTTTCAGATTATGTCCAGAAGAAAAGACTTTCCCTTCCGCTTTAAGAATAATGCATCTCAAATTTGAGTGACAACATAGCACAGCATCTTTCAGTTCTTTGAGCATGGAGAAAGATAAAGCATTCCTGTAAGAGATTATACCAGTTACAAATTTTAAACATCTCACGTTTTGCGACTTATAATAATTAAAGAAGTTTTACTGGAAAAAAAGATTTGCCATTCCTTTCCTTTAACAACTGTAATTTCTTCCAATAATAATTTCATGATGAAACAAAATATAGATCCAAAACAAACTACAAAAAATCTAGTTTCATATTTCATTTGTAAGAATAATTTCATTCTACATATCTTATTTAATAATAAATGTAGTTCATTATCAAAAGTAATACAGTACTTGGCTGTCTTACTTTATAAAATTGTGAATTAGTTTTAATGTGTCATTATCAGTCAAGTTTTTATACCTTTCATAACTATACTGTTACTCTACTCTATTTAAAACAATTACTACATTCAAAAGATGCAATTTTGAAAAAAAAAATATTAATAAAAATTTAAGAAGACTTCTTCAATACAAAGGCTTTCCTCAACTGAGGATGGATCAACACTGAGAACCAAATAGCTAAGGCACTGGTGGTTAAGAAGCCAACTCCAAGAGACCCCAATGGTAAATGATTTTTTTTATTACACGTCATTACTAATTTTTACTTCTTTTTAACAGATCAGTTTATGTATTTATTTAATTATTATTTTTCTTAGCAGATAATTATTATTATTATTTAATTTTATTTAATTTTGGAGCTGTTTGGGTCAGGGGGCCCATACTTAGCACATTGGTGTGTGTGTGTGTGTGTGTGTGTGTGTGTGTGTGTGTGTGTGTGTTTTTTCCTTGCCTGAGGGTTAGAAACGAAGGGTTCTTTGTGAACCCAGGGCCCAGATTGAAGACCTTTTCCACATGTTATCTCATATGAAGGCAACTTTGAAGACACTTCCAGATGTGGTTGTCTGTTTTGGGTTAATGACTGATTTCTTTGAATGGACATTCCAGCAGGATTCATCAGGTATTCAATATAGGGTTCTTGAATACCAAGAGAGGGTAGTAAACCTCGCCACTAGAGATATTCCTGGCAGGATTGCACAATTCCAGAGCAGTGTTGAACCATCCTGGCAGGGAGTTCAATATGTTTTGGTCCTTGCCCACCTCTGGATTTGGTGAAATTTTTCTAGGAATGAACCTTACCAACGTTGCCAACTCAGTTTCAAGATAGAATCAGAACTCAGTGGAAACCAACTTTAAGGTTCCATACTATTCTAGGGGCTTAAAACCTTCATGAAGTCCAGAAGCAGATGGGTTCTTTTTCAACCATTCATTGGATAGATGATTGGAGGCATAATCCTTTCATCTGGGGAGAGTTTAATCAATATTTGTGCTCAACAAGGACCCCAAACAAGGAAGGGAGTATGCCTTCCTGGTATACTGTGGATGGGGTTCATCCTGCTCCCCTGTTAGTGTCAAGACTCTGGACAATAATAGTGAGCAAGTGTCAGGAGTTGTCTTCTGGGCACTGGGGCTCAGTGACAGCTCTCTCTATGAGACCTCTGGCAGGGTCTCAAGACAGTTCAGAATCCAGGAATCATCTTCATTAACTGTCTAGAATGATGAACCTGGTGAATCAAGAAAGAATAGACAACCTAACTTGTTGCCTGCATCATTCTTCACTGTATCTAGTTGAAATACGTAGTATATCTAGTGTTTAATAAGGGTTCAAGTTTTGTTGAGTTATTACAGTAATTAATGTTGTTTTTATTTTTGAAAGAAAATTATCTGATGAAAACTAATGGGTTAGTGTTTTATTTCTTACCAGTGGAGAGAGAATGTGGGTGTGTAGTGAAAACCTAGTAGGGGGTTGGCAGAGTTGGTGCCTGGATTAGAAAGGTCACTGCTAAGAGGGGGGAGAAGTGTAGGGGTTCTTAATAAATTGTTTGATTGAATTAATGAAAATGAATATTCTAATTATTACGGTTTTATTTCCAGCCATTTAATTCTATCAGCCTCTTATTCAGGACTTATTAAAAGGTGAGAAAAGAGGGTGATAAATCAGAAAGATGGTAATAGTCAAGTTTTCCGTTAATTTGGTAAAGTACTCTAGACCTATTCTGGATCTCAATCAAGCAGTGGTGGCTCGTGACTAAAAATTCTAGGGGTGCTGTCTCTAAGAATGGGTTGAAATAATTACTGAAATAAAAGGATGAGCATTGAGCAATGAATAAAAGTTTCAAAAGTTATTGAAAAAGTTATTCAGTGAGCTCATCCTTATATTCTTCTTGATTATTTCAATTGTAAATAAAAAATTTAGGGGTACTGCAGTTCCGCAGTGCCTACCAACGAGCCGCCACTGCAATCAAGTGATTCATAATAGTGAATAAATATGTGAGAAGACCCTAAGATTGTCAAGAATTTCATCATGAAGGTATGTGGAGAGTTACAAGACTATGGCATGATTATGGATGTCACTGTTAATTCCTAAGAGCAAACAAACCTGTGTGATACCCATGAGTTTAATGCTGATTCTCCGCATAAACCTGCACCCTTATTGAACTTCCAGTAGTGAAACTAGAACACCCTATAATTAAAAATTGTGCATGTTGTACAACTTTTAAGACCCCTTCCAAATCTATGTTAAAAATATTTCTAGTTAAGATTATGTTCTGTTTTAGTGACTATTATTCACCATTTATCTTAACTATACTAACTCCTTATTCTTCTTGCCTTGATGAGACTGACTTATCCTAGTGTCTGGGGTCTCTGGGCTATGCCTACTTTTCTAGTGCCATTTATGTTCCAGACTGTTTAATTAAACTAAATATACCATTAGAGTATAGTTTGAGGGATACCGTAGTCTAAGTGTTGTTGTCATTGTCAAGAATAAACTTGTAAAAATCATCAAAGTTTTCATCCATAATAGTTCCTTAGATTGAAGCTTGGAGTCTTGGACCATTGAGGGGAAACCAGAAAACATGTGGGTTCTAGAAATTTACTACTGTTCAGTTTAAACCAGGGATATGACTTATGATTAATCAAAAGACCTCCCCCCCCCACTCCTCCTTCTGATCAATTAATCAATACAGGGAATTAAGTCCAGGTAACACTATACAGCAGAATAAGAGTTAAAACCAACTAGGAGAGGGGTCATAAGTTCAAGTCACAGGGAGATTCTTGGGTTGATCTTTGGTGGGATAGTTTCTTATTTGTACAGTTTCTTCTAGTACATTTTCTGGTCTATTCTAAATCCCTCTTTTCCTTAATCTGTCTGAACACCCTTTTCTTGGACCCACTTGTTAACATCCCAGCAAAGACTATTTGCTTTCCATTTCCAACAGCAAATTTGTAAGACATCATCAATTTTGAAATTGCAAAATAGCAAAAATTCTGCAAAAGGTTCAGTGACAGTCATCATTCATTCATTCATTCCAAATGAAGACAAATTAAATAGGTACTGATTCCTTGAATGAATGAAGATTTCTCATGAAAACAATATTGGACATTGGGAAAATTGTGGGTGGCAGCCTTTTGTTAAACTTTTCACTGACAAAATGGTTGAGTAAAATTTCATTAACCCTTAAACTGCAGTTATCAGAAAATCTGCCTACCACTGTATGTACAAAAAACAAAAAAAAAAAACGCTCTTAAACACACATTATATACTTATAAAATTAAAGGTATGCATGCAGAAGAATGAAAAATGAAAAAATAAACCATTTATCTACTTTTGTTTAGCCATGGTAAGGTGTTGAAGTGAGAATGCTGACAGTTTGTGAATGCTAAACTTAGTGTGCAATTTAAAAAAATAAGGCAAGAAAATCTGTTCTCATATGAGGCATGTTACAGTAGGGTGTGTCAAATTTTTCAACTTTCAAATATGAGGGGTGCTAAAAAGTTGCAGCATGACTTAGGAATTCTAAAGATATTTTTGTTAATTTAATATAATTTAGTTTTGCTTGCTAAGAAGCTACATAAAAATAGTGACTTTTTTTACTTTTTTGTGGAATTATATAATAATTATTATATTAATAATTATATATGCTGTATATATAATGCACTGCTGTTTTTGCTTATTTCACAGGTTGAAACATATTCATCAGTGTGCTGAAGATTACTTGTCCGTCAGTGCTACCATCCTAACCAGTGGGAATTGACCTACAATGGCTTCTAAAAGGAGGACAAGACTGGGGACATTCACACACATGAGCAACCTAATTGGAACTGGTAGAGAGTTGTTGCCCTCTGAACTCCCAACTCTGCGAGACATTCTGAAATATGGGCTACTGCTAAGAGAACAAAGTGGTGAGGATGTGAGAAACTACCCAGCAGCCAGTCTTGCAAAGGACATTTACCCTAAAGTGCTTGAAAAGTGGGAATGAGCAAACAGTTCTTTTGTAGCCCACGTTGTAAATTCATGAGTCACAATGTTGCGGGGGGAGCGAATGAACTTAACTAGAATACCGTAACTTGGCTACTTCTTGATGATGGGAAACGAGAAGGTCCCGGGTGGTGAAGTTTTTCTCACCTCCACTGACTGTCACTGAGGGGCAAACGAGACTCCCACACGGCTGAACCAAGAAATGGACTCGACCCGCTAGCTATTCCAAAGATTAACACTGTGTCTGAGTCGGGTCCACTTGAGAACCTGGAAAGCCCTGGCTTCAGGAAAGGTGTGTGCAATGTACACCCAGCAATACTTGAGGACTTCAACCAAATATGGGCCTACACAACAAACAAGCAAGGTTTTAGCAGCCTGATCGTGAAGTAAACCAAATGTGACTGGATGAGAAAAGCAGATATTACCCTCTGTTTTTGTTTAATAAAGAGAATCTGGAGGTATTGTTGATTCAAGGACCCTGGGCTTGTCACAAGGAAATCCTTGAAAGTAACAACCCCAGTCTATGAGGACAAAGGCTGAAAAAAAGCTAGTTGGTAGAATTCTAAGGGTTTATTAGCAATCAACTTGAATTATTTACAAGAGCTAGAATGGGTTATGAGCTTGAGTCTAAACATGGTTTAAGATCATACAAGAGCTAGAATGGGTTATGAGCTTGAGTCTAAACATGGTTTAAGATCAAGAAACGAAAATCCAAAACCCTGAAAGGGTATTCTATACAAAGGTGCTTACAATTACAATGACAAAATACCGGACAACAAAAATGGAATTTCTAGAAAAAGATAAAAAAAAACTTAACCTATGCTAGAATGGTACAATTAGACAACACAATCGACCTCACTGGACCTAACATCCTTAAGCTAGACTTGAGGTCAATCCAATCACACCTATCTATTATAGTTAAGCCATGGAGAAACTAAACCTGAAGCGAGTAGTTCTAGAAATACCTTAACCTGCACACCGTTATGCACAGGCAATGTCCATTATTACAAGGCACTCTGTTTTTCTTGAATTTTACTTTTCTTAACAAATTGAGTTGGCAGGCTAGAACTTCCACAAGCGGAAGCCAACTGTGACTTTATAAAATGTGTCTTTAACATTGAAGGCAAAATTTTCTGACAAGAATCAAAAACAAGAATACTGAGCTAGTCAGGCATTAAGCAAGACTAACTCCGCCACATGGGGGTTACAGTGTGGGTTATCCTGAAACAAGAGGTTAGTGAAGACGACTCCACTACAACAATTTTAAACAAGATCCAAGAGAGCTGGGAGCAGGCCAAAAACATCTCTTGGGAGAGGAAAGCTACATGTCAAAGAGGCTTTCATTGCAAAACTTGACAAGCTTTTTGACATCCTCAGTTGCAAGTATAAAATTGTTCTCTGCTCTGAATTTGGCTGCCTTGCAGATGCTGGTTGCAAAAACGAAACTCACATTAACTGTACATGCCCTAGGAAGATGAAGATCCCTGTGAAGGAACTTGCTTTCATTAAAGGTCAGAGAGACAAGTCTGGTTCTATTGGACCACATCAGATTGGCTTACCAGATCAACCTGAGCACAACAGACAAGTCAAAAAGCAGAAGCGGCAAGAAGACGAAAGAAGAAGGCTTGCTGAATATAAGCAGACAAGTAAGCAGGATGTTTCAATGCCATCAAATGAAATAATTTTCTCTGATGATGAAAATGAAGAACAAATAGCTGATGCTCAAGATGGAAAGGATGGAAGTTATGAAGTGACATTAGAAATACCAAGCACGTCTTCAACTTCCAATAAAAAGCCAGAGTACAACACATTAGAAATACCTAATGTTGCTATGCATAGCATCAGATATGGTGTTGGCCTGCGTGCCACAGCTGCCATCACCACTGCTGCCTTTATGGATGCTGGCTTGATCACTGAAGAAGACAAGAGACTTGTAGTTGATTACAATAAAGTCAAGAGGGCCCAAGAAAAAGTTATGAGATCCCTGGATCAGGAATTTGATGATCTTTGTAAGAAGGGTGAAATTGACTGCATCTTCTTTGATGGCCATCAAGATACAACTAAAGTTATGCTGAAAGCAGACAATTCAGATCGTCAGTTCCCCAGCATCATCAAAGAAGAGCATTATTCTGTGTGCAGTGAGCCAGGTGGAAGATACCTCTACCACTTCACTCCTGAGAAAGGCTCAACGAGAAAAAACCTGCTGAAGTTATTGCTGATAATCTTGTAGATTTCATGAAGAAGAAGGGCATTGATAAAAGCCTGCAGGCCGTTGGAGGTGATTCTACAAATGTTAACACTGGCTGGGAGGGTGGTTCCATGCATTGGGTAGAGGTCAAGCTTTGCCATAAGCTGATCTGGTTGGTTTGTGCCCTCCACACTAACGAGTTACCCCTGCAACACTTGATCACAGCACTGGATGGGAAGACCTTGTCTAACAACAAGTGGACAGGTAACATTGGCAAGATGCTAGACACTGCAACCGAACTTGAAATTGATCCTTCATTCACCAAACTCTCAATTGGAGAGCCTCTTACTTCACTGAGTGACAATGTGGTAAAGGATCTCTCTACTGATCAAGCGTACGGGTATAGGATCACACAGGCCATAAGGACAGGAGAACTTCCCACAGATCTGGCCCTTCTTGAAATTGGTCCAGTGAGCCATTCAAGGTGGTTGACAACAGCAAACAGGCTTTGTCGCATATGGGTTTCAAAACATGGCCTTAAAGGCAAAACCCTCAACAACTTAAGACTGATAGTGGAATACATTGTTGGTGTGTACTACCCCTGTTGGTTCAACATCAAAGTAAAACACTCTTGGGTGGAAGGCCCACGCCACATCTTGTTTCAGCTGCGGCTAGTTAGGCTGCAAAAGAAGGCTGTAGTGGATGCTGTTTTGCCAACCATCAAGCGCTCAGCATGGTATGCATTCAGCGAAATGATAATCCAGACACTCTTGTGCTCAGATGACAGTGAGGAGAGGAGAGCTGGTGTCCAAAAGATTGTTGACATGAGGGGTGGAGATGATGACACACTTGGAGATCTTTCTGTACGTCCCAGGAAGACACCTTCCATCAACCCCAGTGCTTCTTCCGTGTTGGAGCTGACAGACTGGTCTGATGGGGTATTTGAACCTCCTTTGACATGTAAACTGACTACAGCGGAAGTAAAGAAGTTCTTTGACAAGCCTATGCAAGTTCCACAGTGGCCCTGTCATGCTCAGTCAATAGAGAGGTGTGTGAAACAAGTCACAGAGGCAGCAGGCAGGGTGTATACACATGAGAAACATGAGGGCTATATCAGAGGACAAGAAGCAAGTCAGCAGCTGATGTCCAAGAATGAATCAAAGCAAGACTTGATGAAACTTGTTTAAATATATTTTTTTACTGATGTCATTACTTTCTAATGTTGTTTTATGATTACAAGGATATGTTTTATGATTACTAGGATATGTTTTATGATTACTAGGATATGTTTTATGATTACTAGGATATGTTTTATGCAGAGAAACTAAAATTTTTATAGCATTACCTGACATTTTGAGAAGCTAAAATTAATAAATGTTGTTTTCCGAGAGCAATTTATGTGCTTTTTAATCAAACGTAGATTTACCAAGCTAAGTGTTGAGCAATCACAAAAATAATAGCAGATTTGAATTCTTCACATCCAAAAACATATTTTTAAAACCCCTCAGTGAAGGAATTGGCAAAAATTAATTTTCACCTCCCAAATTGACACACCCTAATGTTACAGTTTAAGGGTTAAGAAGCCAGAAAACTGAATTTGGAGTAGCTACCTAATTCTTTTACAGGCTAACCCTCCTCCCCAACCTCAGCCACCACCACCACTAATTATACAAACATCCTACATTCATGGCACCAAGTTAAAGGAATTATGGGCCTTACATGAAAATTCTGTTATCCATTCCATAATGGCAGTTCCCAGTAAGAATTTCCAGTTACCATCCCTACACTACAATCTAAATAAGTGCAGACTTTAAAACAGTAAGCTATGGGGAACAAATAAATTTCCCTACTATTTGAACCCACTTACCAACCTAGTTTTGGTGTCAGCTAAAACAACAGTTTTCACATTATTTTCTTCATTAACCAAAAGCTGAGAGAAGGTTCTGATGCCACCTAAATGGCTTCTGAATTTAGTCAATGCACTGGAGAGTAGAATCTTCATCACTAAGTAGGCCCAAAATGAAAGGTTGAGTTAAGTTCTTGGATTAAAAGTTGTTAACTTTCTTTCAATGGTATATTAAGTCCTATTAAATAGAGCACAAACAATTAAATATACAGAATCAAGACAGAATGTAATGTTAGAAAAAGAGAATGATAAACAGATTAGAATCAAGCTAAACCTCTTCTAAACCAAACGCTATTATTATAAAAAATACTGTATTGTACATACTGAATCCCGAGTCTAAAAACAGAGCTCTAACTTAATCTCTAAGGATGCACTGGATATCCAGCAGATATCCAGTATCCCACGTATCTGGCCAACTTTTGCTATCTGACTAGATAGCCAGATATCACTACTATCCAGCTGAATAGCTGGATGTTTAAGTCTGGATTGGTATTAATGAAAAGCAGTTACATATTTGTTGGGATTGTAGGGTGCAATTTGATGCAGATCTCAAAATATAGGAAAAAATTATTTTGACCCTCAATTTATATGTTTGTCATCAGTGATTAGTATATACAAACCTAACAGCAATAAAAAAAAAAATAGCATTGATAAAATGGAACTAAATCTGTCAAAGGTTGATGCAAGACGGGTAGCCAATAGCCAGTTCAAAAATAATAATGATTTCATTGAAACAGACTAGGGATGCACTGGATATCTGGCACATATCCAGTATCTAGCCAACTTTTGCTATCCAGCTGGATATCCAGTATCTGACTTTTATGATAGGCCAGATATCCAGTATCCAGCAAATTTGCTATCCAGTGCATTCCTATTAATCTCATACTAATGTTGAATAATTTCCATAGACCTATTTAAACATGAATCAGTATATTTTTTAAACTTCTCAAGTGTGAAAACTACAGTACAGGGCCAGGTTGCCCATTTATCCATCAGCTGTACAGGAACCAGGGATCCACAGCTGGAGGTGTACCTAGGGGTTGAGCAAAGCGAGGCTCTGTGGGTTTCTCCTGGAAATTTTTGCATTTTAAGAAGCAATTTCATTCACTCCAGTAGACTTTTTGATGCTATTTGAACCATTTTTGATACATCCAATAAAAGATTTTTACCAGATGTGAAGTGCAATGTGAAATAGAATACATTGTCATTCATTATTAATTTGATAGTGTTATACAGTACATGATTAATGAGCCACTAATGAATGTGTTGGGTGCAAATATGAAAATAGCAAAATATATAAATAGGCTAACACTTCAGCTGAAGTTGGCAGACTTAGGGTAATTCCAGGACAGATCATGCAGTGCTTAACACCACACCCCTTTCAATTTTCCTATAATTTGTTGAACAACATTGTCTATATACCAAAAAACCCGAAATTTCAAGTTTCAGATTGATTGGACTTACAGTTCAAAAGTTATGCCCCTTCCAGATTTGGAGGGTTCTCAGGGACCCCCAAAATTTCAAATTACCATATCTTAGCCCCTAATTGAGACGCTTAGTGTCAGTTCACAGGCTTCAGTTGAAAAATTTGTTAATTATTATGTTATGTTATAGTATTATGTTTAATGAGTTTGTTGAACCTGTGTGCTGTACTCTGTATACATTTTAGAACAAAAATAAAATGCAGTTGCTAATAATTCAATTGTTTCATTCTTGAAACAAATTTACAATTAAATAAGTACTGCTAGTTACATATAAGGGAACATACTTTTCAGGAAAAAACTAAATGCAGGTGATAAATCATTATGAAAATGAAAAAAAATCATTTTTTTCAGTGAAGTTATCGCTATTCAAATCTCAATACACACAGTAATTTCTTAAATGCTACTTATACAGATAGAGTTTGGGCTTAATCCGATATGAAAATTTTTTAAAAATCCATTGAGGTGGGGGAGTAAAACCCCCTTTAATAATACAAATTGTCAATTTTTTTACACCAACTAAGCTGCTACTCATTTAATATTTGACAAATTACCTTTCAAATGCAATTTGAATCACTATCTCAATTAGGGGCTAAGATATGGTAATTTGTAATTTGGGGGTCCCTGAGAACCCCCCAAAGTTGGAAGGGCCATAATTTTTGAACCGTAAGTCTGATCAATCCGAAACTTGATAAAATTTAATTTTTTTTGCATGATCTGTCCTAGAATTACCCAGTAGGCAACGTGACTAAGCATAGTAAGGAAATTCTTGGTAATACCAACAGTGTTTCTAAGTATGGTACAGAGAACGTGTCCAAGACAGTTGGAATAAAGTTACCATAGCATGGAGTACAATAACAAGTAGCTAAAAATTAGGGTATTTCTTTACTATTACACTGGTCTCTGGTAGAAAGTTTTAAAAGCTGGTTTTCAATGTTAAAGACATGACTTAAATATGGGTATAAAAATAGGTTAGGTTAGGTAAAAAAGGGTAAAAAGTTTTAAAAGCTTTAAGCTTCAATAACTCTAACAAATCATTTGCGATGGAAATGAGTATCATTTTTTAATTCAGCACATTGAAAAACATTAAAAAACAGCTTTTAAAACTTTCTACTGGAGACCAGTGTAATAGTAAATATTTACCCAAATTAGAATTACAGTACAAGTACACTAAACCACCACTAATTCATGACCCTTGGGGCTCTGGCCCAATCAAATTACTGAAAATCATGCTGGCACAAAAAATCATGAAATAGCTTAGATCAATGCAATAAAAAATGGGTACAGGCTTGTGATGATGAAGCAGATGAGCTTACAAATACATCTACATCAGCAACTCCTCCTCCTCCTACAAATAGACATGGCAGTTTTGAGAGTAGACCCTCTTCAAGCAAATCATATGAAAGCCTGGTTCATGATGGCACTACAATTCACAGTAGTGAGACTTCATTCACTTCAGAATCTTCCATACCATTTTTTCATTCTACTCCAGCCAAGAAAACACAAGGTCAGATAATGCCATATGTGGTTAGAACAACTAGATTTGCAAATGGCCAGATTTTTCTTTTCAGCAAATATTCCATTTGTAGTTGTAGAGAATAAAGAATTTATTAAATGGGTCCAAAATTTAAGACCAGGCTATTGTCCTCCAAGCAGAAAAAACTATCTGACAACTTGCTAATCAAAGTGAATAATGAAGTACTGGATTCAATGAAGAAAGACTTAGTCAATTCTACTAACTTTAATTCAAGATGGTTGGAGCAATGTGTCAAATGATCCAATAATTGCCCATTGTGTTCACAATGGGTGCAAATCCTTTTTAGTATATGCTGTAGATGTTGAAAGTGCAAAAAAAAAAAACATCTGAATATTGTGTTGGTTTAGCACTAGATGCAATAAGAACGAAAGAAAGAAAGATATGGAAAAGATGTAAGTAGGCTATTATTAGTTTAAACCAAATGGTAATAGTAAATTAATACCCTAAGTATTGGTATTTAGTTTACATATTCAAATTCATCACAGGACAGTTTACCTGATAATAATAGAATACCATACACTTAGACTAACACCTAACAAATTTGAGACTTACGTTTTCTGAAAATGCATTTAAAATAGTTTCTTGCCAATCCTTGAAAATTTTAGACAAAATTTATAAAATTATTCTTTGTTTTAGGTGTTTGCTGTATGCACAGTCTATAGTGTTGCAACCCAAAAAAAACAGAGATTTTTTTAAAAAAAACACCAAGAAAAAAAAACGTTTTTTTTTTGTTTTTTTTATATTAGCTAATTCTGTTGTGTATATATACTAGTGTATATATACTGAAGTCTTCTGGGATAAACTGGATGGATCTTTGAAGTTGTTGAAGCCGGTTTCTGATGCTATCACTGCAGTAGAAGGGGACAACAAATACCTCTCTATTGTACCAAAGATATTTAATGACCTTCAACAATCCTTCGAGAAGAATCTCTCCTCGAGCCCAATTCTGAAGAGCGAAGAAGATTGTTTTAAGGGAATTATTCCTAAACGGAGAAAGTTTCTTCTTAGAAGTATCCACCTGGCAGCAAATCTTCTTGATCCTCGCTACAAAGGATGCCACATCTCTGGAGAAGAAATAGTAAGTTGTTGATTTTACAACTAGCACCGAATATTGATTTATGTTCTTATTTTGCAGACATTCATTATCTATTATTTGATATTATTTTATATTTAATGTGTTACAAATTGTATTTCAGGTGGATGCCATGGAAGTCATACAAGAGATATCTGTAGCTGTTCCATCTGTGGATGATAGCAAGACATTGGGAGAGTTAGCTGACTACCGATCAAGAGAGAATATCTTTGCAAAGCCTTTTGTCTGGAAGGCAGCTGCACAGGCGAATCCAACAAGCTGGTGGAATGGAATTTGTGGTTCGACCCAGCTCTCCAAGGTTGCAGCAAATATTCTCAACCTGCCCCCAACTAGTGCAGCTGTGGAACGCTTTTTCAGTCGCCACTCATGGATCCACTCAGTCAAACGGAACTGACTGACAACTGATAGAGCATCTAAGCTAGTTTTCATCGCTCATAACCATGCTTTGGGTGATCACAATGAACCACAAGACCATGAATCTGAAGCAGGTGCTCAGCAGAAGCAAAACATGTCCCAGACAACTCTCCAAGCACAAGAACGGCCATCATCAAGCAGAGAGTATGATCATGAAGGGAATGAAATGTTCTATTCAGAGTCTGAAAACTCAATGTATGATGAATGACTCTCTATGACTCCTCAAATGATGAATGATGATGAAAAAAATGTTGAAAGTGTATTTTTTTTAGTTAATATAAATTTACAATGGATTTTATAATTGGGCTTGTGTCTGGAGTCTTTTTAGGGGCAGTGTCAACCTTTATTAAAAGGAAAAATAATGAAAAATGGATTTAAACCTTTTTTGTTTTCGTTACTCCTTGAAATCAATGTTACAATGAGAACAACATACGTGTACTTTTGTTTCAAAATAAAGAAGGGATAATATCTATATACCAATTTTATAAAAAAAAAAACAAAAAAAAAACATAAAAAACATAAAAATGTTTTTTTTATAAAAAAAAACACGATTTAAAAAAAACAGTAAAATGAAGGAGCTATTGAAAGAAAAATATCCTAATTTAGTTACTTATGGCTGTTCTGCATATTATTTAAACTTGGTTGAAAAAGAAGTCACACCTAGAACAGTGCTAATGCATATAATTGAAGTAAATAGATAGTTCAGGAATCACCATCAACCTCATATAAGTATGGTTTTAGGCATTTAGTTTTTCATTTATCATAACACCTAACACACACACAATAGATATCATATTTGTAGACTTAAAATTTAAACCCCATTATGATTTATGCTTACATAACATCAATTAGCATGGTAGTTGTGTGTGAATTACTTATAAAATTGTAAATCAGAAGTATATCTAAATGATGATTTTTTCTGTTACGATTGGTTAATGGGAAAAGGTGGAATAGTTCCTCAACTACCAAATGATCAATACAAGATGGAATTCGCAATTAGATTGCATCAAAACCTATTTAATTAATCATGGCCACTATCTTGACATTAGAAGGGAACACCTGGAGGAAATAAATACCAATATTGGAAAGCTCTTGGACAATTTAATGATTCACAGAGAAGCTCATAATTTACAGGCTCAATTGCAAATTATTGGAGTAGCATTAGATAAGGTTTATGTTTTAGTAGACATTTATGTTAATAGAGTTAATTGGGTATTTTTATGCTTTTCTAGTTCCCTACTACTTTACTTCAAATATTTTTATATTTTCTATTTCTAGATGCAAAAAGACCACACACAACATTGGCAGATGCTGTTGATATATGACTTAATGTATTAAAAGAGGAAAAACTAGCTGCATACAAAGATAACATTGCAAACAGATTTGAAAAAGCTTTAGAACCATGTCACTTTCTTACATATATTAGGTACTCACCCAAAGTATCAAAGGTTGATTCACTAACTTCAAATTAATTAATTTAAATTCAGCTAATGTTTTAAGTTAGTATAATTCTATTTTGGAACTTTTTTTAATTTCAGGAAGGAAATTGAGCAACCTGATGGAGAAAAGTGCAGAGGAGTGGCTGAATGAGAGAGATCCAGAATTCATGTCAGCTTATTGCTCTTCTAGATTGAAGGACAATAGTGTTTTTCCAGGATATATGTTTAGTGACTCATTTATTAACAGTATGACAGGGTACAAGTGGTGGATGTATGTTGAGATGAAGGAAACAAAGGGTCAGAATTTGCCTGCAGGATTTGCAACATTTATTTAAAATTTGCAAATTTGTGCTACTAGTTCTGGTTCTCTTGAAAGATTCTTTAGTACATTTGGTATAGTATGGAGCAAGCTAAGAAATAGGCTTGGGGGAGAGAAGGCAGAGATGCTTGTTAGAATTCATAAGCATTTAAGATAAAGTAATACTTGTGAATAATATATAATATATATATATATATATATATATATATATATATATATATATATATACACACCTTTATATAGCATTCATTAGTTTTACTGCACTCTGTGTCTGGACACCATTTAAAAGGCCAATAAAACTTTTCAATTTTTCATAATCTTTATTTATACATTGGGGTCATTCCAAGTCAAATGAAACACCTCTTGGGTTGATCATCACCAATTATCCTGAAAATTTTTTTGCAAGTAGGCCTAGGGCAGATATACTCAGAAAAAAAAAGTTTTTGTCTGCCTGGGCCTTGGGACCCAAGATATGGGGACCCAAATTTGGGGCTGAACGCGTAGGGACAATTTTCAAATGCTTATATCTCTGGTTCTAATTGAGCTAGAGAGTTGGTTCTGGTGCCAAATTAAAGAGAAAACATAGCCCTGCCACTTTGCTCTAAGTGACTGAATCAAAAAAATAATTAGGAAAAAAATGAGCAAAAAGATTTTTTTTTTGTTTTTGACCCCCTAAAAAAAAAAAGTCGACCCCCCCCCCCAAATTTTTTTTTTTTTTTCTAGGGACACTCAAAAAGGTTCTCTATAACAAAAAAATTTTATCCTTGGCTGGGCTTTAGTATAGGCACCACAGCACTCAACATAAAACCAGTTTTTCGAATTTTTCATATTTTTACTTCAATAAAGTTATATTCTATTAAATGTTTTATTTTGCAAGGGTCTAGTAGTAGGTTTTAAATAGGACTCTGGACTAAAATATATTAATTATGTTATTTTTTTTTTTTCAGATTAATGTTATTTTTAATAGCTAAAATTATTAAAAAAAATAGTATATAATTATAATGGATGATAAAAGTGTTGATCAAAGAAACTTAAAAAGAAAATGTGTGGACCCTAATAATCAGCACCCAGGACAGAAACGGGATAAATCCCTGAGGCATCCAACTAATGATACTATGACATATCTTCCGGCGTATGGATTTACTCAAGATCATCGTTTTTGCAAACAATGTAGAAAAAAAAATTAGACATTGAAGCAGATGAACAAAAGATGAATGCGCAATCTCAAGGTAAAACTTCCATTTACGTATTAAAAACATATATATTACGACCTTATTTTCATATGTAGGACTGTAGGTATCTTATTTGTATTTACTAAAATATATGTAAAAAAGTAAATCTTAATTTAACAATGCCTTCATTAATTGAATCAAATATTATACTTAATTCCACTATTGGCTGCCAAAAATATGTACATTAATATTTACTGCATAATAAAAATAAAGAAATTATATTGACTCATACCTAAGCATATACTATATATTTTTTCAATGAATTTGTTTAATAGTAATTTGTATTTATGTAATTAAATAAAATATGTATTTACAGATAAAAATTTACCTCGATCAGCTGATGCGGTCGAGCAGTAATGAAACAAAGTTCTGGTTGTAGTAATGTGCCTATGCCGATCGACGTCTCATTTGAAGTACCCGCTAGTATGAGTGAACTCAATACATCACTTGTAGCAATTGGACAGTCCCCCATAAAAATAGATAAATTAAAAGGGAGAGTGTCTTACATTCCCAACAAAGCTAAAAAAGTATATAATAACCTTATGGAACACTTTAAAGTTTTAAAAGGAGCCCCAGACATTGAATTTGATCAAGAAGAGCAAAGTATAGGAACTGAAATAGAAAAAAAGCTGGCTATTTCAATGAGATGATGCTCTCTCTGAAGGAAAAATTTAATGTGAGCAGTAAGAGTGAACAAGTTAGAATTTTAACTCTATTACCTAAAAGTTGGAGTTTAAGAAGAACAGCAAAAGAATTTAACACTAATATATATCAAGCAAAAATAGCTAGAAAAATTTCTGAAGAGAAATGAATTTTGTCCGATCCTAATGCTAAAACTGGGAGCAAAATTGAAGCAACTGTTGTTAATAGCGTAAAGGAATTTCATACGTCAGAAGAAGTAAGTAGAGTTATGCCAGGTAGGAAAGACTATGTGAGTGTAATGGTAGATGGAAAAAGACAGCATATGCAAAAACATCTGGTACTTTGTAATTTGAATGAGGCCTATGTGCTATTTAAAGAAAAATATCCAGAGGCGAAGATAGGATTCACAAAATTTGCGGAGTTCAGGCCAAAGCAATGTGTGTCAGCGGGTGCTGCTGGTACACACTGTGTTTGTGTATGTACCATACACCAGAACACCAAGTTGATGCATATCGGAGCAAAATTTGAAACGCTATTTTCGGAAACTGATCATGCAATTAAGCATCCACGGGACTGGATAAATTTGGGTATTTGTTCCACCCAAAATGCACAATGCAATTTAGGCACCTGTGAGCAGTGTGGAGACTTTTCCGGAATGAAAGATCTGATGCGAAAAATTTTTGATGAAAACCAAATTGATGATGTAGAATTTAAAAAGTGGATGAACACCGACCAGGCAACTCTTGAAACAATAAAATTGACCACCGATGACTTTATCAAAGATTTTGTCGAACAACTTCATATCTATCAACATCATGATTTTATCGCAAAAATGCAGTCCAGGGCTTTCAGTGAAGCTAAGGATAATTTAAAACCTGGGGAAGTTGTTGTTGTCCTTGACTTCTCTGAAAACTACTCCTTTGTACTTCAAGATGAAGTACAAAGTTTCCATTGGAACAATCTCCAAGCGACGATACATCCCTTTGTAATTTATTATAACCATCAGGGCAAAATTTTACACAAAAGTTTTGTTATAATTTCAAAATGCAACATACACGACACTGTTTCAGTGTATCTATTTCAAGTACATCTGATTAAATTCCTAAAAGCTGAATTACCTGAAACAACTCTTATTTCCTACGTGTCAGACAGCTGCGCTGGCCAATATAAAAATAGAAAAAATTTCATAAACCTCTGCCATCATCAAGAGGATTTCGGCATCGCAGCTGTCTGGCACTCCCATGCTACCAGTCATGGGAAAGGCCCTAGTGATGGTACAGGGGGTGCAATTAAAAGAAAAGCGAGAACAGCGAGTTTACAGTGAGCGTACGAGAACCAAATAATGATGCCATTTCAGCTTTTCGAGTATGTAAATGAAAGTATGCCATCTATTTTGTTTCAACACATGAATACAGCAGATTACGAGATTACGAAACAAAAATTAGAAAAAAGGTTTACCACCACCAAAACAATAACTGGGACCCAAAAACTTAATTTCTTTCGGCCTATATCCACAACATTAGAGGTGAAAGAATATTCCCTGGCCAAACATTTAAGAGTTGAGACAGTGAGTAAAGAGATTGGAGATGTCGCACGAGAAACAATTAGCGCAAGATCGGGATATGTGACGGTGGAATACGATGGACATTGGTATCTTGGGGTGATCATAGATATGGAGGTACAAGTAGAGGGTGAAGTGAGGGTGAAGTTTGTGAAGCAAGCCGGACCCAGTGGCTCTTATACTTTTGATAATCAGGACATTCTAAACATAAGCCAGCATAACATCCTTACTATTGTCGAACCTACCACACCAACTGGTAGAACCTATTACTTAACTAAAGAAGAGTAGAATAGAGCAGCCGCAGAACTTGAAAAATATTTAAGTTATAGAACGTAGTTAAATTGTATAGATAATAGATATGTATAGTTTTTTATTTTTTAATTCATTTATTTCTATGATCCATCGACACAGACCCCGGAGTCCATTCTCGATTTACAACTTAAATAGGTAATTTCCATATATGATATACATATACAACTTTGTTTATAAAACCAGTTATAAAAATATTTTAAAAATTTAGTCTGTAATTTAAAGTTAAAATCTTAAGCTGTAAAATGTTATTACACATTTGTAGAAAAACTGTCTATATAGATTAGTTCTGGTACGTATGTATATAATATAAAATGTAAAAAAAATTAATATCTTATCTTAATAAATAATTAATAAATAAATAATAATATTAAACTATTAATACTTGTATAATAAAATCTTTGAAGTATGTATGTAATAAAAATTGTGAACATATGTTTGAATTTTATATATTTTTACACCTAAAATATGAAAAATTCGCAAATACCAGCTCTACATTGAGTGCTGTGGTGCCAATACTAAGGCCCAGCCAAGCATAAAAATTTTTTGGGTTATAGATAACCTTTTTGGGCGTCCCTAGAAATTTTTTTTTTTTGGGGGGGTTGACTTTTTTTGGGGGGTCAAATTATTTTTAATTTTTTCTCATTTTTTTCCTTAATTATTTTTTTGATTCAGTCACTTAGAGCAATGTGGCAGGGCTACGTTTTATCTCTAATTTGGCACCAGAATGAACACTCTAGCTCAATTAGAACCAGATATATAAGCATTTGAAAATTGGTCCCTACGCATTCAGCCCCCAAATTTGGGCCCCATATTTCGGGTCCCAATGCCCAGCTGGACAAATTTTTTTTTTTCTGAGTATATCTACCCTAGGCCTACTTGCAAAAAAATTTTCATGATGATTGGTGATGATCAACCCCAAAATGCCTATTTTTGTTCCATTTGGCTTGGAATGACCCATTGCATAATTTAAGAATTATTTTATAAGTCAGCTTACTTGAAATAATCAACATGCCAAAGCATTCTAATTAGCTGCAACTGAACAATGTAACAATCAGAAAAATTTCAATTATTTTAAAATAAACATCTCAGACCAAAAACCCACTGAAAATTCCAGTGGGTTTTGGGCTGGGGTTTTTGGGTATCAACCCTGCTTTGCAACCATCTTGGTAAATATTTGGCTGGACACAGGGGCTACATTTTTCTAGAGTAGTTTTCTCTGCTTTGTTTGAATCTGATACCCATTTCTGGTACAAATGAATAGAAACTATTTTTTTTTCCATTCCAAAATATGGAGTGTTTCTACTCATTTGCACAAGAAATGTGTGTCAAATTCCAACAAAGCAGAGAAAACTACACCAGGAAAATGTAATTCTGATAAAAAACTAACTAACCTAACTAAATTAACTAACCTAACCTGCAAGTGACAATAGTATATATGTTGGTCCGCGTGATAAGAATGGGAATTGTTACATTTCGGGCATTGCACACAAGCGGGCAGAACTCCATGGCATTTAAAACAATCCAACACTACTTATTTTCAAAATATTTAGAAATGGCATGGTACAGGAATACCCCACTTTACGAATTATTCCGTTCCTAGCGCCCGTTCGTAAAGCAGGTGTTCGTAAAGCAGAGCATTATTTCCCATACATATAATGTTATATTTTGGGTTACGTTTTTTTCTTAAAAAATCAAAAAAAAAAGGTTATAAAACAGCAAATTTTGCAGAAAAAAATGTTTATTAACATAGAAATGAAAGCAATGAACAAAGAAATAATACAAACGAAAGTAATGAACAAAGAAATACAATAAAAATGTAAGCAATGAACAAAGAAATAGTACAAAACATTACATATGCAAATTTAGTTTTCATTAATAGATGCGTCAGTAGACATGCTTTTGGATTCGTTTCTTCTGATTAACGTCACAGTCTTTACTATCACTCTTTCGTTTTGGCATAATTGATGATGGGTACTGTAATTGCAATGTACGAAAAGAATATCAGTGAAACACTTAGCGTGCGCAAGAATGAATAAAGCACAAACTCTCTTGTCAAAGCGCACATATAAACTGACAACAGCTGCGTTGCCACAGTGCAAAGTGAGCTAAAAGCGAGCTAACTTGGCACCGCTGTAATGCAGAATACGTAATAGAGTACAGTACGGTATGGTATGCGCGACGTAAGCATATTATTTTTGTCTTAAAATCGAGCTAACTAAGCACTGCTGTAATGCAGAATATTAGATTGTGGTATGCGCGACGTATGCATTTTATTTTTGTCTTTTATATTTCTTCATTTAATTTTTTATTTAGCGCAAATACAATTTCGTAAACCCGGGGTTTCGTAAAACGAAGCATCGTAAAGCGGGGTATTCCTGTAATACTCAATCTCACAACTGTCACATTCAAAACCTTCACTAGCTTCAGCCATTGTCCTCAAACTGTGTGAAGCAAAGGAAATTCCTATGGCACACGTTGCAAAAAGTGTCTAATTGGCCCAATCCAGCCATGTGACAATCTGAAAACAAGTGATACATCCATGAAACACATTACCGTACATACAAACACATGGAGCGCTAACATCAGGGTTGTGGAGTCGGAGTCATGGAGTCGGAGTCATGGAGTCGGAGTCATGGAGTCGGAGTCGTGGAGTCGCACGTTTCAGGGCGGAGTCGGAGTCGGTTAAAAACTTCCGACTCCGACTCCAATTTCTGTGTCCTGTGTCACCCTTAATTTCTAAATCCTAAATACTAACATTTAGGTTATTTAGTTTTTTTGGTCAATAAACCTTATTCATTGATAGCCCCTAGATTAAGTTTTTTTAATATTTTTTTTTTACATTTTCAGAATATACAATTAATATTTATTTAAATATAAAATATAAAATTTCACACTTAGTTCATCAATTTTAATTCATGTAATTTTCCGCGATAAAGGCTATCCATTCATTCATTAATTATAAATAATCAACCCCAATATGGCTCATAAAATAAAGTCATCAGTGTTTGAACATTTTTCTATTAGTGATGATGGAAAATATTTTGCTTGTCAATGTACAGTTAAGGATAAAAATGATAAGGAAACAATGTGGTGAAAGAATAAGTACGTTTACTGGTGGGAAATCTCATTCTCCTACACGAGCTTCTAATCTGAAACGTCATCTACAGCGACGACATCCAGAGATACTAAAGAATGTTAACAAAAAAGATGAAGAATGCAAGCCTAAAGAAATTAAGTGTGTAGCATCAACATCAAAGCAAAGACTTGTTACTTCATTTCTTGTTAGTGACAAGGTAACTGTAACCATGACTGCAGCAAATTTCAAAAAATACATTATTGAAATGGTTGTAAAAAACTCTGTTCCTCTTAGATTATTTTCAACACCAGCTTTTGTAGGACTTAATGGCGAAATGGCGCGTAAGCTGGGGGTTTCCTTGGAAAGAAATAGTATAAGATCTCTTGTAATCCAAGAAGCAAACAAACAAAAGAAGTACTAAAAACTCTTCTGCAGAGAAAATATATCTTTTTGAAAATGGATGCATGTACACGTATGAGGACCAATTACTTTGCAATAAATGTACAATTTATGGATAGTGATAAAAAGATTGTAATCTATACATTGGCTATAAGAGACACAGAGGCCCAACACACAAGTGCTTGTATTCAAAAGATAGTGCTTGAAGTATTGGAGGAATATGGCTTGCGCAAAGAACAGGTGCTTTCAATCGTCACAGACAATGCTAGCAATATGATCAGTACTGTAGAAAAATTAAATGAAGATGTTACAATTGATGATAATGATAGTGACCTGAACATACCAGTATCTTTAATTGAAGAAAGTGGAGGAGAAGATGATCTTCATGACTTTGAATACTTACTGGAAGCTGCTGCAAGGATTTCAGAAATACACCACATGCGTTGTGCAGTGCATACTCTTCAGTTGGCTATTCGCGATGGATTGAAAGGAAGGTATGCAGCCAACTTGGTTGCTATTGTGCGAAAAGTTGCTACAGTTGCTAGAACCCCAAAGATTGATGCCATCCTCAAAAGAAGAGCTGGGAAAGGTGCTATTATTGATCAGGCAACAAGATGGGGTAGTACATATTTGATGATAGCTCGCATTCTTGAACTAAAATAGTTCCTCTCTGATATGGCCAACCCTGAAGTATCAATGTCTGAGGCTCATTGGGAACAAGTCAAAGAACTTGAAAGCCTTTTACGTTACCCTTATACAGTAACAAAAAATCTGCAATCATCAGATCTTACACCAGGTCGTTTTTATAAAGAATGGAAAACCCTTATTTTTCGGCTCTCACAAATTGGAGGAATGATAGCTGATGAGATGAAAGCCTCAATGATACGAAGAGAGAGTTCCCTTCTTGACAATGGTATCCTACTGGCTGCAATTTATGTTCACCCCATGTACAGAGTCATTTTGACAGAAGATCAAAAAAATAGGGCAAAATCTACACTTTGCGATGTGGCCATTCGCATGAAGGGATTTCAAGAGAAGGACCAATCGGGACTACAACATGAAAGTGATGAAACTGATGAAATTCCTATCTACAGTAGCCCATCTTTATCAAGCTCAGAAGATGAATATGAAAAGTTTCTTGATGACCAAGAAAAGATTCAAAAGCATCGCCGTGTCCAGTCAGAAGAATATGAACACCCTCCGGCTCCAACAAAACTGAATAAATTCAAATGGAATTTTTTTGCTGCACTGAAAGAAGTTGAAAAAATTGACCGCTTTACAAAAATGGAAGTAATGAAAGCTATAGAGAGCTATCCAGAAATTGTACAGGAAGCTGCCCTTGCTGTCACTGCCCTACCCCCTACGCAAGTTAGTGTTGAGCGCCTTTTTTCTGCTCTTCGGATCATCAAATCTGACTTAAGAGGACAGATGAAGGAGGACCTGATAGATGCCATCCTTTTCTTACGAACAAATTTACCTAACATGTAATAAATAGTTAAGATAATATAAGCATTTAATTTTATATACAGTATATAGTAAAAGGTTTATAAATTACGATTTATGTTTTCAATAGGTTAATCATTAATTATATAAAATTTCTAATATTTTATAAATTTGTTAATCAATTTTATTTTCTGGAAATTATTAACAGTAGCATTGGGCCTACTATGTAATTAATTTTGTATTTTTAAATGTTAATTCAATATGTAATTCTGTAAAAATTAATAAATTAATTGAAAAAAGCCATCAAACACAGTTATAGCCACTAGGTTAAGAAGGGTTATTCAATTTTAAGTAGGACTACTACTGGTTAGACCTTAATTATGTTTAAGAGAATCTTTTTCATTTATATATATATACCGTATATATTATTGGAAAAAATAAAAATCCCTTAATATGATAATATCTACAAGTCAATATCCTTCTTAATATTTGAATGTTCCCTTATCCTAGAAAGTAACCTGACGATTCATGTGGTGGTGATGAAATGTCTTATTATTATGATAATTATAGAGTGAAACACTAGAGGAGTCGGAGTCGTATATTTAAAATGTGAGGAGTCGGAGTCGGATTTTTAGATTTTTTACAATGTGTGGAGTCGGAGTCAGAGTCAAATTTTTACAATGTGTGGAGTCGGAGTCGGAAAATTTTGGACTGACTCCACAACCCTGGCTAACATACATACATACGGAGTCTCCACATAAAAATTATATATTAAATGAATTTTATAACCACACACTAGCACAAAAAATTATTAGTACCATCGTAAAGAGCATGAAAAATAGTGCTAGTAAAACACAACCTCTCATTTCTCATTAGCCCCTGTGTCCAGCCAAATATTAACCACCATCTCTGCTAAGTACAGTACAGTAAACCCTCATCCAACATGTGTTTGTCCAGCACTGATTTGCTTATACATGGAAAAATAAGTGCAAACAATTATTTGCCAAAAGTGGAAAATTTTATTATATACACGGTCCGCCAAACACACACTAGTACACTAGTACTGTATGTGTGCCAATGTGTGCACTAGTATTTTCTCCTACACTCTCCAATACTCCTGCATCTCTCTCCCTCTCACATCACCCTTTGTCTCAGTACTGCTTATGCCACTACCATGTTAAGTTCAATAATGTTGTGTTGGATTGTTTTTGCTGTATTTTGCCATTGTTTTGCTATTACCCTTATACAGCAGTATGGCACCAAAATGTAACGCATCTGCAAGTGATAGTGAAGAGAAGAAAAGTCATAAGGTTATGACATTAGCTGAAAAAATAAAGATTCTGGATAAATTGTGTGTGATGGTATGAGCATAACATCACTTGGCTGAGTGTATCACATGAATGAGTCTACCATACACACCATCCAAAAGGGTGAAGAAAAGATGTGTGCTATTTTCATTTAATATACTTTTATTTATATGTAAATATCATTATGTTTATGATTTTATTAAGTTCTTATTTCATATACAATAGCTATAGGTAGGGAAATTCATTTGTGTGTGAATAAAAAACCCTATGTATCGAAGTATTAATGGAAGACTACGCGGTAGCATTCACATATCCCCATTTATCCCAAAAGGTATAAAGTTTGTCCAATTCAGATTTACCTAATGCACAATTCTTGAGGAGCCTAACCCCCACATTGGATGAGGGTTTACTGTATATACAAAATTACATAATGTAGTTTTTATTCTATTATTAATGTACGTGTATAATAAGCATTACATTCTATATAATTCTTGTATACAGCCGTATATTTTAATTTTTGTCAGAAAATTCTTGAGTTGAACATGCTTACCCCCCTACAATCTTTATGGGAAAATGTAATTTGATTTACATGAATTATAAATAATGGTTTTCATGAATGCATCTATTGCGTAAATAGATGACTTTCTATAATTGATCATATTGGTATAACACCAACTACATATTCTGACCATAATGTCATGCACATATTTACAAATTTATCACTTTGTGAATGTAAACAAGACCCATGCCAATTGCACTTGACATACTCTAATCTAAACCTGCACAAATCAGACTAGACATCAATAAATAAGTGTCTAAGAAAAATAAACTCTGAAAAAGAATTAGAAAATCTAGAACCAGAAGAGTGCTGGAATAGAATACAATACCTGCAATCATGAGCATTATACAAACACACACCAAAGAAAAATGATATTGGAAAGAAGTACCAAACAAAAGAACACAGATACAGGACACTTATGAGAAAGAGAACAAAGCTAGCTAAACAACTGACAAAGCAAATAAGTGATACAAAACACAGTAACATCCAGAAACAGATACTGTTATTAGAACTTAAAATAAAGGAGTCAACTGTAAGAGAGAATATTGACAATGAACAAAAAGCTATTAGCACCATAAAAGAAAATGGCAAATTCTTCTTTAGCTATACTAAACACAAAGCAGTAATCAAAACAAGTGTTGACCCATTGCTTGCTAAAGATGGGACAACTTTTACATCAAATCCACAGGAGATGGCTAACATTCAACAACCTCAATATGTTTTAAGCTGGAGTACCCCCGTAGTAGCTAAGAAAATAAGAAATATAATCTTTCTTGATAGAAGATAATGACCTATCTTAAGACAAACCATTAAATATTGAGAGATATACAAATAACTACTGCAGATATACAACATGCAATAGCAGAGCTACCAGGGAGTTCAGCCCTTGGACCAGATGGAGTTAGAGCCAAGATTCTTAAGGAATGCAAACATACTTTGTCTCTGCCTTTATGAATCCTATGGAGATCTTCACTAGTCATCAGTAAAATACCACCAATCATGAAACAAGCAAATATTATTCCAATCTACAAAGGTGGCAAAAGAAACAACTATAGACCCATATCCTTAACTTCCCATATTATCAAAATATTTGAGAAAGTCTTGAAAAGCCCCATTGTCAGTTTTATAGAAAATGAACACCTGCTAGAAGACTTTCAACATGGTTTCAGACAAAAGAGAGCTTGCCTTACTGAACTTAACCCTAGAACACAAACCCTAGGACCGGGTTACACCATCACAAACCCCGGGTGAATTTTACCCATTTTTGGAAATTAATATAAAAAGTTCTAATCGTGCTTTATTAAATGTATAGAAATAAATTGAAAATATAACTTGTACTTTAATTTCCTGCTATAAGAAGTTAAAAAAACATAAAGTAAGTACTGTGATGGGTAACTTAGATAAACCTTACTCACAATGCTTTAATACTACCTAACCTAACATTAAAATCTACTGTGAAGTTAATACTGCAGCTGCAGAGTTGAGCGTTGGCCTACAGTCACCCGAGTCATGAGAGCCTCAGCTGGCGCAGCCACAAGCCTCCTGGATCGCTACGAACTGTAGTGGAGATAGACAAAAACAGGGAAATTTTTGAGAGGCGAAAACCGACTTATGTGCACTAAATATTTTTTGTAGATATTTATTCATCATTTATGAACACTTTTTCATTGCAGACAACTTCAAAGAACATTATAACTTACCTGGTATTATACACAGTCAACACAGACAGGGCAGAAGTGGTGAGGGCACACAGGTCCACGACACTTGTGGCACCTGTGCCGCGTCTTCCTGTCAGACCCCTTAGGGCACATAATGCAGCGCACCAAGGCACCACTACTCTGCTACCACCGTGCCTGCTGGGCCTGCAGCAGTGCCAGGTGAAGGGAGGTTGCAGATTGTGCAGATGAGTGTCTTGAGGGGGCATGACAGGAATGGCGAGTCGAGCCTCTTCTCCGCCCAGGGCGTGATGAGTCCCAGTGCCAATATTTGCATATATTTCCTCCTGATGATCCTGTTGCCACCTGTCCTAATTGCATTTTCATTGTGGATGACCCAGGAGTTGAGTACACAGGTGTTCAGCATCTCATAAAACACACACAGTGGCCATCTCTTGGTCTTGCATCCACAGTAGTAGTGGGCACACATCTGGTCGAATGTGTCCACACCACCTTTCGTGTGATTGTAGAACTCGATGATCTCCGGCTTTCCTGTGGGTCCCAGGGCTGGCTGTGTGTGCATAGAAGACAACAGCAAGACGAGCTTCTTCTTGGTCTTGGACTTTGTTGGGATATATTTCACCAGAGTCATTTCCTTGGTGAAAAGGAATGCACTTGACCCTAGCCTGCGACTGGCCATTTCCTTCATCTGCGACGGTATCTCCTTTTTATTTCCCCTGACCGTTCCAACAAGGGTCATGCCACAGTCTAAGAGGTCCGTCACTAAGGGCACAGACATGAACCAGTTGTCTGTGGTTACATTCCTTTGTGTCTGGTGGTATGGCCTGGTCAGCTCCTTGGTGTAGTAATGGCCAAGGTTGATGCCCTGCATGGGTCTTGTCCCATCCTTCCCCAGATAAGGGATCGCACCCACTAAGTACTTGCTATTGCTGTCATTGGCAAGAACAAGCTTGATCCCGTATTTAGCCGGCTTGTTGGGGATGTACATTCGGAAGGGGCACCTTCCTCTGAAACCAAGCAGCTGTTCGTTGACAGTCAGGTTCTCGCTAGGCACGTACATCCTCCCACAATTTCCTATAAAGTTGTCCCAGATCTTCCTAATGGCTGCGAACTTATCTGTCTTCCGCCTCTCCTCCCGTGTGTCAGGGTCATCAAACGCAGACAATTCAGTAGGAACTCGAATCGACCCTGAGACATGGCCGCACGGTATGTGGCTGCGCCGGTGCAGGGGTTCCACATCTCTGATGTTGATAGATGATTGTCCCTCTGGCAGCCACTGAAGATGATAACCCCCAGAAGTGCACGCACCTCGGCTGGTTCTGTTCGAGTGTGTGTTCCAGTCTGCCGGCCGTACTTGGCAGCCTGCAAGTGGATTCGCTTGTTGCTCCATTCAACAATCTCGTCGATGATTTGGTCCTCAAACAGCAACGTGAAGCACTTGATTGGGGTGTCAGCACTCCGTGCCTCCGCTGTTGGCCCTGTGGTCATGCCGGATGGAAGGATGTTCCGTGATGGAGTTCTCATCGACGAACGAGACTGTGGCTGGCAACTCCACCTGAAGCCAGAAGTGCTTGCCAGGGTGCTGGTGTGGAAGTCAACGACTGAGGGAGCATCATCGTCCTCATCAGGGCGCCTTTTTCTTCCCCTACGAGCAGCCGGGGCATCAGGAGAGGCGGCAGGGGCATCAGGAGAGGCGGCAGACGTAGAGGCACCAGGGTCTGGGTCGAACACATGGCGGCTGGTGATAGGCCTAGCTGTCACGTGGGGCAAGCATGGCTTGGCTGGTGTAGACGTGTGCCATGGTTTTTTCCATACACAGCGTCTGGTCTCCTCATCACTATGACTACTCTCATCATCATTTTCACTTGGTTCAGGTACATATTCTTTGTCAATGTCACTATCATACATGACCTCATATTCTAGGTCATCTTCATTCTCTTCATCATCAGTTTCACTATAATCAGGTAATTCCCCAGTTGTGTTCATAATTCTTTCAAGATCATCACTTGCGTAATACTTCACCTGTTTATTAGACATGATTCTTGCAATAGTAATAGCACTTTAGTACACCTACAATGTCATAATCAATGCCTGTAAAGAAAAATAACGTAAATAGCAAACCAGAATATGTACACCACTGCAAACCTTGGGAGATTTCCACCCGCTAATAATTGCACCTTGTATCACAAACGTCGGGTGAAAATCACCCAAAATGTACTCTACAGGAAAAATCAAGCGAGCGACACTTAAACCACTACCTCTCTCGACCACGGCTAAACACGCACTGCAACTACTGGGCAAGGCAGGTGGCTGCCGCCACTCCCCACAACATGGTCACGTGATCAAAATATCGTGGGGTGATTTTCACCCGAGGTTTGTGTTCTAGGGTTATAGACCAACGGTGGCCAAACCCTGGCTCGCGAGCCATATGCAGCTCTCGAGTTGTTAACTGCGGCTCAAGAGACAATTTTCGTTTTTATTGTATTTATCATAAAAGACAAAATTCATAATACAAATAATTTTTTTTTTCACAAAAAAATATGAAAAAAAAAGGAAAAATTGAATTGACAATAAAATGCATCATGCGTACGATAATTTCTTTTGCATGACAGGCGCTAAGTGGGATAATTAAGTAATTAACACCAATCGCCACTCACCAGTGTCCAGTACCCCTCGAGCTAGCCTGCGAGTCGCGTGTAGTAATGAGCGAGTGTGTTTTAAAATTGGCTTCTTAGATCAAATAGTGGCTATTTTTCTCAGCTATACAAGTGAAAGTTATACAACCCCTTAGTTGACTAAAATGACTGAGCAGACAAAGTGTAAGAAATGGAAATATGAAGAAAATAGAGTTTTTAAACAGAAGTGGGAGGAGAGCTTTGCCTTTACTGTTAAGGGTGGGAAACCTGTGTCTTATCTGCCACGTGGCACTCAATCACTTTAAAGCCAGTAACTTAAAGCGTCATCATGAAACTAACCATCAAAATTTTATTATGGAATTTCCTCCCAAATCAGAATTGCAGAAGACTAAGTTAACAATGTTGAAATCTAGCCTAGTTGCCCAGCAAACTGCACTTTCATCATTGTGTAAGACAGCTGACCTAAGTATTGAAGTTAGTTTTGTTATGGCATGGAATATTGCTCATGCTCAACTTCCCTACAGTAGTGGAGAATTCGTGAAGAAGAATATTGCCAATGTTACTGCAATTCTCACTCCAGATAACACAAAGCTTCGAGAACAAATAGCAAGTATTTCTATTTTCCACCACACTACAGAGAGATATATTTCCCAGATCAGTGCTGATATTACATGCTTGTTGCAGAGTGATTTGAAGAATTTTGTTGCATTCAGTTTGGCCTTCGATGAATCCACAGATATTAAAGATAACCCTCAACTGGCGATATTTGTTAGTTATGTTACTGGTGATGGAAATGTGAAAGAAGAACTCTTGGACTTAATGACCCTAAGAGAAACCACCAGAGGGTTTGACAAAGAACGCACTTGACAAGGAATTATCAAATGCTCAAGTACCATTGAATAAACTTGTCAGTGTTGCAACAGATGGAGCACCAGCTATGGTAGGACAAAATGTAGGCCTAGTTGGGCTCTTGACACGCGATCCCAAGTATCCTGTCTCTCTCTTTATTTACTGTATCATTCACCATGGTCATTTGGTAAGCAAGTACTTTAGGTATGACAGTGTTATGAAATATGTTCTAGAAATTGTGAATTTCATTCGTTCAAATGCAAAAATGCACTGAGCATTTAGAAGTTTTATCGAGGAGCTGTATCTTCAAGATAAGCCAGATGACCTTTCCTTCTACTGTATTGTAAGGTGGTTATCGACTAGTAATCTCCTGAATAGGTTTGTTGCACTGTTGGAGCCTATCATTGATTTCTTGAAAGAAAAGGGAAAGTCATACCCACGACTAGAAGATCACGAATGGGTGCAAGATCTGATGTTTTTTACTGATGTAATACACCTTCAAAATCTAAATTTGGCACTTCAGGGAAAGGATAAGGTCATTTCTGACCTTACACAGATAGTTTTCAGTTTCCAGAATAAAATAAAGCTCTTCCAAAAAGATCTAGCAACAGAAAAATTTGACCACTTTCTCCACCTGAAAAACCAAGCAAACACTTTCCCTGATATTGAAATAAAAGATGGTAAATTGGAGGAATATAAAAGCAAATTAGAAGGACTAATTGATGATTTTCAGTTCAGGTTTGATGAACTAAAGAAGCTAAAACCATGCTTCAAATTTCTTTTAAATCCTTTCCTGATTGATGTCATCAATAATGGCTGTCCTGTTACCACACCTTTTGTTACAGAAGCTGCTTCAATACAAACAGAACTTTCGGAGCTACAAGAGGACGTGGGTTTAAAGTCGATACATAAAAGCAGTAATTATTCATTTTTACACCCAATCTGTTTTTATGATGAGAACAAACTTTTCTGGTCAATTTTCAGGTGTTTTGCACGAATCTGCCATCCGTTTCCTGTGCAAATGCGTAGTTTTTGAGATATTGTCATCTCAAAAACTACACATTTGCACAGGAAATGGATGGCAGTTTCATATAAAACACCTCAAAATTAACCAGAAAAGCTCTCTCTCATCATTTTCGTTTAAACTAACGAAAATATCACAACTTAACCTAACCAATCATCAAGGCCATACAGTTAACCTAACTGGGCATTCAATTAACCTAACTGGGCATTCAATTAACCTAACTAGTTAATATTGGTTATTTCACCTAAATATCTTCTGATCTTTTCTTATGAGGCACTCACTGTCACATTTCGGGCAAGTTAAGGATGAGAGAATAACACCCTAATTGATAAAAACATCCAATCCTTTGTCTTCATCTAGGGCACAATACAAATCAAGTTCTCAAAGTCGAAATCACATGAACAGCACGTCATAATTCTATCATAAGTACCACTAAACTGAATCCAATTAGAAGAAAAAATAGCCAGAACAAAAACCAACAAACTAGTTAAGTCGCAGAGTAGCAAAAAAATAGCCCAATCATGAAAAATAATTTATGAAAAAAAAGTACATTATAGCCAAAACAGGAAATATTTGTAATTTTTTACTATCAGTCCAGTCTCTGGAAACTGAAAATAAAGTTTACCATAAGACTTTACATTTTTTTAAACAACTTTTATTAAGTACAATATGAAGGCAAATGCCGATTAAAGCTATAAAATTAATGTTAAGAAATTATTTTTTTGAGCGATAAAATCGCGGATCATAAATGCAAAAAACTTCTTTTTTCTACGTGAAGGTCAAAATATGAAAATAAAAACCCACTCTAATAGACAGAGTTTATTTCCACGACAGTTTCAACTCCCACTAGCATCCTCCTTGGGTGGATACAGAAACACGAGGAGGATGCCAGTGGGCATCGAAACTGTCGTAGAAATAAACTGTCTATTAGAGTGGGTTTTTTTTTTATATTGCGGATCATGTTTTTGGGAGTGATAAAATGGCTGATCCCAGTCCCACAAAGGTTAGGAAGGTACCACTAACAAAATTGGGGGTTTGACCTGAACTCATAAGATTTTAGTGTCACGATGGCGTCAGTTTGCGATGGTTGTAATTATCACTGTTTAACTTCATGCAAATTTTTTGATGATGAAGAGGCTGCATTTAATTTTTATGTAGAACACGGTGTATTGCCAGAGCTGGGCAATAAATACATTGAATGTATTTAAATACTAAATTTACATGGGAAATGTATTTAAATACTAAATACATTTTATGAATGTATTTAGATACTAAATACAAAATACATCAATTATATTTAAATACATTTGTAAATATATTTTAAATACATACAAATTTTAACATATGCATTCACTAATTCATGAGTAACAATAATATAAAATGCTTGATAAAGGATAAAGAAATAGTACTTACAATCTAATTTCCGATTATATATTTCCCTTTTTAGAACAAAACAAAAACAAAAGAACTTAGAACTTACGATGTTCAACCAGTGACATATTATACTCATTATATCATTGCAAAATGAGTAACAATTAATGAGTAGATGAGACATAAACGTAAACATAAGACAAACATAAACATAAGGCACCTTACGAATTCTCTTTTATTTCACGGTTGCTGCGGATCAAAACCAATCTTTCAAAAGTTTTGTCTGAAAGAGAGTTTCTTTTGGGAGTTTACACAGCAAGCAGGTGCACTTTACCTTATTACCGTCTTTAGATTTAATTTTAAAGTATTTTCCATCAAACAGAGGGTGCACTAAATTGTTATCTGCAGATATATCACTGTTTGATTCACCAGATTTGCTTGTTGAAGCCATGACACGCACACGATAAAGAAATCAACCACTTTCAACTAAGAGTAGCACACAACTGATTGAACTGACACGTTGAAACATGAACCATGCTGTACTACACTGTCAACGCGTCATACTGTGCTAGTACAGAACGTGTATTAAACCAGTAAAAGTATTTACATTTTTATATTTTGAGTATTTAAATACATTGTATTTAAATACTCATTAAAGTATTTAAATACATGAAAAACAATGTATTTATAAATACAGTTCTAAATACACAAATGTATTTAAATATGTATTTAAATACGTATTTAAATACAAATGTATTTAAATACTGCCCAGCTCTGGATATATGGAACATATCAAGCTTCATGGAAACTAGCTCCCTGTAGCTGTAACAAAGATCCTGACTGACCAGAATTGGTCACATGGGAACAACTGATCAATGTAAAATCATCATTTTGCATTGAGGATGCATTTCTGAAAACCACAACAAACAAAAAAACAAAAATAATTTTCCCATAGAAAACAATGCAATGATTAAGGATACATTCTTGGATATAGAAACTCAATAGTACATTTGCACTCTAATGCATTGGTAGATCTATGCTGCTTTAACAATCCCCTCAGAGCACATGAATTCTCCAAATGGTAGCTACTGAGAATGATAAGCAAGACCATTATTGGACAGAGATGGGTGAATACTAAATGAACACTGTCTCAGACACTCTTTTATACTCAGTGAGTGAGAAATGCTGAATCATGACTCAGGTGTGTAGGAACATTCTGGAAGCTTTGGCCACATGAGGGAAATTTGAGCAGTTGAGGCAAGATAAAACAATGCAAACCAAAAATGTTCCCCAAATCATTGACAACTTAAAATTGAAAAGACACAAACCAGGCCAACATAAAATGAGGGATGACTGTAACTCAGGGGCGCATTTACAGTGTGCAGGACCTTGGGCAAACTATTTCTCGGGATGTATTATTTTAGTGTGTTAATGAATGACAATATTTTGTAATGCACATAAGATATATTTTTTTAACACACACAAAACACACATGCAGAAGCCATTCAGCTTATTAATGTGATATTAAAGACTATAACTTAACTATGTACACATACAGTATATAGCCTACAGCTACACTAGTAGGCTACACAGTTGTAATACACTTAATAAACATCTACACAGTTATTGTAATGCACTTAATAAACAGCTACACAGTTGTAATGCACTTAATAAACAGTTAAACTGTACAGCTTACTGTACTGTAGATAGAGTGTAGATTTGTAATGAATATTACGTAGGACACTTCCTGGCTTTTTGTTTGGAAAACTGCGTGATTTTGCCCTCGAAGCTCACCGACTGCACCACCTCATGCTCTATACTCAACAGCACCAGGGACGAAATGCGCTCCTGGCCCATTGTAGAGCAAAGGTAATTTTTTATCAGTTTGAGTTTCGAGAATGAACGTTCACCAGAACAGTTCGTGACAAACATATACAGGTATATTCTCATTGCTATTTCCATGTTTGGAAATGTTCCTTTCAGTTCGTTTGTGTTCATATGCTGATAAAATCTGCTGCACATGTCTTCACGTTCCGTCTGGGATTCTGTTTCACTTTCGGGGAGTTTCATTAGGGCAGCGAACTGCACAACTTCTGTTACCAGCTCTTTCTCCAGATCAGCCAGATAGCATTCTACTAGATGTTCAGCTGATCGTCGAAGACTGTCGATGTCCAGGACTAGAAGGAAATACAAAAATCCAAATCTTTTCTGCAGGACAGTGTACGCTTCTAGATGAGTGTTCAGAGTGGTACACAGTTTATCAATTATCGGTAGAAATGCAGCAGTCAGAAATGAATCTCTTGGCGTCAGGTTCGTATCTTCGGTAGTTCTGATTTTGTCATGATGGCGCTTTCTCTTCTTTGTGCGTTGAGTCGATTCCTTGTATACTCGATGACCACACTTTCCAATGCCCTGGTCCTCGAATTCGTTAAATCTTGATCTGAGATCTTCAACAAATTGCAGTAGTGATTTCAGCAAGAGGGTGGCTGAGTCTAATGACATTCCTTGTTTTTGCAGAGATGCATTCATTTTTTGAAATTGTTCAAGAATAGTGTTCCATAAAACCAATAAAATGGCTGTTTCGAGTTGAAGCTGTTTAGACAATCCCCTGGCTTCCGCAGTTTGGCTGGTATCTGCTGCTAGCTCATCCAGTACCATGATATTCTCGGCGTAGCCTTCGGTTAAAGATTGGACAGCATCTGATCTGGCCGACCAGCGGGTATCGGAAAGACCTTTGTCAACCTTTAGTTTCTCACTACGGGAACTACTATCAAGAACCTCTACATGTCGATGCCATCGGTATGTCGAGGAGACGAGAAACGTGTAGACATTCTGAATGAGCATAAACAATTCAACGGGTTGTGCAACTGTCCACTGCTGATTTACCCACAAGATTTAGTGAGTGGCACATGCATGGCACAAACTCAGCATAGAGAGATTTTGACTTGATGTGGCTCTTTACACCATTGTATTTCCCTGCCATATTGCTTGCGTTATCATAAGACTGTCCTCTGCAGTCTCCAATTCGAATGTCATGCGTCTCCAGAAAGTTGAGGACCACGTCGGCGATTCCTTTCCCTGTATGTGTGTTCATAGGTATGAACTGTAGAAATCGCTCGATGGATCCAGACTCAACCACATATCGGACGGTGAAGCACAGTTGATCGGTGTGGGAAACATCAGGCGTAGAGTCGACGGATAGAGAGTAGTATTTTGACTGCTGGATTTCTCGGATAATCATCTGAAATACTTTATCAGCCATCAACAGTATGAGTTCCAAATGAAATGAGAGATACGAGGTGTGTCCGCTACCTTTGTTGGCATGCTCGCTTATATGAGCAGCTAGAAAACTGTCATACTTACTTAAAAGTTCCAAAATTCCGTAATAGTTGCCATTGTTTGGTGAACCGAAATGGGAGTCGTGTCCATGAACTGCTAGTCCTCGTGATGTGATATACTTGATAATGTCGATACAGCGCCGCAAAACTTCCTGCCAGTAGTTGCACTCCTTTTCAAACTGGTTCACCAGTTTCGAATCAACACGGCCAGAGACACTTTCTAACCAACAAATATCTCATTGACTCCATATGTTGCTCACATTTTCCGTGTGCTTCGAACGATTGTCTACCATGCTTCCAGTCGTTGAACCCGATTGTGAACTTGCTGTCCGCCCTCGACATTAATTTACAGACAAAACAGTAAACACAGCCTGTGGACTCAGAATAGCACAGCCATAACACCTCAATCCTCTCATTCGTCAGGCTATGTGTCTTAACAAATAATGTCTTCGTATATAGTCGCTGTCATAATTTCGGCAATCTGATGTTCCCCGCTCTATCCAGAACTCTCTAAAGTTATCAGTCAGCACTTGTGGCCACAAACCAATGTCATTAATTGCATGTCCTGAAGCTGGTGGGCCTGCTGAACGCACCGACGTAGACGGATCTTCTGAAGACGCAGCTGCTGATGTAGTGGAGGCAACTGGTGGGCCTGCTGAAGGGGTTGACGTAGATGAGTCTCCTGAAAATGCAGCTGCTGGGCTTGCTGAACGCACTGATGTAGACGCGTCTTCTGAAAACGCAGCTGCTGAAGTAGCGGAGGCAGCTGGTGGGCCTGCTGAAGGGGCTGACTTAGTCGCTGATGATTTAATCCAATTAGTCAGTTTTGGCACCATCGCAAGAAACTCTTTTCTGTGCTTATCCTTACGCTTTTCACTACCAGGTTTATATTTCCTCCTTCGATCCCGGTCATGGCTCGTTTCCATGTTGTACGTATTACAATGCCAACAATAAGAACATAAATCATGAATCTGCGACAGAAACAACAAGAAGTTAGTAACATTAGAAATGAGTAACACTAACAAGAACAACAAATTAAACACCATCAAAGCGGATATTAGAATGCCTGATGCCATGCCGCCTGCCGGAAAAAGTAAAACTCATCCCAGATGACAAATACGTGACGTTTAATTTTTTTCAATTGAAATTTGCGGGGCCCATCGGGCGCGGGGCCTTGGAAATTTGCCCAGTGCCCCACCCCCAAATGCAGCCCTGCTGTAGCTACGGTATATGGTTCCTAAGAAACCTGATGTGAGCCAGATAAATGGTAAAGCTTGGTAGCCTAAACAATTATGATTGTATCAAACTAATTAAATCTCTGAAGTAGGTAGCTAATAAATGTTGTAAATAAATAAATAGATATTAGGCCCACAGAGGAAGGGCAGACAATGTTTGAGAAATTAGAACCCAAGTAAAACAGATTGAGAGTCAAGGTCCAAATTGAGAGATTTGCCAGAGATAACCCAATAAGTATTATTTTTCAAACCAAATTGTTAATTGCAAGCTTGTTGAGTCCCCCTCTGGATAAATGGCATGACTAAAGGGGCATGGGTATCACTTATCTCATTTTACATGAGATTTGGAGTCGCTATAATCTACTGATGTTGATATACTACTTATGGAAAAACTATACGCGCTCACAACATGGTATCATATGTGGTACCTTTATTTCCTAATTAAATATAAATTATTAATTAATTGAATTAAATATCTATACAAAATTGCCTCAGGATTGGCGACATGGCCTATTGGGAATGAAATAATTGCCATACGTACAAAGAACCTGTATGTATGAATTGAGCCTCACATAGGAACAAGAAAACCCAATTTATTGTTTAGTCTACCACAGAGTAGACCAAACAAAACTTTGCCAAATCAGCAAATAATGAAAATACAACGCGAAGGAACGGCTCTCGGGGCTGTTTAAGTTACAGCAAACGCTTTAAACAGGGAAGATGTGCTTTTGTCTTCCCTAAAGTTCTGAGTGAATTCCTTATAATAAACTTAATAACAAAAAAAAAAACCAGGGGATAGGCCTATTACCTTTAAGTGTTTATATTGTGACTGCCTATATTTATTAGAAGTAGTTAACTAATCGTGTAACTCCATCGTGGTGGCCCTACACCGAAAAAGATCGTAACACCCTACATTAGGGTGTGACAGTTGCCCCAACTTTGTCCTACAATGCTGTTCAAAATTTTGGTGTTGCATATTGACATAAAAAATACCCATGTGCAATTTTTTGAACATTCATGCATATTCGAGTGAGCACCAGCAATTTGAAAAATAGCGATTTTGCTTATACAGCATACGCGCCTATATATGAGATTACACAACCATCATAAGGGATATTAACACAAATCATTTGCCTGTCTTAATTAAAAGCTGTTATCACTAACACAAAAAAGTTAATCATTCTTATTCTCTCATGGTACATTAAGGGGTTTTATCATAACTTATATTCACAAGGTATTATTTCTCTAGAGCAAGAAACCATGATTTCTGTTCGGAAACAGATGATCGTTTGCGCTGATTAGGAACGCGGAGTCTGTCATTTTCAACTACTTGAAGGACTTCTTGAAAGCGCTCCTCATCCCTGGCAACATTAAGAAAGTCATAGCAAAGTTTTACACCACGCTCTGCAGCCTCATTGACACGATGGAAGCTCGGTATCAGTGGGCCGTCCTTGCATTTAGACTCAGCTTTGATGTATCTCCACCACATGCAGATACAAGGGAGTACACAATTGCACTCAGCTGGGTCGGCGAGATGTTGTTTCGAACACTGCATGAAACAAGTTCTGCCGACTTCAGAATATCATGGGGCACAAAAATTGAAACTCCCTCTTTCACTGTTCTCCGATGTTTTCTCTCTGGTTCAGCAGTGCTGGCCTCATCAATGTCATCATCCTCATCAGAGCTAATAGGTGAATCAATATCAGCCTGTACATTCTCAGCATGATCACATTGCTCTCTCTCTTGTCGCTTCTCTTCTCGCATCTGCCTTTTCTGAACCTTTTCTGTGAGTACTTTGTTTACCCCAGAGTAGGTAGCTACTCTGTCACTTAGCATGCTTTTCATAAAGAGTATGTCAGTATCGATGGCATCTTGTTCAGCCTGAGTTTTCCCCTTTTTCGCAGCTGCCATGTCTTTCAACGCTGTGTTCTTATAAAATTTCATCATCAGGCTCAATTCTGATTTAAACTTCATAATTCCAGGATCATCAGCCCGTCTTCTATCCTCATTCTTTTTCATAAGCATCATGTAGTCTTTGTCATAGTAAGTTTTAATCACTCGGCCAATATTGTTCCTGCCTGTAATGGTCGGGACATTCGCCTTCTGGTAATGCAAAAGCACATTGTCAATGGTGGCAGATAAAGCCTGGTCCCAATGCATATCCCGAAGGTTTGCTAACAGACATAGTAAGACCTGCCTATTAGTTGGCAGTTTGCAGCCCTTTATTTCCTTTTCTTCTTCTCGGGGTACGGTGCCCAATAACATTCTGACATACTCATCTTGCCATGTATCCATGATTAAATTCTCTATTCACAACATCAGATCACTGTCAAGGGAAAAGAAAAGAGCATCATTAAAATTAAATGCAATAAAATAATACGTAGAAAATTTGTGGGTCAGCATTCCAGACCCAGAAATGAAAATCTGATAAAATGTGCTATTTTCACACTTATTTATGAAGTTCATAAGCTGAAATAGCAATACTTGCTGGTACAACGGTGCTAGCTCAAACATGCACCGATCTCCAAGAAAATTTACAGGGGTGTTTCCTAGATAAATACACAACACTAAAACTTTGAACAGCATTGTAGGACCATTTTTTGATTTTTGGAGGGCAACAGTCACACCCTACCCTACATCGAAGCAAACTAAGACCCAGCAAAAATAAGGTGGGACAATTTCTTTTCGTTCACATATAGGCATCTAAAATCCTGATGCTAAAATTACAGGCATCCCCCGTTATACGATCGTTCAGTTTACAATTTCCCGCGTTAACGATTTTAAAAAAGTACCTCCATCTTTCGATTTAGGATTGCCTTATTTCGCGTTAACGATCTCCAACTTGAAAGCATGTCTCAGAAAAGGCCAAGTGCTGGTGCTTTGGGTATTGCTAAGAAGCCTCGCAAGAGTTTGAGCTTGGAGGTTAAGCTTGACATTGTCAAGCATCACAAGAATGGACAAGGGGCTAATTTGATAGCGAAGATTCTTGGACTGGCTCAGTCCACTGTGTCGACAGTGATCAAGAATTCCGACAAGATCCTGGCAGCTGGCGAGAATGTGTCGTCGTTATCTGCCAAGAAGATAACAAAGAGCCAGGATTCAACTATCCAAGAGATGGAAAGGCTTCTCAATCTCTGGATAGAGGATCAGAACAGGCGCAAGATGCCTCTCTCCACTGCCCTTATCTGCGCCAAGGCAAAGAAATTGTGGGAGGACATCAGGCAGTCGAGAGGTGAAACCTCCGAAGCGTCTTTTATTAATCACAATTTCTTACTTTCAGACACTTTTTGTACATAACAGTAAAATATATAGCAAAATAATAGTGGAATCTGCAAATTTTGGGGGTCTTCCAGAATGTTTGGGAACGTATCCCTATTTTTCCCATAAGGCCTTCAGTTTGATATATGATCGTTCAATATACGATGGGGTTTTTAGGGACGCATCCCAATCATATAACGGGGGACGCCTGTACCATAAACAATTAAATATAAAGAGGTCCTTTAAAGACCTACATATTCATAACTCTCTAACGAAAAAACATAGGGCTTTTGTCGTTTAACTCTCCACTGAAATCTGCTGGAAATTTCCAACGGATGAGGGTATCAGGCAATCAACCCATAGCCCTATATAGTTTTTTTCAAACTACTTCTGCCAAATTTCTCATATTGGCTAAGGCCAAGAGTAGAATGTAAATGAACATCGAGGCTAAGGTGTAGGGCAAGATTTGGATGTTATGTAAGAATATGGTGGGGCAATTGTTTCAGTGCACAGATATTTATAATATGATTTTATTTAAAGGTAGAGGCAGTGGAGGCCAGAACTCCAGCTTGAATGGGTGTGGAGGACAGAAGGCCCGCCCATGGGCGGGAAAAATCTACCCGGCGGTTATTCTGTTTGCACCCGAAAGTGCATAAAGTATCAGTGAATCCGTGCATATAAATTATAAAGTGAAATTCATTAAAATAAAGAAAGTGCAATACAGTTTACATCATCTATCACCAGTTTTAACGTATATATTCAAAACAAAAAGCGAAATATGGTTGGGCATTCGTGAAAGTTTGAAACAAGGCAGGAAAAAGGTCATAAAACGCAAAGGTCAGAAACCTCTCAAAATACACCCGACCATCGAAATATCGAAAGAAAGGAAAAACAAAAAATAATAAAAAAAATAATAAAAATAAATAAATAAATAATTTGGGTGGGCATGTAATAAATAATAAATAAACAATAATAGATAATAAAAAAATAATAATAAATAATAATAAATAAATAATTTAAATTAATAAAAGTAAATAACAAATAACAAACAATAAACTTAAACCTTGCAAGATATTTTAATATCTATGAATATCTGCAAAAGAAATGGACTCACTGGTGACTATTCTCCACACTAAAACCAGTATGCAAGTCAACATGGCAGAGGAAGAAAACAAAAACAGAAACCCATGCATAAAATGTGCATTAGACTGCAGCCTACATGCATTAAAATGTGATGAATGCAGACTATGGATACACTACAGTTGCAGTGCACTACCTATTTATTTCCTACTCATCCTTCAAAATTCAAAAAGAAAATTATCATGCTTTAGATGTGCTCGTCAAATTTGCGATGACTATGACAGGCAATTTGAAGAGCTTGAAGTAGAACTGGCAGGTGAGTTACAGGAGGAGGAAATTAGCATTGCAAATGCAGAGCTTGCTGAAAAAGTGAGAAACCCTCAGGATGAGACCCTAGAGAGGGAAACTGCAAGCAAAAAGGGCACCAAAAGAGAGAAAACAAACAGGAAATGGACACTAAAACCTTCAACAAAGTGAACAACCCCACTGTACACAGTCACCAAAAAGCCAAAAGTGAAACCAAGAGGCCAGTATGCAAGTATTACAGGAGGGGCTTGTGTAAATATGGACTTAAGGGAAGAGAATGCCCATTTGCTCACCCACCACTCTGCAAAAAATTTATACACAATGGGAATGGCATTTCTGGATGTAGATTCAATGCAAGATGTCCCTACTTTCATCCCCAAATTTGCCAGAGCTCATGGTGGGAAAGAAGTTGTTTTAAAGAGAACTGCAATCTGGCCCACCTGAAGGGAACAATCCGATTCCAACCACATCAAACTCAATGGAGAGAATACCAGGATAGTGAGCCTACTATCCATCAGCACTATTTGGCCCAAGGGATGCAAGAAACCCTAGACCAAATACCATTCCTGCACCCAGATCTTATGCTGATGTAGCGGGTCCAGGTAAGCCCACTGGTGAAAATAGTACAGCAAGCAACCATGAAACCCCATTGGGGTTTTACCACCTCATAAAACAAATACAAGACATTCAAAGCTCACTTGGGCTCCTCATACAAAAGCAAACGAGAACCCTAGCAGGAACCCTACAAATGCCCTATATGTGGGAGATGAAACAAATGGCTCCACAAATGTATCAATAATCTACTTAAACATCCAGGGCCTTTACCCAAACTCAAACCATACCAAAGTACCTTACCTAAAGAGCCTAGTGGAAAACACTACTAGCACAGTTATAGCCCTCACAGAAACACACCTGAACCCCATGATCATGAGTAGTGAAATTGCAATCAAAGGGTACACCACCCATAGATGTGACAGAGAAGATCGTCTAAATGGTGGTGTCCTGATGTACATCCCTGAAAACATTCAAAGTGAACTGCTCATGGCATACTCAAATGGAGCCTATGAACTCCTAATCATCATGCTCAGCATAAATAAAGAAGACATAATACTAGTGAATATCTATAGCCCCCCAGATAACTCCCATCTAGAGCTCACTGAAGTCCTGGAAAAAATCAGGCAATGCCCAGCTATTGTAGACAACAAGAGACTTAATCATTACAGGAGACTTTAATCTCCCAAATTGCACCTGGAACCAATATAATGGTATGAAATCAGGGACAAAAAGGTCCAAATCAAAATACCTGAATGAGTTTATGGAAAAACTGCTCCTAGTACAACATGTCCACTGCCCAACTAGAAAAAATAATATCCTAGATTTAGTGCTGACAAATAATGCAACTACAATTGACCACATTGTTATAACACCAACTATACACTCCAACCACAATGTCATGCACATATTCACAAACTTGTCCCTCCACAAATGTAAGCAAGACCCATACCAAACGAACTTGCCATACTCTGACCTAAACCTGCACAAGTCAGACTGGACATCAATAAATAACTGTCTGGGAGAAATAAACTGGGAAGATGAATTAGAAAACCTAAAGCCAGAAGAATGCTGGAGTAGAATACAATACCTGCTGTCATCAGCATTATACAAACACACACCAAAGAAAAATGATAGTGCACAGAAGCACCGGACAAAAGAGCTCAGATACAGAAGGACACTTATGAGAAAGAGAACAAAGCTATCTAAACAACTGACAAAGCAATTAAGTGGTACAAGACATAGTAACATCCGGAATCAGATACTGATGTTAGAACTTAAAATAAAGGAGTCAACCATAAGAGAATATTGATAATGAACACAAAGCTATTGGCACTATAAAGGAAAATAGCAAATTCTTCTTTAGCTATGCTAAACGCAAAGCAGTTATCAAAACGAGCCTTGGCCCATTGCTTGCTAAAGATGGACTATCACATCTAATACACAGGAAATGGCAAACATTCTACAATCTCAATATGCTTTAAGCTGGAGTACCCCTGTAGTAGCAAAGAAAATAAAAACTACAGCATTTTTTGATAGAGAAGAAAATGACTATGGAAAAACTATACGCACTCACAACATGGTATCATATGTGGTACATTTATTTCATAATTAAATATAAATTATTAATTAATTGAATTAAATATCTATACAAAAATGCCTCAGGATTGGCGACATAGCCTATTGGGAATGAAATAATTGAATTGCCATACATACAAAGAACCTGTATGTATGAATCAGCCTCACATAGCAACAAGAAAACCCAATTTATTGTTTAGTCTACCACAGAAAAGTAGACTAAACAATATTTTGCTAGAACGGCAAATAATACACCAGAACCAAGGAACGGCTCTCAGGGCTGTTTATGTGACAGCGAACGCTTTAAACAGGGAAGATGTATAAAGTTTTCCCTCTAGTTCTGAGTGAATTCCTTATAATATAAAACCTAGTGACTATAAAAGGATAGGCCTATTCCTTTAGGGGTTTATATAGTGACTGCCTATATTAATTACCTTAAGTAAATTTGCCGCGTAACTCCATTGTGGCGGCCCTACACCGAAAATGATCGTAACGCCCTACATCGAAGCAAACCAAGGACCCAGCAAAAATAAGGTGAGGCAATTTCAGTTTTCATTAACATAAGGTGTCCCAAATCCCGGCGCTAAAATTACCGTAATCACTTAAATATAAAACGGTCCTTTAACAACCTACATATTCATAACTCTCTAACGAAAAAGCATAGGGCTTTTGTCGGTAACCCTCCACTGAAGTCTGTTGGAAATTTCCAACAGATGAGGGCACAGGCAATCAACCCATAGCCCTATATAGTTTTTTCAAATGGTGGCCCTGTGTATGGGGAACTAACCCCTCTACAATTTACACTGACACGCAGTGGCTAGGCTTAGCTCAATAGGCCTAACCCCAATTTCAACCGTAACCCCACTATAGTTTTTTCATATGGTGGCCTAAGCAACTGGGAACCGATTCCTTTACCTTTACACTAATCGAAAACAAAGGCTTGTTCATTTAACAGGCATAACTTATTTTAGGTCCTAAAAATAATAGGCCCGCAACATTAAGCCTATTTAATAGGTCCTACTCTTCAAATTCAAAACTAAGCCTTGTTAATTTAACAGGCTTAACTCATTTGAGGTCCTATAAAATAATAGGCCCAAATATAAGCCTACTTGGTAGGCCCAACAAACAGGCCTATTTAGTAGGCCCACCTAACTTTACCTTACATAATAGGCCTACCTCTTAAAGTAGGCCTTACTCTTTACACTCAAGGCCTATCCTAACTAAAAACACTAAATTTATAATTGAACCTGTGGTGTAGGTTATAAAATTTATTTCAGCAATTTAACTTACTCATAAGACTCATTAACATCACAAAATTCGACTCGAACTGTAACATCACAAAGACCTAAAGCAATTGCACAAATTCAAACCTACACCCACCTAACACCTATTCGTGACCCTATTCCAAGTCCTATTTGACATATAGGCCCAACCTATTCTAAGTCCTATTTGACATATAGGCCCAACCTATTCCAAGTCCTATTTGACATAGGCCCAACCTATTCCAAGTCCTATTTGACATAGGCCCAACCTATTCCAAGTCCTATTTGACATATAGGCCCAACCTATTTCAAATCCTATTTGACATATAGGCACACCAAGTCCTATTTGACATATAGGCCCAACCTATTACCTATTCGAAGTCCTATTTGACATATAGGCCCAACCTATTACCTATTCGAAGTCCTATTTGACATATAGGCCCAACCCTATTCCAATTCCTATTTGACATATAGGCATAAGTCCTATTTGACATATAGGCATAAGTCCTATTTGACATATAGGCCCAACCTATTCCAAGTCCTATTTGACATATAGGCCCAACCTATTCCAATTCCTATTTGACCAATATAGGCCCAACCTATTTTAAGTCCTATTTGACATATAGGCCCAACCTATTCCAAGTCCTATTTGACATAGGCCCAACCTATTCCAAGTCCTATTTGACATAGGCCCAACCTATTCCAAGTCCTATTTGACATATAGGCCCAACCTATTCCAAGTCCTATTTGACATATAGGCCCAACCTATTCCAATTCCTATTTGACATATAGGCATAAAACAGACAAGGCTTGATATAAGGGTCTCAAATGCAACGTTTGAGGATCTTTACTCAGCCAAATTGATTAACCTAACCCAAAACCCAAAAATAAAACCCTATAACAAAATACACATTTACACACACACACGTACGGTACAGTATATAAATATATACATACGACTTCAAACATCCAATTCTTCTTTTAAAAGAAGAAACACAACAGATTTCATTAACAGACACAAACATTCCTTGCAAACAGATTGAATTCCTTCAAAACCCCAAACCTTCCAGACCTACCTGTAGGATACACAACATTTACTCATTCATAACTACGGGTATTAACTTCATTGGAGTGGTGAATCCAAGTTTTGAAGACCAACTGGATTCGGAGGAATGACACACACACACACACTACGCTTTCATGTGTCTCAAACACAACAACCTGTCTAAACATAACCAAGGATCGGAGAGTAAAAGCTTTTATTGCTGCGCTCTGACTCTGTGCACATAATTTTGTGCCAAATTTATATGGTTAGACAGTGACACATACAAACAAACTACTCTACTCTAAAGGGTTTTATGGCTACTTTGGCCATAGCCCAAATTACTACATCAAAGGGCTGATGGCCTACCCTTGGCCATAGCCCAACAAATCATCAAAGGGCCTTGGCCTACCTTGGCCATAGCCCAACAAATTCATCAAAGGGCTGATGGCCTACCCTTGGCCATAGCCCAACAAATCATCAAAGGGCCTTGGCCTACCTTGGCCATAGCCCAGCAAATCATCAAAGGGCCTTGGCCTACCCTTGGCCATAGCCCAACAAATCATCAAAGGGCCTTGGCCTACCTTGGCCATAGCCCAACAAATCATCAAAGGGCCTTGGCCTACCTTGGCCATAGCCCAACAAATTCATCAAAGGGCTGATGGCCTACCCTTGGCCATAGCCCAACAAATCATCAAAGGGCCTTGGCCTACCTTGGCCATAGCCCAACAAATTCATCAAACGGCTGATGGCCTATCTTGGCCATAGCCCAACAAATTCATCAAAGGGCTGATGGCCTACCTTGGCCATAGCCCAACAAATTCATCAAACGGCTGATGGCCTACCTTGGCCATAGCCCAACAAATTCATCAAACGGCTGATGGCCTACCTTGGCCATAGCCCAACAAATTCATCAAAGGGCCTTGGCCTACCTTGGCCATAGCCCAACAAATTCATTTAAGGGCCTTGGCCTACCTTGGCCATAGCCCAACAAATTCATCAAAGGCCTGATGGCCTACCTTGGCCATAGCCCAACAAATTCATCAAACGGCTGATGGCCTACCCTTGGCCATAGCCCAACAAATCATCAAAGGGCCTTGGCCTACCTTGGCCACAGCCCAACAAATTCATCAAAGGGCTGATGGCCTACCCTTGGCCATAGCCCAACAAATCATCAAAGGGCCTGGCCTACCTTGGCCATAGCCCAGCAAATCATCAAAGGGCCTTGGCCTACCCTTGGCCATAGCCCAACAAATCATCAAAGGGCCTTGGCCTACCTTGGCCATAGCCCAACAAATCATCAAAGGGCCTTGGCCTACCTTGGCCATAGCCCAACAAATTCATCAAAGGGCTGATGGCCTACCCTTGGCCATAGCCCAACAAATCATCAAAGGGCCTTGGCCTACCTTGGCCATAGCCCAACAAATTCATCAAACGGCTGATGGCCTACCTTGGCCATAGCCCAACAAATTCATCAAAGGGCTGATGGCCTACCTTGGCCATAGCCCAACAAATTCATCAAACGGCTGATGGCCTACCTTGGCCATAGCCCAACAAATTCATCAAACGGCTGATGGCCTACCTTGGCCATAGCCCAACAAATTCATCAAAGGGCCTTGGCCTACCTTGGCCATAGCCCAACAAATTCATAAGGGCCTTGGCCTACCTTGGCCATAGCCCAACAAATTCATCAAAGGGCTGATGGCCTACCTTGGCCATAGCCCAACAAATTCATCAAACGGCTGATGGCCTACCTTGGCCATAGCCCAACAAATTCATCAAACGGCTGATGGCCTACCCTTGGCCATAGCCCAACAAATCATCAAAGGGCCTTGGCCTACCTTGGCCACAGCCCAACAAATTCATCAAAGGGCTGATGGCCTACCCTTGGCCATAGCCCAACAAATCATCAAAGGGCTTGGCCTACCTTGGCCATAGCCCAGCAAATCATCAAAGGGCTTGGCCTACCCTTGGCCATAGCCCAACAAATCATCAAAGGGCCTTGGCCTACCTTGGCCATAGCCCAACAAATCATCAAAGGGCTTGGCCTACCTTGGCCATAGCCCAACAAATTCATCAAAGGGCTGATGGCCTACCCTTGGCCATAGCCCAACAAATCATCAAAGGGCCTTGGCCTACCTTGGCCATAGCCCAACAAATTCATCAAACGGCTGATGGCCTACCTTGGCCATAGCCCAACAAATTCATCAAAGGGCTGATGGCCTACCTTGGCCATAGCCCAACAAATTCATCAAACGGCTTATGGCCTACCTTGGCCATAGCCCAACAAATTCATCAAACGGCTGATGGCCTACCTTGGCCATAGCCCAACAAATTCATCAAAGGCTTGGCCTACCTTGGCCATAGCCCAACAAATTCATTTAAGGGCCTTGGCCTACCTTGGCCATAGCCCAACAAATTCATCAAAGGGCTGATGGCCTACCTTGGCCATAGCCCAACAAATTCATCAAACGGCTGATGGCCTACCCTTGGCCATAGCCCAACAAATCATCAAAGGGCCTTGGCCTACCTTGGCCATAGCCCAACAAATTCATCAAAGGGCTGATGGCCTACCCTTGGCCATAGCCCAACATATTCATCAAGGGGCTGATGGTCTCACTTGGCCATAGCCCAACATATTCATCAAGGGTCTTGAGGCCTCCCTTGGCCAGAGACCAAACAACAAGGGTCTTGTGGCCTCCTTTGGCCAGAGACCAAACAACATTGGTCTTGTGGCCTCCCTTGGCCAGAGATCAAACAACATTGGTCTTGTGGCCTCCCTTGGCCAGAGACCAAACAACATTGGTCTTGTGGCCTCCCTTGGCCAGAGATCAAACAACAAGGGTCTTGTGGCCTCCTTTGGCCAGAGACCAAACAAAAAGGGTCTTGTGGCCTCCCTTGGCCATAGGCCAAACAACACAAAAACAGTACAGGATTCAAAGCCCCAAGCCCTCCAGATCTACCTGTGGAGGAGTAAATTTACTCCACTAAAACTACGGGTATTGACTTGTCTGAAGTGGTAGGAGGTTTGAATACAGTACAAACTCTTTCTAATTCTCCTAAATTAAATGAACAAATAACAAAAGACAACAATGGGAACATTGAACCAAACAATTACACGAAAACACTTGGAATGCTTTGGTTTTTTAAAACAGAATTCCGAACACGATGACACTCTTTGCACAAAGAGTTATAACTTAAATCCAAATGCCGATACAAAAAGACAAGTGCTTTCAGAATCATCCAAAATTTTCGACCCCATTGGATTATATTACCAGCAACCATAAGATCCAAAATCCTTTTGCAAGACTTATGGAAAAAGAAAATTGATTGGGATGAACCACTTTCAGTGGAAGACCAACTTCATTGGAAAAAATTAGCCACAGACTTGAACAAAGTTCAAGACATCTACGTACCAAGATGTGCTGGCTACAGATTGAAATCTCAAACACTACACATTTTTACAGATGCCAGCACACAAGCTTACGGGTGTTGTGCCTATTTAACAAGTGAAAATGAAAGTAACTTGGTTTATTCAAAGGCAAAAGTGGCACCCTTAAACCAAAAGAAAACTGTACCACAACTTGAATTATTAGCTGTCTCATTGGGAGTTAAAACAGCAAACTTTCTTTCACAAGTGTATAAAGAAGTTGACATAACAAACATTTACTTATGGACAGACAGTCAAATTTGTCTAACATGGGTGACCAACACAGATACAACTTCTTGCAAAAATATTTGAAAAACAGACTAACAGAAATCAAAACTGCAAACACAAACCTTGGTATCAAATTTAGGTACATAAAAACAAAAGAGAATCCTGCAGACTTTTTGACGAGAGGGCTCTCTTACAAGCTGTTGAAAACAAATAAAATCTGGTATGAAGGGCCCGAATGGCTAACATGTGAGGATCTTTGGCCAGCCAAAGTAGTTAACCTCACACTCAACTCTACAACAACTGAAAAGATCACTGAGGACAAACCTATATTTGACTATCACCTTTATTCAGACCTCAACAAACTCTTGAGAATTACAGTCTATTGCTGCAAGTTTGTCAATAGCTACCTTCTCAAACACTGTCCTCAGAAAGCCTTTTCTAACTTAACAGAAACTGCAACAAAATACTGGCTCAAACAGATACAAGCTTCAGAATTTGACAAGGAGTTGAAGTATCTTAGGTCCAGTAACACATTAAACAAAGGTATTCCTTCACTTGTCATGGATCTAAATCTGTACCTGGATACAGAGGGTCTGATAAGGTGTAAAGGAAGGCTTAACAAGTCAACTTTGACTTACAACTCTAAGCACCCAATTCTTCTTCCAAGGAGAAATCACTTCACAAATCTCATCATCAGGGATACCCACAACAAAATACACCACATGGGGGTCCCACAAACCCTGACGGAGCTGAGAAAAACTTACTGGCTACCAAAGGGTAGAACTGAAACAAAGAAAATTTTAAACACATGCATTCCTTGTAAACGTATCCATTCACGACCCTTTAAGACCCCAAGCCCTCCAGACCTACCTGTGGAACGAGTAACATTTACTCGGCCATTTGAAACCACGGGTATTGACTACACTGGAGATGTGAAATGTTGAGTTTTGGAGACAAAATGGATTCAAAGGAATACAAAGTGTACATTGTACTCTTCACCTGTGCTGCCACACGTGCCATATGTCTAGACAGTGGCGGTTCCTCATATGGGCAATATGGGCAGCCGCACAGGGCGGCATTTGTGGAGGGGCGGCATGAGCGCCTGCAAAAAAATAAAAATAAAAATAAGAATAAATAAATAATAAAGAAATAAATAAAAATAAAAAATAAAATAAAATAAATAATAAAAGATCAATAAATATATTTTTATTAATAAAAAACCATCTATTTCATTTTCCATAAACCTTCCCATAAAAGACCTAAACAATGCAAAATGCTTCCAGATTAATATTATTGGGAATAAAGGCCCATACTTTAACATATGTAATGTTATTTTTCTGGGTTTGGTTAAATAGTGAAATGTATATTATTTATTACAGAACGAATCTTCACACTAAGCCACTAAAGTCTGTCAAATAACCGCAAATGGATAAGAAGAGGTCAAAGCTATCAGGTGCTCAGTTTAGAAAAAAGAGGAAAGAAGAAGAGGAGAAACGAGCAAAAGATAAAGGTATAGAGCTATGTCATCTACTCTTCACTGCTATATTGCACTGCTATTTTGTGATATAGCTTTCTGAGTCATTTGAAGTGTACTATTATGTATATAATTAGCCATTAACCAAGGAGGTTGTATTATTCATTTGTTTCCTATTCTAAAAGTTTAATAAATTGTGCTTAATAACATGTTAAATTAATTGTACTAGCCTATTCATGCATTGGTCTGTTATGTTCTATTTTACTATTTGCAGGGGCACTTTTGAAATATTTTGGACACCCTCTGCCACTAGCCAGGATGAGAAGCCGTCTACTTCTGCCATTATTGAGGCTGAGGAGCCATCTACCTCCTCAGCCTCACATATGTCTCCACAAATGCAGTCTGATCCTGAGGATGAAGACCCATTTGCTTCTACTTCTCCCAGGCAGGACTCTTCAGGTGAGTTTGTGTGCACATATGTCTGTGAGTGTGTGCGTGTGTGTGTATGTGTATGTGTATGTGTGTGCATCCCTGCAAAGCATTTTGCAAACAGTTATAAATTATAATGTTATTATCACTGGGTCTGGGTTACTGGGTATGTGTGGTGTTTCACCACCATAATTCCATAACACCACCACCATAACAAAGTGCTGTGAATAATGTGTTATCTAACTTAGGTGTGTATACTAATGAGTAATGCTCTTGTTCTTTCTATTAGAAATGCCTGGAGCAGAATCGCCTCCTGAGGATGAGTCTCTGTCCACCGACCCTGCTAACTGGCCTTCAGTTCTGACTGAGAGAATTCGGACACAACTGGTTTCCAGGGGACCAAGTCAAGTACCATCTGACTTTGTATTCCCTAGAAACGACAGTGACGGAAGAAGTTTCCACCATCAATACTTCAGGAAGTCATTGGTTAGTGGGGAAAATATAACCAGAAGTTGGTTGGTCTATTCCTTAAAAAACAACAGCCTTTTCTGTTTCTGTTGTACATTATTTTCCAAGAGGAAAATAAATTTAACAAGTTTGGGACTCTCGGACTGGAAGCATGCAAGCTCATTGCTCACATCACATGACAACAGTTCAGAACACCTAAATTCTATGAAAATCTGGAAAGAACTGGCAGTGAGGATGAGAAAGGGGGAGACCATTGACAAGCAGGAGATGGCACTTCTGGAGGCTGAGAAGTTGAGATGGAGAGCGGTGCTGACACGTCTCACTGCTATTGTGCATTCTCTGGCAGTTAGGAATTTGGCACTAAGGGGACATACAGAAAAATTGTTCTCACCATCAAATGGCAATTTTCTGAAAGAAGTTGAACTGATGGCACAATTTGATCCTATAATGCAAGAGCACATTAACCGTGTCCAAAAAGGGACCTCCAGTCACACCAGCTACCTCGGCCACCACATACAAAACGAACTCATTGATTTGTCGAGCAGCAAGACCATTTCAGCAATGGTGAGCGACATCAAACAATCAAAGTTTTTTTCAATAATTCTAGATTGCACTCCAGATATCAGCCACACTGAACAGTTGTCAGTTGTGATTCGGGTTGTGTCACTGGAGGGGAAGCCCCATATAAAGGAACATTTCATGGGGTTTTTGGAGGCAGAGGAGTCCACTGGTCAACATTTGGCATCTCTGATTCTGAAGAGACTGGAGGAGCTAAAAGTTCCTTTCATGGACTGTAGAGGACAATCATACGACAACGGGGCCAACATGAGGGGAAAAAACAAGGGTGTTCAATCCAGGCTCCTAGAAATTAATCCCAGAGCTCTGTTTGTTCCATGTGGGGCTCATTCTCTGAATTTGCTTGTGGCCGATGCTGCTAAGGGATCTATTGATGCCACAAGTTACTTTGGCATCTTGCAGAAGCTTTACAACTTGTTTTCAGCCTCCACACAACGATGGGCCATTTTGAAAAAACATGTGAACATCACATTGAAGATGTGGTCTGATACAAGGTGGGAAAGCAAGATCAAGAGTGTGGAGCCCCTGAGATATCAGGCAGCTGCAGTGAGAGATGCACTGATCGAGGTGAGGGACCACACCAAAGACTCTGTAATAAAGGTCGAGGCTCAATCTCTGTCAGAGGAGGTTGGGTCATACCGCTTCGCCATTTGTTCAGTGGTGTGGCATGACCTGTTGTGCCAAATTCAGCATGTGAGCAAGCAGATGCAGTCTCCTAGCATGCACGTTGATGTTGCAGTAAATCTCCTAAAAAAAACAGAGAGAGGTCTCCGCAATTACAGGGCAACAGGTTTTGTGGCTGCACAAATGGCAGCCACAGATATCTGTGAACAAATGAATGTGGAGGCTGTGTTAAAACAAAAACGGCTGAGGTCCACAAAGCGGCACTTCTCCTATGAAGCATCTGATGAGCCCTTGATTGATGCTTTGAAGAAGCTGAAGGTGACATTTTTCAATGCAGTGGTTGATGCTGCAACATCAGCCATTCAGGAAAGATTTTCCACGTTGGAAATTGTGGGAGAGAAGTTTGGAGTGCTGACACATTTCCAAAATCTCACATTTGAGGAGCTGACAGAACAATGTGTGAACCTTAGTACTACACTACACTTTAAGGGACAATCTGACTTGGATGGCAGAGAGCTTGCACAGGAGCTGAAGAACTTGCCTGACTTGCCATCAAAGACCATATCCTTGCTTGAACTGCTGACATTTATCCATGAAAGGGAGCTCTCTGAAATATATCCAAATTTGTGGACTGCTCTCAGAATTGGTCTTACTCTTCCAGTCACTGTTGCTGAAGCAGAGAGGAGCTTTTCAAAGCTGAAGCTCATCAAATCCTACCTGAGGTCAACTATGTCACAGGAACGCCTTACCGGTCTGGCCATCATCAGTATAAATCATACAATTGCTGAGCAGATTTCATATGATGATTTAATTCATGACTTTGCATCAAGGAAGGTAAGAAGAGTCAGGCTTTAGATGGCAGTTGTGCTGTGGTGCAATTTATTTTGTTTCTTGTTCAAAGTGTAGCGTAATAATTACCCTCTCTTAAGTGTCTTATTCTATTTATGTGATAGAGCATTTGTACAATTTAGAAATTTGATTCTCTAGTTTATTTATGGCAGTTGTGCAATTTAATTTGTATTTTTCCTGTTCATAGTATCATAATTACATTCTCTTAAGTGAGTTATTCTATTTACGTGATGAAGGATTTGTAAAATTCAGAAATTTGAGTCTTTGTTTTGGTTCTGAAGTTCCAACAATTAGTCCAATAAAAAGTTATTTTGTGAAAGAGTTATGTCTGTCCTTTATTTTGGGGGGATTCGAATGTGTGTGTGTTGGCGAACAGGGGGGGGGGCGCTGAAGGTGAGGTTCGCCCAGGGCGTCATGTAAGCTAGGACCGCCACTGTGTCTAGACCTAGTAGAAGATCTGACAGCAGAAGCTTTTATTGCTGCTTTCAGACGATTTTGTGCACACAATTCTGTACCCAAAACTATATGGTCAGACAATGCCACATACTTCAAATCTGGTGAAAGAATTATTCATCAGATTTGTGACAGTGAAACAGTACAAACTCATTTAACCAAACACAACATAACCTGGAAGTACATTCCTGTTAATACACCATGGTATGGTTCAATTTGGGAAAGAAACATACAAACTGTAAAGAACTGCCTTCAAAAGACTATTGGGACAAAACATCTACAACTTTTTGAACTCATGACTATTCTGTCAGAAATTGAAAATGTTGTCAACAACAGACCATTAACTTATGTGGGAGATGGTATTAATGAGCCAGAACCTCTCACACCAAACCACCTAATTAAGGGAGAAACAGTAAACATGTTACCAGAATCTGAACATAACAGTACAGAGGATCCAGATTGGGAAATAGGACACAAAGGACTCAACACAAAATACCAACATTTGACACAAATCAAGACTCAATTTATAACAAAATGGAGAGAAGAATACTTAACAAGTCTTAGAGAAAGACATAGACAATTAACAAAACAAAGTTGGAATGATTCAGTCAAAATTGGGGACATTGTGTTGATACATGACAAGACACCAAGACAACATTGGTCAATGGGAAAAGTCTTGGAACTCAAAACTGGTGAAGACGAAGTTACCAGGGTTGTAAAACTGAAAACAGCAACTGGTGAGACCACCAGAGATATCACATTACTATATCCTTTGGAGTGTGGGGCTAAATTAGAACCATTACCCCAAAGGGTGGATCAGGATACTATTGGGGAGGAATCTCTCAATGTGCCTGATGTAACTCAGACTAAACCAGACAGGCCTCAAAGAAAGACTGCTTTGAAAGCCAGAAAACTTTTACAAGAAAAAATTAAGACTGGTGACTTATAAAACTTATACAAACTGAGCAAAGTTAAAATGCTTAATAACTTTACTTTAATCCCATAAATTTCCTATACCTAAAGGGAGTCAAACTGATTGACATAACTTTAACTAAACTTGAGAAGTTGGCCTCTTGAACTTTCATATTTGAATAGGTCTTGAGTAACCTCTCTCTTCCTAAATTTCTACTTCATTCTTTTGATCCATTTTTTACATGTTTTACACAGTTTGTCAAAAAAAAAAAATTTTGATCTATAACATACAAATTTTTCTCCGGCTCCCCCCAGTATATGGAAAAACTATACGCACTCACAACATGGTATCATATGTGGTACATTTATTTCATAATTAAATATAAATTATTAATTAATTGAATTAAATATCTATACAAAAATGCCTCGGGATTGGCGACATAGCCTATTGGGAATGAAATAATTGAATTGTCATACGTACAAAGAACCTGTATGTATGAATCAGCCTCACATAGCAACAAGAAAACCCAATTTATTGTTTAGTCTACCACAGAAAAGTAGACTAAACAATATTTTGCTAGAACGGCAAATAATACACCAGAACCAAGGAACGGCTCTCAGGGCTGTTTATGTGACAGCGAACGCTTTAAACAGGGAAGATGTATAAAGTTTTCCCTCTAGTTCTGAGTGAATTCCTTATAATATAAAACCTAGTGACTATAAAAGGATAGGCCTATTCCTTCAGGGGTTTATATAGTGACTGCCTATATTAATTACCTTAAGTAAATTCGCCGCGTAACTCCATCGTGGCGGCCCTACACCGAAAATGATCGTAACGCCCTACATCGAAGCAAACCAAGGACCCAGCAAAAATAAGGTGAGGCAATTTCAGTTTTCATTAACATAAGGTGTCCCAAATCCCGGCGCTAAAATTACCGTAATCACTTAAATATAAAACGGTCCTTTAACAACCTACATATTCATAACTCTCTAACGAAAAAGCATAGGGCTTTTGTCGGTAACCCTCCACTGAAGTCTGTTGGAAATTTCCAACGGATGAGGGCACAGGCAATCAACCCATAGCCCTATATAGTTTTTTTCACAATGACCAAGACAGACCATTATTGGAAGATATACAAATAACCACTAGAGATATACAACAGGCAATAACAGAGCTACCGGGGAGTTCAGCCTCTGGTCCTGATGGAATTGGAGCCAAGATTCTTAAGGAATGCAAACATACTTTATCTCTGCCTTTGAAAATCCTGTGGAGATCCTCACTAGACACCAGTAGAATACCACCAATCATGAAACAAGCAAATATTACCCCAATCTACAAAGGAGGCAAAAGAAAGGAAGCCAAGAACTATAGACCCATATCTTTGACTTCCCATATTATTAAAATATTTGAGAAAGTCCTGAAAAGGCACATTGTCAGTTTTATAGAAAATGAACATCTCTTAGAAGACTTTCAACATGGCTTCAGACACAAGAGATCCTGCCTTACTGAACTTATAGACCATTGCAATACAATCCTACAATATTTGGGAGAAAACCACAATGTTGATGTCATCTATCTAGACTTTGCAAAAGCTTTTGACAAGGTTGACCATGGTATATTATTCCATAAACTAAAAGAACTTGGTATTTGTGGAAAAATAAGAAAATGGATCCATGCCTTTCTCTCTGACAGAAAACAAATAACAATTGTAAATGGAGCAAGATCTACAGAAAAAGAAGTGATTAGTGGAGTGCCGCAAGGCACAGTACTAGGACCAATTCTATTCATTATAATGCTAAACAATATAAACTGTGTCGTGATAATGTAATAATTATCACTGACCATTACTGCTTCCTTATATTATTAATATTGCATATGTGTTTCAGTGTTTGCTTCCACTAATTTTGTTTTCTGCTTTTCAGATGTATGTTATGTTTTGAGTTGAATAAAGCCTTGTTTACGGGTCTATTCTTTTCATATCAATTTATTCAACTCATTCAATGATTCAGTCATTTAGAGAAGTCATTTAGATTCAGCCATTCAGAGAGTCGATTAGCTTTGACATATTAGTTTAAAGTCACTTAGTCAGTTTTTGAAAATCAAAATATGGAACGTATATTATGCCCGGAAAAACTAGTCATTGATCCAAACGTTCCAAATGCGGAAAAAGAATTTAAGCACTGGCGAAGAACTTTTGAAAATTTCATCACAGAATGCGGAGATCAGGCCCCTGATAGAAATCGTTGTTTAGCAAGATATGTATCGGCTGATATATATGAGCACATTGCCGACGAGACGACTTATGGTGCCGCCATGGCGGTGCTTGAGAAACTATATGTAAAGAAAAAGAATGTAATATTCGCTAGGCATCTTCTCGCCACAAGACGACAACAGGTGTCTGAATCGTTGGACGAATTTCTCCAGGAATTGCACAGACTCAGCAAGCATTGCGATCTGAAACCTGTATCGGCGGAAGAATACAGAGTGGAACTTGTTCGTGACGCCTTTATCAACGAACTCTCCTCTGCGGTGATCCGGCAGCGTCTTTCGGAGAATGAAACCCTGACTCTCACGCAGGCATACGACCGGGCTAGAGCTCTTGACCTTGCGCAACGTAACTCAGAATCATACCAATCGGTTGGTCAATTCACTGCGGTCACAGAACTCTACCAGCCGTCTGGGGACACAACCACGTCAGCCTCTCAGCAAAATGATCAGACTGAGCGTTCTACGATTGCTGTTGCTACCGTAAAAAAGCAACAGTGTTGGTTCTGTGGGGGTGGTATCCATCCCCGAGCCAAGTGTCCAGCCAAGAACTCTGATTGTTCATCATGTGGCAAAGTGGGTCACTGGGCGAAGGTCTGTCAGTCCAAGACAACTAAAAGAATTACCGCATCTATCTTTTCCCCCTCCCTCTGCTCAATCATAGCTGCAGTTCCACAGAGCCTGCGTTACTCTTGCATCACGGTTACGATCAATGGGCATCCAATTCCAGCCCTTGTCGACTCAGCAAGCACTAACAGCTTTATAAATGAAAAGGTCGCTCGTCGACTGCAGCTTTGTATTGAACCAGTACAGCAAGATATTACCCTAGCTATGACTTCAGTAGTCGCTCCCGTGACTGGGATCTGCATTACGGATTTGCAATTGAGCAACTGCGATTACCCGAGAACGCGTCTTGGAGTAGTGAGAGATCTATGCGGTGATATCATATTTGGCATAGACTTCCAGAAGCAGCATTCTTCGGTGACAATTGACTATGGTGGAGAGAAGCCCGAGCTCCGAATTTCCAATCAAAATAATGCCACCTGTTGTTTGATTGCAGCGGACATACCAGAGCCTCTCCTATTCGCTAACATGAAGAGGGACGCTAAACCAATAGCCACAAAGTCTAGAGGCTTTGGCTCGACGGACCGAGAATTCATCGCCCAGGAGATCCGCAACCTCCTCTCCGAAGGTATTATCGAGCCTAGCACATCGCCCTGGAGAGCGCAGATAGTCATCGCAAAGGATGAGACAGAGCGCCACAGGAAGCGACTCTGTATCGACTACTCATGTACGGTCAATATCTATACTGACCTCGACGCCTACCCGCTTCCTAGAATTCAAAACATGATCAATGATTTAGCAAAGTATAAAGTTTTCTCGAAGTTTGATTTGAAGAGTGCATATTATCAAATACGTATCCATGATTCGGATAAGCCTTTTACTGCATTTGAAGCAAACGGAAAATTGTACCAGTTCACCCGGGTACCATTCGGCGTTACTAATGGAGTTGCAATCTTCCAAAGGGTCATCGACAAATTCGTTGAGGAAGAGGGTCTCTGTGGCGCATTTCCTTACCTAGATAATATCACTATCGCTGGACGGGACCAAAAGGAACACGACACTAATCTTGCAAACTTCATTGCGGCGGCTAGACGAAGGAATCTGACCTTCAACAAGTCAAAATCGGTAATATCAGCGCCATCAATCAACATATTTGGCTATCAACTAGAAAACGGTCTGATCAAACCGGATCCGGACAGGTTAAAACCACTTCAGGACCTCTTACCTCCTCCTAATTCTTCAGCGCTTCAGCGGATCCTTGGCATGTTTGCGTATTATGCGAAATGGATTCCTGAATTCTCCGATAAGGCTCGACCACTGTATCAAGCAAAAACGTTTCCTTTAAACCCCGAAGCCATTACAGCTTTTAATACCTTAAAGAAACTGCTCGGAACTGCCGCTCTTAGTAGCATTGATGACACGATTCCATTCGTTGTGGAGTGTGACGCTTCCGACGTGGCTGTGTCGGCCACCTTGAACCAGGATGGTCGCCCGGTCGCCTTTATGTCTAGAACATTAAATGTGAGCGAAACGCACTATCCTCCCGTGGAGAAAGAAGCAACAGCCATAATCGAGGCTGTTAGAAAATGGTCTCACCTTCTATCTGGTCGACATTTCACCATCGTTACTGACCAGCGCTCTGTGGCTTTTATGTTGGACAATCGGAAAAGGACGAAGGTCAAAAATGATAAAATACAAGGATGGAGACTCGAACTAGCTTCTTTCAGTTACTCGATTCGTTATCGGCCAGGTAAAGATAACGTCGCTCCAGATGCACTTACTCGAGCCTTCTGTGCTTCGCTTTCCCCATCAAGCCGCCTCACGGACATACATATTGGTCTATGTCACCCGGGTGTCACTAGGATGTTGCACTTTGTTCGGTCGAAAAACCTACCATTCTCTACCAGTGACGTAAGAAGTGTGTGCTCGTCTTGTCGTGTATGTGCGGAAATAAAGCCAAAGTTCTTCAGGCCGGCGAAAAGTACCCTTATCAAGGCGACCCATCCCATGGAGAGATTAAGTATTTATTTTAAGGGGCTGGTCCCATCCCGTACCAGAAACAAGTACTTATTCACTGCGGTGGATGAGTACTCTCGATTCCCTTTCGCCATTCCCTGCCATGACATGACGTCCCAGACTGTCGTGAGGTGCCTCGACTCAGCAAGCACTAACAAACTTTATTCACTCTGATCGAGGACAAGCGTTTCTGTCACGTGAGGTGCAGGAATATCTCACTAGTCGTGGAGTGGCGACCAGCAAGACAACCCCATACCATCCTATAGGAAATAGCCAGATTGAACGTTACAATGGCATAATCTGGAAATCCGTGTGTTTGGCCGTGAAGTCTTATGACATACCTGAAGACGAATGGGAGTTGGTTCTGCCTCAGGCCCTCCATTCTGTTCGCTCTTTGCTATCCACCTCTACCAACATGACCCCGCATGAAACGTTCTTTGGCTTTACAAGAAAGTCATGTCAGGGCACATCGCTACCGACCTGGTTGATGACTCCTGGTTCTGTTCTCCTGCGTCGATTTGTCAGATCCCACAAGAGTGAGCCATTGGTGGAGGAAGTCGAGCTCTTGCAGGCTAACCCGACATACGCACACGTTAAGTACCCAGATGGCCGTGAGTCTTCAGTGTCCCTACGGGATTTGTCACCCTGTCCTACTATTTCACCGCCTGCACCAGGCCCCACCACCGCATCACCTATACATCGGAGTGACAATATGCTCGGGATGCACCTCCTAGTTTTCCTACAGATGCAGCAGATATGCCAGACAACATCGCTCTTCCTTCTGCTCATCCGGACAAACCAGTATTGCGACGTTCCACTCGAGAGCGTCGAGAGCCCCAACGTTATGGATGGTGATTTCTCTGCTAGGCGGGGAGAATGTCGTGATAATGTAATAATTATCACTGACCATTACTGCTTCCTTATATTATTAATATTGCATATGTTTCAGTGTTTGCTTCCACTAATTTTGTTTTCTGCTTTTCAGATGTATGTTATGTTTTGAGTTGAATAAAGCCTTGTTTACGGGTCTATTCTTTTCATATCAAACTGTAACCTAGGAAGCTCTCTCCTGTCATTCGCAGATGATACCAGAATACTAAGACCAATTACAGAAAAAGAAGACTGTGTAGAGTTACAAAAAGATCTACAAACTATATATGCATGGGCAGATGCAAACAATATGGCCTTCAATGAAGACAAATTTGAACTAATTAAGTATGGACCAAATAAATACCTGAAAGAACAATTCAACTACACTGGACCCACAGGAAAAGATATTGTACAAACTGATCATGTCAGGGATCTAGGGATTATATTATCTGAAGATGCAACATTCAACAGGCACATTGACAAAGTAACCTCATTATGCAAACAACTAATAGGATATATACTGAGGACATTCAGAACTAGGGACAGTATGACCATGCTTACCCTGTGGAAATCACTTGTCCTTCCACGCATTGACTACTGCTCTCAATTATGGTTTCCCCACAAACAAAATGAATTGCAAAAATTGAGGGCCTACAAAGAACCTTTACCTCGTATATTAAACAACCTGATGGGCAACAGGTGAGTAAAAACAAATTAAACTACTGGGATAGGCTCAGAGGCCTCAACCTTTATTCCATAGAGAGAAGGTTTGAGAGATACATCCTAATCTACACCTGGAAAATTCTAGAAGGGCTTTTAGTTGCCCCCAATACTGAACCAATTGTGCCCACCTTAACAAGAACTGGAAGAATGTGTAAAAAATATCACCTCCCACCAAACAGTCTGAGAAGGATTCAAACCCTTCAATATAATAGTATCTCTAGGCAGGGTTCTCGCCTGTTTAACTCCTTGCCTCAGTACCTTAGAGATATAAGTGCAGTCCCAGTAGATACTTTTAAAAAACACTTGGACATGTTTTTAGCCAACATACCCGACCAACCCACAGTGTCAGGGTATTCCTCTGCCAGACCAACCCCCACAAATTCAATAGGGGACCAAATCGTATGGCAGGAGCGAAAGAAAAGAGGGTTGGCGACCCCGTCGTGGCCCCGCCTCAGGAGGCGCTGAGCGGACTTCGAGGGAGCAGCGCACCCTTGAGGCAGAAGCGCTTTAAGGTAAATTTAAGGTAAATGGACAAGTGAGAAATAGCTTGACAAGAGGAATTCCTAATGGGGACTGGGAAAAATTGCAAGATGGCACAAGTACAAAGTTCCAGAGTCAAGAGCATTGGAGCCTTCTCTGGAGTGTACAAGAAGTAGTGATCAGAAGTGATAAGTCTTTTCTTGTGAACAGATTTGTTTTATTGAGTGCCCAGTGTTACCAGTTGAATAAGTGGTTTTTGTTGAAGTGTCTAAAAAATAGCGTTTGGTGCATTCTTAACTAAATTACCTTGTGTTATTAATCATTCATTAACACATATATTTAATTTATTGATTTTATTCATTACTATATTATTTGACTAAACCAAGGCTAGTGCACGTGTCTTGCCTTTTTTTTTTTAATGTATTAGAAAACGAGGTTTAATAAGGTTCATTTTGCCTTGTTTGCCTTGCTTGTTTTTTTTAATCTATTAGAAAACGAGGCTTAATAAGGTTCATTTTGCCTTGCTACGGGAATCATCAAATAGGGTGCGGTCACCCTCCGTGGGAAAAAGAAAAAAGTCAGTCGAATAGCGGACAGATAAGTTTTATTAATACCTTTTCTTTTACAGATCCTTCGTCGGTAGCTTAATTAAGTATATATTAATTTAGTATAAATTTGTTATAAGAACGTGTTTCTGCATTTCAAGAACATTTTTGAGGGCTTGCGCAGGTGACGGCACAATAAGCATGTGATAGACCTACGTTGTAATTTATTAATTTCCAAACTTTTTGGTTTAAATTAATTAATAGCATGGCACCCCTGTCAGGTACTTGCAGTCCCTGTGAATGGAAATTTGCCGCTTACGCATTTACTTTGGCTAATAATAATGAACAGTTATCGGACAGATAAGTTTTATTAATACCTTTTCTTTTACAGATCCTTCGTCGGTAGCTTAATTAAGTATATATTAATTTAGTATAAATTTGTTATAAGAACGTGTTTCTGCATTTCAAGAACATTTTTGAGGGCTTGCGCAGGTGACGGCACAATAAGCATGTGATAGACCTACGTTGTAATTTATTAATTTCCAAACTTTTTGGTTTAAATTAATTAATAGCATGGCACCCCTGTCAGGTACTTGCAGTCCCTGTGAATGGAAATTTGCCGCTTACGCATTTACTTTGGCTAATAATAATGAACAGTTAGTTTGCAGGTTGTGTTCAAGCATGGAAGTGCTGAGGAGTGAGTTAGAACGTGAGAGGGAGGCCAGAGTGAGGCTTGAAGAAAGGGTGATGCTCCTGATGGCAAAATTAGAATCCCTTGATACTTCAGTTATGACCCCTCCTGCCCCAGTTTCTACTAGTAATATAAATAGTATGGTACTAATAGCCCTCTCTCTTACCCTAGTTCCCAAATCTTCATTCAAGTGCATAATGGAGCCCCATTGAGAAAACCTAAAACTTGTCTACCAGTAATAACAAACAAGTTTTCTGTTTTAGGTTTTGAAGATGATGATGAACCAGAAATACGACTCGTTGGTGATTCAATTGTTCGAAGGCAGCTCGAGGAATTCTGTGGGAGAAACCCTCATCATAGGCGCCATTACTGCTACCCTGGTGCAAGGGTGGAGGATATAACTAATAGTGTTGACTATTTTACAGACGGAACCTCTGAGGACACAATGTATGTTAGTCATGTCGGTACTAACACTGTTTTAAATTCTAGAGTGGAAGAGCTGCTGGCTAGGTACAGGGACTTACGAGAGCGACTAAAGGAAAACACTAATAAGTTTGTTTTAACAGGTATACTTCCTCAAATTAGCCAATATAGCGATTTCTACAGCAAGGCGACCTATATCAACAATAACCTAAAGTCTCTTTGCTAACAGGAAGGAGTGCATTTTGCGAATTTTTGGAAGTTTCTACAGCAAGAGGGATTTGTTCCTCAGAGATGGACTTCATCTTAATGACATTGGAGCTGCGCATTTAGGAAGACTTTCATAATACTCTCTCTTCTTTTCAGGCTGCTGTAACTCGAATGGTCCCAGCGTAATTTCCTCAAATTTCCCTTGCGCTCGCGAAGGTATTGCAATTACAAACAATTTGAAGGTTCTATCCTTAAATGCTCATAGCCTACAAAATAAAATAATTTAATTTTTTTCTTTAATTGTTTGTGAAAACTATGATTTAATTGCGATAAATGAATCGTGGCTTAGCACTGAAACACGTGACTTTGTAGGGGAGTATGAAATTAGAGGTTATAGACTTTGTTAAAAACAGAATAGGCAGGCGAGGAGGCGGTATTATGTTGTATATCAAAGATGATATTGCGAACATTATAGAAGTAAAGCACACATTTCCAGAACCGATAGATTCGACTATAGCAGAACTTAAATTGAACAATTTCAAACTTCTTGCCATTATATATAGGCCCCCTAATCAAACAGCTGATACAGACAAAGCGTTATATCGTGAACTAAAGAGAATAATTAATAGGTAGTGAGCAGGCTTTAGTTATGGGTGACTAATTGCACCATTGTGAATTACGATACAATGCAGGGAGACACGGAAGGTAATCGTTTAGTTAATTTTCTCGAGGATAACTTTCTTATTCAAAAGGTTGGGGAACCTACGAGGTTGGACAGTATTTTAGATTTAGTAATAACTACGGATGATAGGCTAATTACTGATCTTCAAGTAATAGAACCGTTAAGCAATAGCGATTACAATATGGTAGAGTTTGTCCTCTCAGTAAGTCACTTGAAACCAGCTAACTCGACTAAAATTCCTAACTTCCAGCACGCAGACTTTTGTAAATTTCGTAATAAATTGTCACACGTCAATTGGGAAAACGTAATGGGGAACTCCAACGCAAAACTAATGTGGGAATCGTTTGAAACAGTATTTAGGACTATAAATGAGGAATGTGTACCGTACAAAATTAAGCGTGTGAAAGTAAACAACAAGCCCTTGTGGTTTACTTCTAGAGTGAGAGATATTATAAAGAGTAGAGATAGGGTTTATGGGCTACATAAGTGCAATAAAGACAATTTGTGGTTACGAAACAACTATATATCTCTAAGGCGTGAAGCGAAAAGTGTAATAAAAAAGTCCAAGCGTGAATTTGAAATTTCCATAGCTCGTGATGGCAAAGAAAACCCCAAGTGATTCTTTCAATACATCAACAATAGGAAACCAGTAAAATGTGTCTTGGGGCAGTTGAAAAATTTTAATGGAGAGCTAGTTTCTGAAAACAAGCAAATCGCTACGGTACCTTGCTAAACAAATTTTTTACATCAGTTTTTACTGTAGAAGATGTAACGAATATCCCTACAGTCATAGATATAATACCTTTTGATAATGGTAATACTTTGGATAATATTGTGGTTAGTGAAAGAGAGGTAATGCGCTATACAGGTATACCTCGTTTAACAATCATTCACTCAACGATCACTCGCTTTAGCGATCTATTTTTTTAACACCTTTTCTCGTAAAAATGATTGGCCAAAATTCGGTTTAGCAATCGCTACGATGGGCAAAGTTTGGTTTCTGGTACTCCATGGGTCCATCTCTAACTTCATTTATCTAATCAAAATGGCTGCCATGCGCAAAAATGGATTTATCCTCCTCTGTGCAGGTTTCCCGACCCGCACACCCCTAAGTGGCCATTCCCTGCTCTTCTTTCTCACCTCACCAGTGTTTTGAGTCACTTGTCCTTCTGCATCGTTGTGTAAGGTTGCACACAATTGTGATCATTGTGTTATTCGCCGCCTTTGTGAAGTGCAAAGCAACGTTGTACAGCCTGTTTAGTACTAATTTGGATTGTTTAAGCGATAATTTGGATTGTGCTAAGCGACTGTAAACACTGAAAATGACAGGTAAGTGTGTGGCTGCTTCCCCTGCATCGTCGGGTAAGGCTAAGCTCTCTCGTAAGTCCTTGACTTTGGAAGTTAAGCTGAACATTATTAAACGCCACGAGAGTGGTGAAGGGACGATCTCCATCACGAGCGCGCTTGGCCTAGCCCAGTTGACCATCTCGACCATCATCAAGAAGGCTCCTGAGATGAAGGTCTCAGCAGAAAATGTGATTTCTAGCAGCACCACGAGGATAACTAGGGCACGTTATCCAGTGATGGAGAACATGGAGAAGCTACTCCAGATCTGGATCGAGGGTGAAACTCCCCGCCACATGCCTCTCCCTACCACCATCATCATGGCCAAGGTTGCGAGTCTGTGGGAGGACCTGCGGAAAGACTTGGGCCCTGAGAGGCCTGCTTGTACTGTGGAGACCATTCAGCGTGACATTGTTCAGCTGTCGTAACAGGCTGGCTTTGATGAGGTGGACCACGGCAACATTGAGGAACTTCTGGACAGCCATGCACAGGAGCTCAACAATGAGGACCTCATCCACTTCAAGCAGCAGCAAACACTGGAGGAGTCTGAGGTGGAACCACACGAGCCACCCAAGTCACTCACTCTCCCCCTTCTGCGTGACATTATTGCGCAGTTTGATGATTGCCTTACCAAGTTGGTAGAGAATGACTCCAATCCCAACAGGAGTGCTGAGGTTACGCGCATCGTGGAACAGGGCATCTGCTGCTACCGCGAAATGTACTATGCAAAGAAGAAGAAGGCACGCCAGGCAACCATCACAAGCTTCTTCAAACCCAAGATGGAGTCAATGTCACCAGAACCAACACCTTCCACCTCAGGGTTCACTGTCTTCAGGGCCAGAGTGAGAGACAGAGAGAGTGACCTACCCCAACAACATTCAGTCCTCCAGTCTCGGGAAGGACACCTGATGATGAACTAGCTTGTGACCTGGACTTTATTTGGTGTGTTATCTATTTGTTCATTTGTCCTAACCTAACTTAAAATTGTGTGGTTTCCTTTATGTGGTACTTGTGGACAGCAATCATGATCGCTGTCCACAAGCAATTAGTAGCACAAGTAATTAGTAGCACATCTATAAACAGGTTTAAAAATTGATTAGACGCATATGTTGATAGATTGGATATAGTTTAAGGTAGTAAAATTAAGGCTTTGTGGTTTGGAACCCACGTAAAATTGTAGGTCCTCTCTGTCACCACGGAGGACATGCACAATACACAATTACGAACACAGTTAGGTAGACCAGCCATGAGTGGATCCTAGGGTCTTTGTTGGTCGGAAACATTATAAATAGTAAAACCTCAATATTTGCAGATGATACAAAATTGGGACAAAATGCAAGATCTTTAACAGGTGCCATGAAAATGCAAAAGGACAGACATTGATAAAGTAATTGCTTGGGCAGATAGATGGGAGATGAAATTTAATGTGGAAAAGTGTAGTCATGCATGTTGGTCATGACAATCCAGAATTTGAGTATAACATGGATGGAAGTTGGATAAATAAAGAAAAAAAGGAGAGATTTGGGTGTCATTGTGAATCATGATCTTAAACCTACAACTCATTGTATTAAATTAGAAATAAGACTAATGCTAGATTGAACCTAATGCAGAAACATATAGAATATAAATCGCCAGAAGTTATAAGTAGGCTCTACACTTCATACGTGAGGCCTCTTATTGAGTATTGCATTCAGTTCAGTAGTCCTTATTTAGAGCAAGACAAAGACAGACTAGAAAAAGTACAAAAGAGAGCCACAAGGATGATACCATGCCTTAGACACCTTAGTTACAAAGAGAGATTGGAGCACCTAAACATGTTTTCCCTAAAGCGAAGAAGGTTACAAGGTGATATGATAGAAGTATATAAAATAATAAATGAGTTAGATAATATAGACTTGCACTCTCTTTTTACAAAGGATAAGAATGATAGGACAAGAGGCCATGGCCTTAAGCTTTTTCAGCAAAGATGTAAATCACAGTTAGTACAACATAGTTTTTCAAATAGAATAGTAAAATTCTGGAATAGCTTAGATGAAGAAGTCGTGAGTTCCTATACTTTGGAGACTTTTAAGAATAAACTAGATAAATTAATGACTGAAAGAGGTATTTGGTAATGACGTTTTGCTGGAACTGGTAATGGTGTGGAGAAGAGGTTTGTGAACCCCTCCCACATATACATATATATGATACACACAGACAGTGCATGGAACAAGGAACAAGGAAGAGTTCCTTGTTCCATGCACTGTCTGTGCGTATCATAAAAAACTCAGGGGACCATTCTGAGTTCATTCCCATCTTGAAACGGACATGTTATGTGCCTTGAAAAGTGGACGCTCAATTCTGCCAGTTGAGGTTTAAGTTTTGTTTTTTGGCTAAAAATATAATAGTTACCCCTTTTTTCTTTGATGTATTCAATCTGACGTGAAAGCAGCGAGTCTTTTGCTTATATTGAGGTTCTAAATGTAGCAGGGCTAGGCTGCTTTAAACCCTAGATCCATGTCCCAAAGCTGGATCCTGTCTGCTTTGCAGATAGCTGGTGAGGGAAGCTATATTTATGGGACCTCTTTGCGAGAGACCCGTTGCCCACGTCGGGCTAGCATCATGAAAAAGAAACTATGGTATTTGTCATTTACCATTACTTATTCGGACTATAGTGGATTTAATTATCCCAGAAGAGTTCCTTGCTCCATGCACTGTCTGTGTGTATCATAAAAATCTCAGGGAACCATTCTGAGTTCATTCCCATATATATATATATATATATATATATATATATATATATATATTATTTTTTATTTGGGTAAATCTCATCACCCACACAGAGTGATGGGATGTAGGGAGGCAGCATCTTGGGTTAGGGGATACTCTCTGTCTTTATACCCCCCATTTAAAGAGATTTCTCTGCTGAGCGGTGCCCCCCATAGCACTGTGATGTATGAAAGACTCATTATGTTCACTTGCCTCTTAGACACCTTTAAATGGGAGACCCTGAATGGGTGTACATTCAAATACTCTATACAGTCTTTACAGTCCCACCTACTCCTTTTATCTTAATTGTAGACCTTGTATTATATTATTCAGGTTATAGCCATATAGATCCATGGACCACCGGTGAATTTGTAGTTTCGACCAACCACGGAATTTTTTTATGAAAGATACGTCATTGGAGAGCTTCAAATTCTGAACAACTTTTTTATTTACCATTTTGCTCGCAAATTAACGACAGTTGAATAAATTAACAGAACCGTTTTAGCCAATCAGCTTCGTTCTACAGGGTGAGTCAAAAGTTTCCATACATAGGCAAAATGGTCGTGATAAATAAATGATTATTTATTTTTTATTTTTTTGCAGGTGATGTGCTGAGATGCCTTTGTCCCAAGAAGAGCGTATAGAGATCATTCTTTTGGCAGGATCAGGAAGCTGTCGCAAGGTTGCCGAGGATTTTAACAGGAGACGCCCCCGGCACGCACATCACACACGACACCGTTGCCAAACTCATTGAGAAATTCAAGAAGACTGGAAGTGTTGCAGACCAACCGAGAAGTGGCCGTCCACGAACAGCCACCGATGAAGGCACAGCGACCATGGTGATCATTTTGTGACTTACAAGTGATTGCATAATAAAGTGACCATTTTGCCTATGTATGGAGACTTTTGACTCACTCTGTAGATCGCGCCACACGCACAGCGCTTTCATATGAAAGCAGTTTGAAAATGGCGAGTCTGTGTGGTGGATGCAGTTACAATTACTGGGTTTTTATTAAGAAATTTTATCTTGATAACGAAGCTGCACTGCAATTTTATGACATCACGGCGTCCTTCCTTCTTCTGTACAGTGCCCGGTGCCCGGACTGCAAACTTCCCTGTGCATATAGGGAAGACAGGCATTCTTGGTATTGTGGGCGGTGGACCAATATAGCCAAGACAAAGAGGAGAAGGCAGTGCAATTTCTATACTTCTGACTACAAAGGAACTTTGCTTGACGAAACTCATCTCAAGCCGTCGGAAATAGTGTGTTTTGTTAACCACTGGCTACAGAAAGAGTGGAATCACAACACTATTTTTCAATGTTTGAACTGGTTTTCGCACACGAGTGTTGACTAGCAAAGTTTTTGTTCTGAGGTGACTGAGTGGTGGTTTGACAATCAAGACTCGATTGGTGGTCAGGGAATTGAGGTGGAAATTGGCGAAACATTATTTGTGAAGCGCAAGTTCGATCGTGGTCGGCTGGTGAGGCAAGTTTGGATCTTCGGGGTATTGAGCGGATCTCAAAGAAGTGCTTTATTTTGCCTCTTGACCAGGATAGGAGTGCTGCCACGCTAGTACCCATCATTAAGCAGTACATCCAGGGCCGTTTCCTGGCATAAGCAGACTAAGCGGCCGCTTAGGGCCCCGCTACTACTTGGGGGCCACTGATGTGGCAGTCAACCTCCTCACAAAAACAAAAGACTCACTCACCAGCTACAGAAACACAGGTTTTGTCGCAGCACAAGTCGTAGCTAGGGACATATGTGAGGAAATGAATGTGGAGGCTGTGCTGAAGGAGAAGAGGCTCAGATCCACAAAAAAGTACTTTGCTTACGAAGCTCCTGACGAACCATTTACAGAAGCCTTAAAGAGGCTGGAAGTCAAATTTTTTAATGTGGTGGTGGATTGTGCCATCGGGTCAATAAATGAGAGATTCAAAACATTAGATGATGTGAGGGACATATTTGGGGTTCTCCTAAACTTCACCACAATGAACAAGGAAGACTTGTCCTGCAAGTGTGAAAAGCTCTCTAAGATACTGAGCTCTGGAGCGGACTCTGACATTGATGGAAGAGATGCGGCGTCGGCCAGTTGTGGCAATCGAGCAGAGGGCCTCGAATACAGCACCTTCTTCGCATATTGCATGTGAATTCGCTACTATCTCGACTCTTGATGGTTTGTGCTTGCTCCTACACACTGCTTCAAAGTGGTTCTCACGAATGCAGTGGCTGCATTTGTGGCCATAGGCTGGGCAGTCTTTCTTTCGGACTCTGCCTGGGGCACTTTTGCCGTGCCCTTTCCTGCCGCAATATGAGCACACCTCATGGTTGCCGACTGTCATCTCCTTCAGAGCGTCCTTCTTGTTCCGTCTGTAGGCGCTGTTAGCAGCCTCGACGCCCTGAGAGTCGAGGAGACGTGATGCTGAGCGCTTGCCGGATTCTTTAGCCTCGACGAACTGGAAAACCTGCTCTAATGTCATGTTCTGGTTCGTGTTGCCGAGTAGGTCCAGTTGAATCTCGGGGTCCTCAATGCCGTGGGTCAGGACGTCGCGCAAGATGGCCTCCGTGTAGTTCATATCCGCATCGCAGCTAGAGCATTTGGTGATGTACTTGCATACCCCTGCCTGGCCACGGAGTCGGGCGCCGAATGAACGCACGGTTTCGTCACGGTCTTTGCGCATGTTGTGCAGCGCCACTCTAGCAACCATGGTGCTCTCTTCTCTGACTGCGAGTTTCTTTATGGCTGCGAGCACATCATTCTCACTTTTCCCTGTCAGACTACCACCGGCTGATCGTGTGAGGTCTTTGCGAAGGAGTTCATCGCAGCACTCCAGTAGCTGCACCACTTTGTCACGACCCGTGATTTTGGTGGCATCCACATAGTCCATCCATCGCGATGTGAAGTAGGACCATTCCTCGCTCGTACCAGCTGAAGATATTGTTGGTCTCTTCACCTTCTCCACTTGGGCCGTGGCGCCGGCAGTGGACACGGAATGGACAGTGCAGTGGGCTGTGAGAAGTGCTGCTACAATGGCGTTGCTGTGTGCGGGGGGTCTCATATGCGCACCCCTCAACTGGACATTTCACCACGGGCATGTTGACCTGTTGAGATTCACTATTGTTTTGTATAAAGTTCCATCATAAATAAGATTCCACTTTTTGTTATTACGTTTATTGACCAATATCCATAACGCTAAACAATGATGGAACTCTGAAACATAAAAACAAAACATAAACACATACATGAAAAATAAAGGCATCAACATGAAGACACTAATCAATAATAATGAATATTCTCTAGAAATTAAGAACTTGCCGACTTTACATTCACACATGACTACATTGGAGTTTCTCTCCTTCATTCATCAGAAGCAACTGGAGGAACTATACCCCCCAATCTCTGGGTTGCACTAAGAATTGCCTGCATTCTACCTGTGACAGTAGCGTCAGCCGAGAGGAGCTTCTCTAAGATGAAGCTAATCAAGAACTACCTCAGATCATCAATGGGGCAGGATCGCCTTAGTGGCCTTGGCATCATAAGCATCAACCAGGACGTTGGCAGGGAGATTTCATATGATGATATTATTGATGATTTCGCCTAGAAAAAATCTAGAAGGCAAAAATTTTGAAGATACAAACTGTTCTGTATAACTGTTAGCTATTACACGATTGTATCGTAGAGTTAGTAATTGTTTGGTAGTTGATAATTGCATTATTTTTTTATACGTAGTTCCGTGTCATTTATTCTAAATAATGTATAAGCTAATTTTCAGGAATTTCATGAAGAGTATTTTTTCTGTTTGTCTTCTGAAAGTACATATTTGTTGTTTTGTTTCATTAAAATTGTTTCATAATTGTTTTTTGTTAACACAGCCATTTTTTGTATGTGTGTGCTGAGGTGATGTAGTAAGGCGTGAGTTGGTGGATGGAGGGGTGGGGCCTCAAATGGGTATACATCCACACTCAGAACATCGAGCGGTTGTGGCTAGATCTTAAACAGTGGACCAAGCGGCCAGGGTTGAGGAGCGAGTATTTCAAACAGTACTTTTCTCGGTATTTATTCCTCCATACTTTCAAGAAACAGCTGCATCACCATTTCTTCGTCGAGGCCGCTCGATTATACCGCCCACAGTCGGACAGGAGGCGACCAGCTGGCCTTCCCGCCATCCCACTCCTGCAGGACGACGACTCTGACCATCAATCAGACAACGAGGACGCACCACACAGTCATCTAGGACCCTCGGAACCTTCAACGAAACCATAACCATCGACATCTCGCCAATAAGGTAAGGTGATCTATCTATTTGTGAGTTACCCCCAGTTAATTGAATATCAGGTTAGGTCAAATAAATGCCCGGTTAGGTCAAATAAATGCCCGGTTAGGTCAATTGAATGCCAGATTAGGTCAACTGTACGCCCTTGACGATTGGTTAGGTTAAGTCATATTTTCCTTACTTTTAACGAAAATATCGTGTAAACTTTAAATAGCTGTAACTTTTTTAATATTCATTTGCGACAAATTTGCATTGAAGAAAAGTTTCTTAGAATTGTCGAAACTACCTATTGTAAAGACAAAATTCCTAAGATTCCGTGGTTGTACGAAACTGCAAATTTACCCTCATTTCTGTCGCAAATTACTCGTTTCCGCGGCCCCCTACCCAAAAAGCCCGATTTCCCACGGCCCCCCTTGTTCAACTGTCGTTCATTTGCGAGCAAAATGGTAATTAAAAAAGTTGTTCAGAATTTGAAGGGCTCTCGAATGACGTATTTTTCATCAAAACATTCCGTGGTTGGTCGAAACTACAAATTGACCAAAACTTCTTGTGATGAGATAATCATAAATTATGATGTCTACAATTAGTACGGTAGTGGTATTGATGAAAGATCCACAATATCCAAAGTTTTGAAGTTAATGTGTGGGGCCGCGCAGTTAATTTTCCGCATTTATATTATTTTTATATTAGTTACCGACAAACCAATTTTGCGCGTACCAAATTGTATATATTTTATCATTGTGTAATTTTAAGAATCATATATAATCTTTATAAATAAGTATTGTACATAAATTTATATATATATTTAATTAATTCAGCTGTATATAAAATAACAAAATCTTCTGTAAAATAACCCCAGGCCAACAAGACTCAATAAACTCTGAAAACGACCGGCTTTTCCTTCAAGATGCTAACCTTCCAAACGACAGGGAGAGAAGAGGACACGAGAGGCCCCTAAAAGAGATACCCCTAAAAGAGATAGCCTGCCTCTCGTATCCTTCATTCTTCCCGGCAAATACAAGTAGCACCAAGAAGGAACCAGCTACAATTGGTGACCCCGGAGTGACCCGAAGCAGCCAGCGGAAGCAGCATCCTTCAGTCGCCGGGCGGAACAAACCGAAGCCACGCCTCTTCGCCGCCCACCCGTAGTAGCCAGTCGGAACCGAAGCAGCAGCAGACCCGAATTACATTCCCGCAAGATGGAATCAGGAGTGCACCATGTCACCATCAAGCCACCCACGTTCTCTGAAGCGTCGGCCGCAGGATGGTTCTCCATCATGGAGGCACAATTCCACATTTCCAGAATAACATCCGAAGAAACCAAACTTTAAGCCGCTTCAATCAACCAAACCAAACTTTAAGCCACTTCAATCAACCAAACCAAACTTTAAGCCACTAAAATCAACCAAACCAAACTTTAAGCCGCTTCAAGCAACCAAAACCAAACTTTAAGCCGTTTCAATCAACCAAACCAAACTTTAAACCGCTTCAATCAACCAAACCAAACTTTAAGCCGCTTCAATCAACCAAAACCAAACTTTAAGCCGTTTCAATCAACCAAAACCAAACTTTAAGCCGCTTCAATCAACCAAACCAAACTTTAAGCCGCTTCAATAAACCAAACTTTAAGCCACTTCAATCAACCAAACCAAACTTTAAGCCACTTTAATCAACCAAACTTTAAACCGGCTTATATAGTTTCAGGTCCCACACAGGTACCGGGCGCACAATCGGACGACATCGGATCGGAGAAAAAGCACGCAAGGAAAAAGGACGATAGAGGACGCACCTCGGAGGTAGCAAATACAGACCTCAGGACGGGCGCGCAGGACAACGCAACAACCGGAAACGAGGCCGACCGAGGATCAACGCGAGCTGGACGAAGGATCCGATTCAAATCAAGACCCGAATATTTCTACTTTTGATATACGTGCTCCGCTTCTCGGGGTGGGCAGTAGTGTGGGGCCGCGCAGTTAATTTTCCGCATTTATATTATTTTTATATTAGTTACCGACAAACCAATTTTGCGCGTACCAAATTGTATATATTTTATCATTGTGTAATTTTAAGAATCATATATAATCTTTATAAATAAGTATTGTACATAAATTTATATATATATATATTTAATTAATTCAGCTGTATATAAAATAACAAAATCTTCTGTAAAATAACCCCAGCCAACCAAGAACTCAATAAACTCTGAAAACGACCGGCTTTTCCTTCAAGATGCTAACCTTCCAAACGACAGGGAGAGAAGAGGACACGAGAGGCCCCTAAAAGAGATAGCCTGCCTCTCGTATCCTTCATTCTTCCCGGCAAATACAAGTAGCACCAAGAAGGAACCAGCTACAAATGTACAGCTAGTAGATGTGTGATAATCTGCAATTTGCAGAGGTCAATTGGATCTTAAGTTTGCATGTAAATGTATTTATGGTTTGTTTATATTAACAGTGGAGCCACCCAGATGGGCCGAAGGGCTCCTAGTGTACCCACTATAAAATTTACCATGTTACCATGTTTTACTAATTATGAAAAAAACACCAGTTTTAAGGTGTTTTGGATAGACAAGTACATAAGAAATTTTGGTAATTATTCGTTTTAGTGCTTTTTCTCCTTTCTGAACCAAAACACATTTTTCTGGTGTTTTTTGGTGTGATTTGTTCAAATCTGAACTTCGTTTCTTTGGGAAATGAGCCGTTTTTGAGAAATTTTAAAATTGAAAATTTCTCAAAAACGGCTCATTTCCCAAAAAAACGAAGTTCAGATTTGAACAAATCACACCAAAAAACACCAGAAAAATGTGTTTTGGTTCAGACTTAACCTAACCTAACCCGCGTTTTTTCGCAATTTCTAACCTTCAATAGCAGCGTTGGGATGTTTGTACAAATCAGCGGCGACCAACAGGAATAAATAGACGATTTCGCCAGGCCCACCAATTTGAACTTGTTGGCCTAGCCAATGCTCACAGACATCGAAGTAAAAAGAACACTTTTTTTTTCTGCTGCGCTCGTCCCTAGTCAATCTTCTGCAATAATATTGGTCAGCAACTTCTCTATAATTACACTCATGACCACACTGCGGACAAATAAAACACCGTGACTGGTAAAGAAAACTTCAGCACCGTCTTCTTTTTTATAAGTAATCCAAATCACACCCCAGACAAACCATAGCAAAAACCGAACCGAATAAGGATTTTGGAATGAGTATACATTATTGGAGATTCAAAATGCATGTCTCTGATTGGTCGGATAAGGTAACATGAAACAAAAACCAGATTTAATTGGCTGATTTGACCTATGTTTCCTAATTTTGCCACAAGATGTCTCCCCATAAAACTGGAGAGGACGAGGATCGGTAAAATTTTAACAGCGTTAAGAGCTAAACACTCGGTCAATGGCCTATAATGGCTGCTTTTTACGTCTAATTTTTTTTTTTTCCATAAAAAATAATAATTACATTTCCTTGATCTTTATCAGTTTCCCTGAGGTTTCAAGGTGTCCTGAATACGAATTTATATGTTAAATTGTCATAGAATGTCTCCTATCGAAAACGAACAAAGCATTAAAACGAATATTAACCAAAATTTTTATAGTGGGCACACTCGGGGCCAATTCGGCCCATCGAGCTGGCTCCACTATGTAAAAACTGCCTGTACATTGGCAACAACCAATTTTTGCAAAACTAATTAATTATCAATTTAAAACTAAAGATAGAATCTCTGGATCCAGAGGATCAAAGTCATAATAGGCTACTATCCACAAATATGTTACACTCTATATCTATTTATAACTGACATGCAAATATATCAGATCCAAAGAATCCAGTCAATTTCATTACAGTATCCATCAATACCAGTACCTTGCCAACCAAAAATAAGTTGCAGACCAAGTCACAATTTACAACCATAGACATTACAATATATATACTTAGGAGGAAAAGTGTAGGTGTGGCTGTAAAGACTGTACAGTAATGTAGAAATGTGTGTGCACCCATTTTGGGTCTCCCATTTAAAGGTGTTTGTGGAGCAAGTGAAGATCATGAGTTTTTCAATACCTCATAGTACTATGGGGGCACTGCTCAGCAGAGGAATCTCTTTAAATGGGGTGTGTAAGGACAGAGTATCCTGTAACCCAAGATGCTGCCTCCCTATATCCCACAACAACTGTGTTGAGCTGTGGGATCTATCACCCAAATGCACATAATATATATATGAAATAAACTAGTACCATTCATGCAATAAAAATGGGCTTAAACACTATCACCAGATGTCCCTTGCAGATATCAAACTATCTAACCTTCTTTTGAAAGAATCATGTGTATCTGAAGTCACCACTTCTTCTGTCAGACTGTTCCAAAACTTAATTACAGAGTATCCCCTAACCCAAGATGCTGCCTCCCTATATCCCACAACAACTGTGTTGAGCTGTGGGATCTATCACCCAAATGCACATAATATATATGAAATAAACTAGTACCATTCATGCAATAAAAATGGGCTTAAACACTATCACCAGACATGGGCGTCTGGAGGGGGGGGGGCAAGAGGGGGCAGTTGCCCTCCCTTGGAAATTTGTGTTTGCTCACGCAACGACTTCTATAATTCTACTGCAGCTCAGTCAGTGTTTCCACATTCAAGGAAATGTCATTTACTTTACCTTTACTTTACCGAAGTGCCGTGTCGTTGAACTTAGAAGTGTTAAATAAACTATACTGAAAGATATAGTAATGGAATTATTTGCAAAGATCATTATATTGAGTGTTTTATTTATTTTTTTCTCTCGAAAACCTTTTGGTCAATTTCACTGAAACTTACACGATTATAGTTAATCATAGTATCATATAACATATAAAAAATGGACTTGACTGGTAGAAAAAAAAATGCACTGCGACCACTACGAGTAAAAACCGTCATCTCCCCTTATCATAGCCTGCTTTCGGTGCTAAATTTATGTACTTAGTATTACTAAGTACATAAATTTAGCACCGAAAGCAGGCTATGATAAGGGGAGATGACAGTTTTTACTCGTAGTGGTAGCAGTGCATTTTTTTTCTACCTAATAAGAACTAAGAACTAATAAGTCAGTTTTGCCCCCCCTTGCGAAAAATCCTGCGGACGCCCCTGTCACCAGATGTCCCTTGCAGATATCAAACTATCTAACCTTCTTTTGAAAGAATCATGTGTATCTGAAGTCACCACTTCTTCTGTCAGATTGTTCCAAAACTTAATTACTCTGTTTGTAAAACTATGTTTTCTTAAATTTGTTCTACATCTTGGCTTAAATAATTTCATACTATGACCTCTAGTCTGATTATTGTGATCTTTAATGAAAAGAGACTCGAAATCTATCTTATCCAACCATTTTATCATTTTATACACCTCTATCATATCACCCGTTAACCTCCTCCTTTTTAATGAGAACATGCTTAGATACACCAGTCTTTCCTTATCTGTCAATTGTCTTACATTCTTGTTGCTTATTTCTGTACTTTTTCCAGTTTTTCAATATCTTGTATCAAATAGGGACTATTAAATTGAATGCAGTATTTGAGGAGGGGTCTCACATATGAAATGTATAGTTGCTTTGTAATATTGGGTGATTTGTATTCAATGTGTGTCTGGATGAGATTGTCTAGCATTTGCTTTATTTCTGATTACCGTACAGTGATTTGAGGGTTTAAGTTCATTAGTCACAGTGACACCCAAGTCTTTCTCTTTATCATCATTTTTAATCCAAATTTCATTCATATTGTATTCAAATTCTGGATTTTTTGGCCCAATATGCATAACCTTGCACTTATCAACATTAAATTTCATCTCCCACTTATCTACCCAGGCTGTTACTCTGTCTTTTTGTATTGTCATTGCTCCTGCTACTGACTTAATATTATGGCCTAATTTTGTATCATCAGCAAATTTTGAGGTTTTACATGATAGGCCTTTCTCTAGATCATTTATATAGACAACAAAAAGCAGAGGTCCCAGCACAGACCCCTGTGGGACTCCGCTCAATACGGGTCTCCAAGTAGACTTATTTCCATTTAGATGAACTCTCTGTTTTCTGTTTCTCAGCCATTCTTTTATCCAGTCAGCTATATGACCTCTTATACCATGGGCTCTAACTTTTACCAACAATCTTGCATGAGGACCAGTATCAAATGCCTTTGCAAAATCTAAGTATACTATATTTACTGGCTCTTTATTGTCCAAATGTAATAGGACTCCATCATAAAATTCAATGAAGTTGGTTAGATAGGCAGGGGCGGATCCAGGAATTTAAGCAGAGGGGGGTCCAGTCTTGGTGGGGCTCGTTACTGATATGTCCTCGGCTGAAGGCCGAGGATGCGCGAGCACCAGGGGGGTGTCCAAGGGTGGGGTGTCCCCCCCTCAGTAGGAAATTTTCATATTTGAAGATAGCTTTAGATGGATTTGAAGTATATTCCCGTTATCAAAATCCTGCTTGTTCACACACCCAGGCCAGGTCTGAAATGTCTCAGGATCGGACATAAACTTTTTTTTCTTTATTCTTTTTAAGGAAATTAATTTTGTGGCAACTGGGATACATGTACCTTAAGCCATTTTAAGTCTTCAGGTCTTATTTTTCATATATAGGAGCAAACAAATGCAATCGAAAAATTGCTGGCTAACATTTATAAGGTTGCACCCTTCAAGGAACTCAGTAACTTTACCTCTAATGATACTTTTGAGTAATTTGCAAATAATGGAGGTGAGGCTGATGGGTCTGTAGTTTTTTGCCAAGTTTCTTTTTCCTTTTTTAAAGATTAGAGCCACATTTGCTTTCTTCCAATCCTCTGTAATTTCAGTACATATTAATGATTTATTAAAAATAATTTCTGGTGCTTGTGCTATATTAGTTTTGGTAGCTTTTATAACTATTGGATGTATTTTATCTGGCCTTGGAGATTTTTCCATTTTTAATTTATCTATTGTTTTTAGGATATCTAGTTTTGTTACCCTTAATTCATTTATTTATTTATCTTTCCCTGGTAGTATAAGATCAGGAATATTATTTAAATTTTCATTTGTGAATACTGATAAGAAGTATTTGTTTAGTTCTTCAGTTATTTCAAGATCATTATCTATAGTTTTATCATCTATATGGAGGGGGCCAATTTTCTTTTTCACTCTACTTTTCAAATTGAAGTGACTGAAAAACTTCTTAGGATTTCTTGGCTAGGCTTTTTCCCAGGTCTCGTTTACTATCTCTGATTGCTTTTTTGCAAATGCTTCTTTTACTGTTATATATTTTGGAGTCTGTGCCATTTTTAGTTCTTTTGAATTTATGAAATGCTTTTGTTTTTTCTCTGATTGCTCTTTTTACAAAGCACAAAATAGTAGCAGAAAAAAACAAGAATTATCACCAAGTAATACAGAAAAAACGGTAATTATCACCAATTAAAGCAATGTAACCTTACCTAACTGGGGAAATATTTTATGATTAAGTTTAAGGAAATTATGCTAGAAAAAATTCGAATTTGCTACCATGATCAACATGGCGGGACATCAACCAATCACCAAGCACTCTCATGATGTCATCCAGCCAATCAAATTTAAACCTGGCTCTATCCCAGGTTTAAAATCGCACCATTTCTCAGTTTAGATGCCAACATGGTTAGGTTACATTGCTTTAATCGGTGATAATTATTGTTTTTTTCTGCATTATTTGGTGATAATTCTTGTTTTTTCTACTACTTTTTTGTGCTTTGTGCAATGGTACTTGTCTATCCAAAACACCTTAAACTGATGTTTTTTCATAATTCCATAACTATTGACAATATATGCTACACAAAGCATGAAAAACATGCAGAAAAAAACCAAAAATTATCACTGAACTCGACGACACCCCTTAGCTGCATAATTACCAAAATGTGAGCATTTATTTTTAATACATAGACAAGTATATCACATAGGATACTGCAGTATTGTACATGTCAGGAAGCGACTAAATACACTCATTTGCCAATTGCTTGTATTTGGGATGCTGTTTATTTTGTAATTAATACTATAAACACCCAGGAATGTCTGTCAGTCTGTCACGCTCGAAAAGAGAAGAAGATTCTTGATATATATGGGTGATATTTGTATTTTAATGCATTAGAAAAAGGCATAATGAATTCTACTTTTAATTATAATTTTAAAAAGTGTAAAAAATATTTGCTTTTGCGTTCAGCTTTGAGCCAAAATTTAATCTGTGGCTAAGTTAAAAAATTTACCAAATGAGTTCTTTTTATGCACTTTCATACTGGTGCTGCAACCATTACAGACTAAATATTTTTACGGCTTTCAAAAAGGGGGGTTGGGGTAATGGGGGAGGGGTGGGGGTAATGGGGAGGGGGTTAGCCCCAAGTTGCATAAGGGGGGTGAGGGATTTTTGGGGGCATTCAGTTGACCTAACCGGGCATTCAATTAACCCGGGCAACATTCTTTTCTATAGTTTTATTGACTGAATAATTGACTCCCCAGTAACTGGGTGGGGCCTGCGGCTCCCCAATTACTGAGGCCAAAGGCCCCAGCACCACAGGCTTGGCTAAATGGGCCCATAGGGCCCACTTTAGCTAGTTGTTAAATAATTTGGGATGCCAAAATAAGATATCACCGACTGGACAAAGTGATTCCGTGGCTGGCATGCCAGCCGCATAGTCTGTAAGGTATGTAGCCAGCTTGATGGCTGCCCCCAAAACATGAATGGTTCTGTAACCTGTTGCAAGCAGGACTGAATGCCAAGGACTCCATCTTTTTTAGCATAGTGCTCATGTATATAGCTGTTAGTGTTTAGGCAATATCCTATTTTGGTATCCCAAATTATTCAACCAACCAAAAATAAATGGTACTCTAACACTTTCAAATTACTTGTTTATGTTAATTAGGTTAATTCAGTGGTTCCCAACCGGTTTTGGCTTATGGCCCCCTTAGGAACCTTATTTTTTCCTGTGGCCCCCATAAGCATTATTTTCAGTAGGTAATATGCAGATTAACTCTATTTTACAAAAACAAATATATATAAAGGATATTAAAACAACTATTTGTATTCAGGTACAATATTATTTGTCACATAGGACTATAAACATAACAAAAACTAAACAGTGGCTAACAAAAATTTGCAGTTATTTACTTATATTATGTATTAATTATAAAAAAATATAATCAAAAGAAATACTGTACTTATAGCAATCTATTATAAATTAAAAAAACTAGTAAAATTACTACAACTTCGCAATATTTGGGTAAACAAATAAGAGCTACTTACACACTACAGCGACGATCCACGTGGTAAACAGACTGTAAGGATTTCAACCTGAAGTATTTTTATCAAGTCAACAACGCTGTCAGGCGCATAACGATCAAGCGCACAATGGAGTCGCCGCACAATAAGCTTGTAAGATGCAAAATATTTGTTTACAGATAAATTCAAATTCTATTATAAAATATCTAAAAAAAAGGAAAATATATGTATTAATAATTTTTTTAAATGTAATTCAACTACATAAATTAAAATTATCTATTGGCCTAACTATAATTTAGGCTTCAATAGGTTGAGTCCTGTGGCCCCCTTCATGGAGTCTGTGGCCCCTCTAAATCTTAACATTTTCATGTGGCCCCCTTCAAATGTGCCATGGCCCCCGGTTGGGAAACACTGGGTTAATTGACTACCTGATTAGGTCAATTGTACACCTTTGACGATTGATTAGGTTAAGTCATTATATTTTCGTTATATGTATTTCATTTTAACATGCTATCTTTCATTCACAACATCTGCTGGTTCTTCAGCCGGCGACCCTATCATTAGCTACATAGCTGTTATGCCAGCTACTACAGACTACGTGGCTGGCATGCTGGCCACAGAGCCACTTCCACCCTATCATTACAGACTACGCGGCCAACATACCACCACTTCCTAGACTAGACCTACGAAAATACTTTTTCTGTCAGAGTACAAGATTTTCAGAATAATTTGCCATATGATATGGTAAATAGTAGCTCCTTAGTTTCAAGAAAAATCTGGTTGTTTTCATGAATGAAACAGTTTGTAAATAGTGCATATTCTTAGCTTAAGTTATGTTGGCTACTACTGTATGTTAATTAGCTGACTTGAGATTGACATTTTGCACAATTTTATTACAAAATACGGTATAGCTTATGACTTGGATAACCTTGATAGGCCTCATTGGCTTCATGTTTTCCAAATGAAATGTAATGCAATATAATATTCTAGATCAAGCATAACATAAGAATTTTACAATTTACAGATGATTTCTGTTACATTCATAACTAACATTCTTAGTAATACCGAAAATTTTATTTGCCTTTAAGAATGATCATGATATTGTTGGTATGTTTAATGAATAGTTAAGCCATTTAGGGTGACAGGAGAACAAGGTCATCAGCATACATTAAATGATTAATTGGTTCTTTTGCATTATCCTCCCAACACTAATTTTTTTATATAATGTTGTTTTGGTTATGGTACTTTATTTTCCTTCCATTATAAAAAAAAATTAGTGTTTAGGTTAGGTTACGGTAAAAACAGCCTGCTGCAGGCGTTAGCCATTATAAAAAAAAAAATTAGTGTTGGGAGGATAATGCAAAAGTACCGATTAATTTTTTCCTTTCCAATGACACAGCCAGTACGTGCAGTTTTTAATTCATTGTTAAGGTCATCCATGTATAAAACGGGGGACAAGTGACTCTGCTTTGGGGAATCAGTCATTACATTACATTTCATTTGGAAAACATCAAGCCTCTCGGGCCTATCGAGGTAATCCAAGTCACAAGCTATATTTTAATAATAATAATAAAATCTTGCAAAATGTCAAATTCAAGTCAGCTAATTAATATACAACAATTTACTTCCACCAAAGTAGCCTACATAACTGAAGCAAAGAATATACACTATATACAATCTACAAATCTCTCTCACTCATGAAAGTGTCTGAAATTTTCTTAAAATTAACTAATGAGCTACTGTTTACCACATCATATGGCAAGTCATTCCAAAAATCTACTGCTCTATGAGTGACAAGTATTTTCATTACATTTCATTGGGAAAACATGAAGCCACTCAGGCCTCTCGAGGTAGATCAAATCTACAAGGCTGTTTTCTAATTTTCTTATGCCCATGAGTTATCCCATCAGCCTCTAGTGAGAAAAAGTTACGTACATCTAAATTGTCCAAACCTGAAAACATTTTGAACATCTGTATCATAACTCCCTTTATACAATGTCTCTCAAACTAAAAATACCTAGTTCCTTTAATCTTTCCCTGTATTCCCATCTTCTTAGGTTAGGAATAAGCTTGGTTACTATGGAAAAACTATATATATATATATATATATATATATATGTGTATGCTTACAATATGGTATTAGGGTGTGTCAATTTTAGTAAAGTCAACAACTCAAAAAACTACTAGTGACCAAATGATGCATTTTTATATGCTAAATCAAAATATGGCTTTAAAATCCAGATTTGACAACTTAAAAACTAAAGGTTTTATGAAAAAATACAACTCTTAATAATTTGTTCTAAATCAAATTCTGCACCTTTTGGTATGCAAACCATCTCTCTAGCATGTTCAGAAGAAGAGATATTGCCATTTTCCTGATTTTGCTAGTGCGGCATTAGATGTTTTTACAAAAACGGGGGTGGCTGGACACACGTTGGTGGCCACCAATTATTTTTTTCAGGAATCTTATTTTTATATCAAAAGCCAACTGTTAGTCACTCTGATAAATTAAAATCAAACAAAAATTATAGTTTCAGCCCAGCCTACGACTGGTGAAGAGGTTGCCCTAAAAACATTTCCAAATATCTGATTGACCCATGCATATGTCCTGTGTTAGTATTTGTCCCATCTGCTTTAACTAATTTTAATTTGGCCTCAAGTTCTGTCCCTTTAATGATCTTATAAATGCCATGAGCAATGTCAATGCCTTTGCCACTCTCCGGGGTAAAATGGTCGAGGTAGAAATCATCTGAAAATAAATGTAATTAATTTTACAATTAAATAAAAAAGAAAAATGAAGGAATAAAGTTAACTGGACAGTTGTCACTTAAAAAGAAAATTTTTTAAGTAATTGAAATATTACTTTATAGTACAGTAATATAACAGCATAACGCCTATAACTGCATGACAATCATTTCCATTTACCTGGCTCTCCAGTAATGACATAATGTTCCTCTAGGATTGTGGATGTATAATACTTTTCATTTACTTTGTTAACAGCAAGTGTACGGTAGCATCCTTTCTACCATCAAAGCCAATGCCAGTCACTTTTTCAAATATCACTTCTTCTTACTTTTTCAAATATCACTTCTTCTTCCTTCTTCCTTTCAGCTCTCAATTTAGCTCTCTCCCTTCTCAACTTGTTTCTGAAAAGTATTTCAAAAATATTGGCCATGCATTACTGCATTAGCATTATACAAATATACAAAATACAAATGTTAGTATCCTGTTTGAAACTAATTAATATAAATACAAAATAGAAATTTGGACGCTAATTAAAAATAATAGTAAATCTGGTGATTTAGAACTTATAGCAGAAGCTAAGAAATGTAATATCTAGAGTGATTAAAACATACTTATCAATAACATTTTGTATGTTATCTGGGGTGATTACTCCAAAGTCCACCAATGTAGCAGAACCAATAGCCGCTCCTGCTCTATCACTTACTTGATATCTGTTAGGATATTTAAAGTAGATTTACATATCTATTGTCAATGAATAATTTATTGGTAATCTTAATCTCTTAGTCACAATGATTTCACTTTAAGCTGTATTAAAAGATTTATCTTTCAGTACTATACCTGTCACATGCTTCAGCTAATGAGCGTAATCTAGTTCTGTTCTGTAATGTTGAGACTTCTGGAACATAGTCTGCATCAAATGAATCATTACAACTGTCACTATCTGTCAACTCAGGAATGTCCATAGGTTCAGGAGGATGAGAAGGAGGAACTGATTCTTTTGCTTTTTGAGATTGAATAACCCGTGATTTGAATTTTAAGTCAGTGGCTGTTTCTGGGACTTCTTTCAGGGTATAGTAACCATTAGGGTGCTCCAGCCACCCCATAAAATCTTAAAATTTGGAATAAGCTGGTGAAGGTCTCTGTGGTATTGCAGTTGGGTCTAGTAAATATGCCTATGAAGTTTGATTGAATTCCAACAAGATTTACCTTCATCACATTAATGTTTTCTGTAGGAACCTTTTTACAAAAGGCATTTTTATAGAAAAACACTAAAAATGACACATTTTTGCTTTGTAACATCTTACTATTATGATAAAAAAACCTATGGGATGGTCTTAGGTGGTGGGTAACTCAATTTTTGAGGTTTTGATTCAAATAATCTACATATTAATGATAAAAAATGCTAAAAATGAGTCAAATTCATGATTTTTTCAGGTATTTTATGCAAAGTTGAGCTCTGGATATGCATAGCTGCTGGTGTATTTGTGGATGGATAATGGATAGATCTCAATAGAAGTTCCAACAGTCAAGAATTTATTTCCAAAGAAGCAAGTGTACAAAAAAAACAGACAAGGTCTTTAAAGACTACAAACTTAGACTATGTTTATGTTTTTGTATTAATACTCAAAAAGATAGATTTTCACATACATGTAAGATAAACAAAATACTGATTAACATACAAACATTATCAATAAAACAAACAGCTACCTTACCTATTCTAATTTAAGAAACCAGTTCTTAGATTCCACCTTGCGCTTTCTCTGATTTGGGAGGTGGTTGCGACAATTTTCTACAATTTGTAGTGTATTTTGCAGATTGGATTCCTTTTTGGAAGTGCCCAGGAAATCATGGCAAAGCTTAACTCCCCTCTCGCAGCATCATTAACAACACAAAGATTTGCTACTATTTCCTTTCCATAGAGAAATGCTTCACTTGATGGCCACTCATTAACAGGCAGATTTAAGAATTCTGAATTGATGTTAAGGATTCTGAAAAATGCCCAGGAATCACTTCCAACAAATTCTGAAAGGTCATCACTTGATTCCTTTGGAACTTCTGGAAATTTTGGCTTGCCAAACCCAGACCCATCTCTTTTAACGCATGAAGCCAGGTGTTCAGCTCCAAGAAGCTTCTTTGCTATTTTCTCCTTCACTGCATCACTGAGAGAGCTGCTGAATAAAGAAAGTGGCACCAATTCCTCTGTGAGATACCACATATGTAAACCAATTGCCTTGAGTGCAGCTCCTGCAATTGTTGGATTAACTTTCCTGTAGTCTAGAAAGGAATTGATTAGACTGAGATTCATTGGTGCAGCTGAAGACACGGACAGCAATCCACCATGGGATGTAGCAATACATGACAAACTGTACGTACTGCATAAGTTTGGGTAATTGTCCTTTAGCTAGTATGGTCCCAGTTAGCAGCTCAGCAATTTGATCACAAAGAAGTACTATTTTGATGGAGTAAAGAATTTTTGCCATCCAACGGGCTTTATGAAGAGCTCCTGGCCTTTGAAACCCAGTAAAGTTATCTGGCACAGCATTGAGGTAGACCAAGGTAAGTTGCACCAGTTCTTTGTAGTCCCCTTGAGCAAAGTCTGACTCGAGAGCTTCCTGACACAAAGCAATGATGGCAGTTCTCTGCTCAACCAGATCCTCTGGAATGTCAGGGATGGACAGATTCTCTAGGTTGCGGTAAGACAACTTCTCAAAATGTTCCTTGAATCGTATGAAAAGGGAAATGTCTGGGCTCTTTGAGACCTCAATTTTCAAGGCATCCCATGTATGGACAAGAAACCTTTCTCCAATGTGGTGCCTGCATGCTAACCACAGCAACTCACGCTTGAGAGACTCCTGAATACTAATGCAGGCAGCTGTTATTGCACCTGTGTTTGAGGATGTTGTGTCAAAGACCATCGCAGCAACATTATCTTTGCAGTTCCAGACCTCCAGTTCTTCTATGGTGGCATTAGCAATTTTTGGCCCTGATAGTCTGTCAGTCTTGTGTTGCAAGGGTGGAACACCTAGCAATTTTACACCTCCAACTCCAGACACAAGTATGGGAAGCCTCTCCTCCTGTGCAGACTCATTTCCAAGAGTGTCCATCAATTTGCCATCTCAATGGATGGTTGCCACAAGAGGTGGCTTCCATGATGCTCTGATTTTCTGTGCAATACTATTGACAGCTTCCACACGATAATTATAAGCAGATCTGTAACTCACATTTACTTTTGATGGATCACCAGCTGTAGCCTTAATAAGGGAAAAAGTGATCTGTGCTAAAGCAGCTGAGGAAACATTGTTTCTAACTGCAGTTTCAACCACTTCTGGCGATTTAAGAACATCATGAGGCCAAAATGCAGAGGAGCCGGTTTTCACTAAATGCTTATGTGATCGTTTTGGCATTACTTCAGGCTCAAAGGAGGCATCAGCTGATTTGACCATTTCTGCTTCCTCATCATCTGACACATCACAATCTGAGGAAATCTTCTCCACTGATGATGTCTGATCTCTTCTCTCCTCTTTCTCTGATCGCACAGCAGCCTGTTCAGCCCTCTCTTGGCGCTTAATTTCTATCTGAGCACAAACTTTGTCCTTTCCTCCATAGGTAAAAGTCCTGTCTGTCATCATATTTCTCAGAAATGCTATGTCATACTCAATAATTTTCTTTTCATTCTCTGCCTTACCCTTCTTGCTTTCAACCATCCTTTTCTCTGCATTACCTGGATAGAATGGCATAGTTTTATGAAGTTTGTCCTGGAAAGCTGCAATCTTAGGACTTTTTGATCGCCTTTCAGGAGGAATCTTCATGCAGCCAATATAGTCCTTGTTGTGGAACTCCTCAATTCTCTCAGCCATGGTAATCTCATGAATTGTTGGGATGCGTGCTTTCAAATAGTGAGGAAGAATCTCGCTCACCACATACTTCGATGCCATGCGTGACAATTTCATGTTTTTGGAAGCATCTTGCCTTCTAAGTTCATCAACTTTAGCCAAGTAGCAGAGTAGCACCTGATTGTATGTTGGTAACTTTGAACCAGTAATTTTCAGATGCTCTTCTCCTGGACTTTCTATTAAAACATCAAGCCGGGAGTCTGAGCTTCTGGTCGCCATTCTTTAAAACTTTCTTATTGTATGAACTTATCTATCTGAAAAGAGAAAAATAAGTGAAAAATAAGATTATTACAGTTATTAGTTAAATTAGCAACTGACACATATACAACAACATAAAGCACATACAGTAGGGTGCTCCAGTTGCCCCAATGTCACCAAATATTGCTGAAGGTCCCTGTGGTATTGCAGTTGGGTCTAATGAAATGAACCAGTTCCAACTGGTTTGGATCAGCTGATCATACTTGTAGATGACCTTCAGCAAAAACTTAATATTTCGCAAAAGAGTTCCTTCATAAATAGTGTTTGTGATGAAGGTAAATCTTGTTGGAAATGAGCCAAACTTCAGGGACATGTTCATTAGACTCAATTGCAATACCACAGGGACCTTCAGCAATATTTGGTGACATTGGGGCAACTGGAGCACCCTAGTAACCATGCCTAGTTGTTTTCTGGTCCTACAAAGTGATTATATTTCATTACATTATAATGTATCTTTTATCTATGGGTCTCTATATGTAAATTGAAATTCTTACAAAAATGAGAAAATACTAAAATATTACTTATCATTAACATCATTAATAGTGTATTATTGATATTACTAACTTATTAAATGCACTTTAAAAATTGTAGCAAATTATTAATAATTGATAATATTAATAATTGATAATTAATTATATTAATTAATAATTTACAACTTGAAATTCAATCAACAGACCTACCTCATAAAACTGGTAATCAGATTCAGTCATTTTTAGTAAGTGCTTTTTCTCTGTATCTGCCAACAGTTTGTGATCATGTTGATATATGTCAAATAAAACGTTTACAGTTTTCAGAAAATCATCCAGATCTTGATGATATTTAGGTCCCCTTTTCTTTTTGTCATACTTCAGAAGGCGGTTGAATTCCTTTATTTGGGTTTTCAGTCGGCTCTGTATGGCATTTACTGATATTGGATAAACATTATATGTGACCCACAATTTATGCAATTCCTCAGAAGTAGCTCTCAGTACAGCATCTGTTTTATAGTCTCCGAAACACAAACACCTTTCAATAACTTGCTTCAATGTAGGCAATTTCCCTAAAGGAAACTGTTCTGCTGGCATAAAACATACATCACCAAGTACTTTAGCAACTGTTTTCCTTGTAGAAGTCATACTTTATATTGCAAATGTTGAATTCAATGACAAATTGCAGTTGGAAACTTATAACAAAGGCACCTGAAAAAAACAACAAGTTTTCAATTTATTACATTTAAAAAAAGTTCATGAAGCAGCCCCACCCTCTATTCTTTAATCAAGCATAATGGATGCAAGATAACAAGGAAAAGTCATATCATGTGATCACTATGTCCATGTCAACATCCTTTTAGGGCAATGTTAGTAATCAAAAAGCCAAATCATGCTTATTTTAGAATTTCTTTTGTCACTATGGTCCATCGAAAGGGGGTCTATGAGCCCCAAAAATTAGTTTTTCTAAAATAACTCCAAAACTAAAGGTTTTATGAAAAAGTACCACTCTTAATAATTTGTTCTAAATCAAATTCCACATCTTTTGGTATGCAAACCATCTCTCTAGCATGTTCAGAAGAAGAAATATTGCCATTTTCCTGATTTTGCTAGTGCAGCATTAGATGTTTTTACAAAAATGGGGGTGGCTGGACACACGTTGGTGGCCACCAATTATTTTTTTCAGGAATCTTATTTTTATATCAAAAGCCAACTGTTAATGACTCTGATTAATTCTATCTTGAGTTTCAGCCCGGCCTAGAGTCCCGTCACTCTCCTACCTGTGTATCCTCATCTCCTTCACCTCAGATTTCCAGTAATTTTGGGATTAGAAAGGCAATATAGTCCATGGTATTTTTTTACTATTACACTGGTCTCTGGTAGAAAATTTTAAAAGCTGATTTTCAATGTTTTTCAATGTGCTGAATTAAAAAATGATACTCATTTCTGTCGTAAATGATTTGTTCAAGAGTTATTGAAGCTTAAACTTTAGGTTAGGTTGGTTTAGGTTTGGCCAATTTTGAAGGTGAAATTTGTTTTTCCTATGGTTTTTGATGTGTTTTGTATTAATCTGACTTTCAAAAGCTTTCAAAACCACTCATTTTTGTGATTCTCCCCACCCAAAAACTCCCAGTTCCCACTGGGGGTCCCCCAGATAAAAAAGGGTAGAAAGTTTTAAAAGCTTTAAGCTTCAGTAACTTTAACAAATCATTTGCGACAGAAATGAGTATCATTTTTTAATTCAGCACAGTGAAAAACATGGAAAACCAGCATACCGTATTTAATGGCCAGTATAGGGTTCAAGTTCAGATTGAAGAAAATTTTAAATAAGATCCAAGGACTGATCAGAGCTCCTGAATTGCTTAACTTATCCACAGAGGGAATTCTTAATTCACTTAGAACTGATTACCCAAATCTCATACATGTCCATAGACTTTTTAGAGGCCAGGAAAAATCTTCATTTGCACTGGTTTTGACCTTTGGGGGTAATACCCTTCCTGAATTGATACATGCTGGGCATTGCTGGCTATATAGTCTATAGTGTAAATAAATTTTATCCCAACCCTCTACAGTGCTTCACTCGTTTGAACTTTGGACATGGCACTAAGACTTGTACTAATAGAGTCTAATGTGCAATATGTGGCAGAAATCATTAAGTTAAATCTTGTCAAAACCCTACTACAATGGCAATTTGCTGTAATTGTCAGGGTGAACATTCAGCTACTTCCAGAAACTGCCCCATCTGGCTGAGAGAGGGGGAAATTGTACAGATTAAAGTTGACAATAAGGTATCCTTTTCTGAGGCCAAAAGGATTTATTACTCTCAGAGACCCAAACATATATCAGCTTCTCCCAATGAAACTTACTCTCAGTCAGTTAGAGCTCCTTCCAGGACATCCTCTAGTTTCAATCCATCAAGTACTAGTACAATTCCACCTAGTCTGGTGAATATTCCTCCTCCCACCAAGGTCTCAGTTTAGATACAATGTGACCTTCAAAATCTTCCCCCTTCCTCTTCCACACACACTCTTGAATCAGGATCAGAACCTTCGGGATTTAAAAGTTAGAAACCAGTGCCTGGAGTCTTGCGCTAAAGCTAATAGGATGTTAGGCTTCATAGCACGTAATTTTGAATTTAAATCAAGAATATTATATTGCCCCTTTACAAGTCTCTAGTCAGGCCTCATTTAGAATATGCTGTTCAGTTTTGTGCCTGTATTTGCATAAGGATATTGATAGGTTAGAAAGGGTTCAGCGTCATGCCATGAAACTAATTCCATCATTGCGCAACAAGCCTTATGAAGATAGGATTAAAGAGTTAGACTTGCATTCACTCAAAACTAGAAGATTAAGGGGGGAGCTTGTTGAAGTTTTCAAAATTGTTAATAACATAGATAACGTAAATTTTGACAAACTGTTCACTTTCGATAATAGCAATACTCGTAATAACAGATTTAAGTTATGTGGCAGACGTTTCATTACTAACATCGCTAAAAACTTCCTTACGTTTAAAGTAATTGATAAATGGAATAATCTTCCCACGCACGTCGTGAACTCTACTAGTGCTACTATGTTTAAGAATCGTTTAGATAGGCATTTTAAAAATATTAACGTTGTTTAATATAATAATAAAACAATCCCCCTTTTCCCTCTGAGCCGCACCCTTTAGAATTTTAGAATTATTAACGTTGTTTAATATATTAAACAGGATCTCTGGGGATAGTGATCAAGGATGAGTCTGTTGATGACAATGCCAGCTTGTGACATGTCAGCAAAAAAAAAAAAAACTAACACAAACTTAGATGTAGCTTGTAGCGTAAACTAACCCTTGCTCTCTGTCTCTCAAGGATGTGTTGCATGGTTTGTAATGTGTTCTTATTTTACTACTTTTCATCTTTCACCTCTTTCTGGCCCATCCTCCCCTATGGAGTGGAGGACTGGTCTGCAACAGCTGGAAGTATTCTCTTTAACTATTTTTCCAACTTGTCAGCAGTGCCTGGTGGATGGTGATGGTGTCTTTCTTTCTCTCTTTCTGAATGAATTTTAACCCATGAGTGATAGGTTTTGCTACTTACTTAACCCCTTACTCTCTTCTTTTAACCCCTTACTTTCTCCTTTCTCTCAGGCTAACCTCAGAGTGGATCTTAGGGTCTTTGTTAGCCTTAGCTTCTGTAGATCTGTAGTACTCTAACTTCCAAAGTCAGAATGCCCCATGTAAATAAACTGGTCACTTCTGATTCATCACTGAAATTATATTTAGGGTCACTATTTTCAATAAACTTTGGAAGTGGCCTCAAGTTTTGCAGAATAGGCTTTCTGTGCAGTTCAGAAGGGTTGCAACAGCGCTTGTTATAGCTTTTATGTGTAGACATTTTCATCAAACACTTTTACTTATTTAAAACACTATGCGTATATGTACATAAATCTGTTCAAAATGAAAGAAAATATATACATTAAATGAGAACACAGTGAATGCTTTGCGCATCACAGAAAATAAAATAAAGATCTCTCTAGTTAGGCAATAGTTATCCTGGGTAGGATTGCCACTTTTTTAATGACCACATGGGGTTTTTTGTTCAACCAATTTACCCAACAATCGAATGGGGGAAGATATTTTATGGTAGGTACTAGTGTTTTATGTTTAGTTCTTAGAATACTAGTTTAACACACATGTATTTACATTTTTAACAAGTACACCAATCTTTATACCAGAAGTCAATGAGAATGTTGAACAGTTTGTTAGAAATTATTGTCTCAAGTGAAAGTAGTCATTTTGAAATCTGTAAATACCTATTTTATATGCAAATACACGTATATTTCGTTTCATATACTGATAGAATAAGGTTGAAACTCATTTTTTGTATATATGAAAATTTTTAAAAATCTGTAATTTAGGGGAGGGGGGGGGGGCAGGACCCCTTCAAATGGAATAAAGCATCATAACTTTTTTCTGCTTATGCTAATTTGTTGTGTGTGCAATTACCTTTCATACACACTTTAAATCACTGTTCTATGTCAATTAGGGACTGAGTTATGGTGGTTTGAATATTTACAGGTTTCATCCACCCCCCCAAAAAAAAGTGGGGAGCATAACTTTTGAACCATAATTCCAATTGAGCTAATATTTGAAATTTGGTACTTACTAGCATAGACCATTCTATAAACCAAATTTAAGCAAAATCTATGAGGGTGTGGTTTTGACCACTGCATGATTTGTCATGGAATGACCCATTCCTGACACCACTAATTTCTAATATTCATGATTTTACAATGGAATTTAAGAGGTTTCCTCCCTAAGTTAGTAAGTTACCCTCCCTTCAGATGTTGCTCTCTGATTTTTCAATCAGCTGCATAGCCCTTCAAGAAACTTTTCTGGATCCATCTGTACAGTATTCCTTTAAACACTACAGTTTCTATAAAAAGGATAGAAATAGATGTGGTGGTGGAGTTGCTCTACTGGTTCATGAGTCGTGCTTCTCCACTAAATTAGATATCAACTCCCACCTGGAAGTTATTGGTGTCACAGTACAGTTGAATGGAACCACCTTGTCAGTTGTATCACTTTACATTCCTTCAAATTTCTCTTTAGTTGAGGAGCATCTTCTCAAACTTGTCAGACAGCTTCCATCCCCTTTCCTTATATTGGGAGATTTTAATACTCATCGCTTCATGTAGGGCTCAGATACTTTTGATAGTAGGGGAAGACTTATTGCTGACTTTGTGAATGATCAGGATTTATGTATCTTAAATGATGGACAACCTACCTACATGTCTGGTTCCAGCACTTGGTCAGTGTTCCCATATTGCTCTTTCAGTATGTACATCCAATATTTACAATAATCTTGAATGGCAGACACACTCCTGTCTAATGGATAGTGACCACTTTCCCATTATGGTTACAGATCTTAACATAGCTGTTCCCCAGTCATTGTCTTACCATTCTCCAATCAAAAGTACCTCCAGATGGGATATACAGTGAGCCAGTTGGGCAAATTATGCCAAGGATGTTAACATACCTCCCTTAATGGTACACATTAATGTTAACCCTGTTTGTCAGGAACTTGTATCATCTCTAGTTTTGGCTGCACAAAAGAACATACGGTACCTGTAAAATGTATTCCACATATTAGAAAGCCAGGTTACTCCAACCCATGGTGGAATGCCACCTGTGCCACAGCTGTTGCCAGATGTAAAAAGGCACTACAGATCTTCAAGAAATACCCACTGCAAGTGAATTTCATCGCATATAAGAGGGCAAGAGCCCAGGCTAGGTTTGTAGTAATGCAACAAAAACACGCATCTTGGCAAAAATTTGTCGTCTTTGACAATTAATAGTTCTATCTCATATGTTTGAAGAAAAGTGAAAGCTTTTAAGTCATCTTCCGCTTTTAAGAGCATAACTATATTGGATGATGGTAATATGATTACCTCTCCCAGAGAAGTATGCAATCTACTAGTGCAACATTTTGCTACTGTGAACAGTATTACTACAGTACTTACAGAGAACCCTTTGCTACTCATATGGCAGAGGCAGAATTAACACAGGTCTGTTGATTTTTCTACACTGAATATTCATAAATACAATAGGTTATTTTCCCTTGCTGAACTCAAATGTGCGCTGCTCCATGCTAAGGACTCTGCTCCTGGTATTGATGAAGTCCCATATTCCTTTATTCAAAATTTGCCTGATACCGAATTGAAGAAAATCTTTCAGTTCTACAACGAAATTTGGATAAATCACTCATTCCCAGACCAGTGGAAAACTTCACTTTTGCTACCAATTTTGAAACCAGGAAAATAACTATGGCTCCTTCATCCTACAGACCCATTGCATTAACTAGTTGTATATGTAAGATATTGGAAAAAATGGTCAATCAGAGACTTCAGTTATAGCTATTTAGAGGAGGAGAATCTTCTCTCCAGTAGTCAACATGGTTTTAGGAAAGGTCTCTCGACTATAGATTCTCTAATGCAACTAGAAATTGCTGTTTGTGAAGGTTTTTTACAATCTAACTTTACCACAGCAGTCTTCTTAGATATTCATAAAGCTTATGGCTCTGTATGGCATCATGGACTGCTTCTAAAAATGTCCAACATGGGGATGAGGGTGGTCCACTCTTATAGGGGTGGAATTTTTTTTTGTGATTTGTTTTTATTGCTGGGTTGTAACTTATGAGGATGGATGAGAAAACACCTCTGGGAAAGTTTTATTTGAATCAGTTAATTTGTAGGGGTAGCACATGACACTTGAAGTTTTGGTATAATCTGAAAATCACAGCAAAGTTAATCTTGGTGACAGTACATGACTATTAGGGTAACTAACAATTCCGAAATGAATTGACTAACAATTCCCTCTGCACCTCATTTGATCTTTGTTTTCTCGCCCAGTTGCCAGGCTGACTTCAGTGGTTGAGGAAACTGCTTCCTGTAGTTAGCAACAACTTGCAGGAGATACTGCAGTTGTTCCTCATTCCTGGTATGACAGCCGTTGTATTCATTAATGAGAGCAACCCCCCTCTCTGCATGATCATTCACGACAGAGAGGTTTGCCACTGATTTCTTCACTATTTGGTAATCAGGATCACTGTCCCAATCCCGCACCTCCTTCCTCAGGTATCCCACACCTGACCCCAGAGACAACAGCAGTCTTTTTGAGTTTGCTGTTGCTAGTGACTCGATTGAAGCCCCCTCAGCAACACCTTTCCTTCTCTTCTGGCAATCAGGCTTTCCTTCAACTTCCTCCATCACCTTCACCATTGCTGTTTTAGTCTCTTCAGACACCTCAGGATCGAAAATTGCGAGGCCCACCATCTCCTCCGAAAGATACCAAAGATGACCGCTGAGTTTTTTTAATGCCACTTCCAAAATTTTGGGGTCATGGTATTCCCGAAGACTCTGCAGAAGACTGAGGTCGCTGCGAGGTGCAGCAGCAGCTATTGGTGCTGTCATCCATGCCTCCACTCTCGTGGAGTGAGGGCTGGGATTTGTCCCCTGAACAGCCACATCTTCAATGAATAGATCACCTTAGATAACCATCTGGCTTGGTGCATGGGGCCAGGTCGCTTGAAGGTGTAGTTGTCAATGCTCCCTCCCAAGAAAATGATGGACAGATCGAGGAATTCCTGATAGTCATCTCGAAAGGATTTTGAGGAGTGTTTTTCCTCAGCAAAGCGGAGAATCCAATCTCTAATGGGGGCCAAGAGTCGATGCACCTCTTCATCATCCCATCCGGTGCCGTATGTTCCTGTGTCGATGAAGGTCCATTTGCTCTGAAACCTGCTGAACAATGGAACATCAGGTCCACTCGTTGGGCCATAGCAAGCAGTGAAAACTCCACCAATCATCACTTCCATGATGTGATGACGGCAGGCAAAATGGAGAAGGTCTTTCTTCAACTTCTGCTCCAACAACACACACGCTCCATTCAAATGACCAGCATTGGAGGCAGTGGTGTCGAAACACATCCCCACGACAGATTCTTCGAGGCCCCAATCAGTCAATAATTCAAAAACTGCGCGGGCTTGGTGTTCTCCTGATCCAGTTGGTATTTTGGGGATTCCAAGGAGCTGAGATTGACCCGAAAAGGAGGAAATGAGCACAGGCAGCCGATCCACATGCGCATGGTCTCTGGTGTTGAGGAGGTCTGGAATAAGTTTTCCATCCCAGTGGATGATTGCAGGACTGGACTGAAAGGAAGCTTTTAGGCTACTGCAGATCATGATCCGATGTCGTTCTCTCTGCCGTTTGATGGAGGTCTGGGTGATGTTAAAATTCATTGGGCTGTGGCCAAGGCTCAATGCAGTCTCTGCTATTATGTAGGTTGCCATCCTGTCCATAGTGTGTGTCCGATCTAGGGCAGCAGCTAGATTTGATGTTATCACATTCTTGACTCTCTTCACCTGTTTTGGAGGTCGCTTTCCACCTTTTGCCCATTCATCTTCGGTGGAGGATGACTCGTCAGTGACTGAGGATTCTGTTGAGGACACCAATACTGCTGTACCCGACGTTGATACACCTTCATTGACTGCCTGCAATACAATCAAAGAAAATGGACAATTAGTGTTAACGAACAACCTAATCATTGCAATCAAATGAAAGTAGGAATTTGAAGAACAATCTCACCTTTCTCTTTCGCATCTCCTCCTCCATCTTCCTGTGGGCAGCTTGTTTTTCTTTTTCTGCTGTTTTTCTGTCTACTCCCACCATGCATCCCCATCTTCCAGGCTCTTGCTGGGCCAGCAAGAAGGCCTTGTCTTCTGGGTTTTTGATTAGAGACAAGGCATCAGCATGTGCCATATCAAATAGGTTCCGAAGTGTCTCCTTGAATCCCTCTTCACTGTACACCTAAATATAAATAATAAATATATATAATATATATATGATAAATGTATTGACTATTGTACAGTATAATATGTCATACTCTCGAGAAACTATTTTATTTATCATTGATCATCCAACTCACCTGCTTCTGGCTCCTCCTCATTCGTCCTTTTTTTATTTTGATCCAATCTTGGTGAAGGTCCAAGATCTTTTGGATTCCTTTGTATTTTTCCCTTGTCGGGATTCAAGCTTTGTTCCAAAATATTTCAAGTTGACCCCACACTACTTGAGCACTTTCCTTCAACTCCTCCTTGAGATTAGTGTGGTGATGAAGGAAGCATGACAATACTTCTCCACGTGATGGTAATTTGCTTCCAAGAAGCTTGTCCTTCACTTTATCTCCTTCAAGGAGATAAAAGCAAGAGCTTCGAACTTGAGTCATCATATATCCAACCACTAAACACAACCAATGAGCACTACACCAATAATCTGTCAAGGAAAAGATGTATTACTGGAACTGGAACATAATATACAAGTAAATCTACTAGGTAGTGCAAAAGTGCAAAAATGAAGTACTGTGTGCTACCCCTAAAAAGTGATTGATTTGGGAAAAAATTGGCCAGAGGTGTTTTCTCATTCATCCTCACAAGTTACCGCCCGGCAATAAAAAAAAATCAAAACTTCAATTTTATGGACCACCCTAATGGGGATAAGAGGGAATCTTTCTTCCAATATTTATCAAGGATTTTCTTAGCAACTGTAAAATTATGGTGTCCTATGGAGGATGTATTTCTGACACCTTTGAAACTGAAACTGGTTTGCCACAGTGTAGTATATTGAGTCCTACTCTCTCTTCCTTATGTATATTGATGACTAAGTCTCTAATATCCCTGCTCATGTACAAACATCTTTATGCAGATGACTGTGCCATTTGGTATTCCTCTCCTGATCTCAACACAGGTCTGTACCTCATCCCTTCAGACAGCCTTAGACTGTATAATGAAATGGTCAACCCTCTGGGGTTAAGAATTTTCAGCTGATAAGTGTCATTACATGATATTTACTGATTTTACTCACAGACCTGTCCCAGAATATCCTCCTCTAAAATTAGCAAATCAGAGACTTGCTCGTGTCTATACCAGCAAATTTTTAGGAATGATATGGGACCAGTGGTGAGCTGGACCCAGTTCGCACCAGTTCGCGCGAACCAGTTGTTAAAATCTTTTTGAAAATAAGAATCGGTTGTTAACTTTTAAGAGGACTTTCCTCTTAAAATAATACTAGCCTTCCTTCGTATCACCAACTTTTATGACGCCATTTGATCCATTCAGTGCTACCTTTGTATATTTTTTCCAATGTGGTATTGTGTTGCTGCTATAGGTTAATGTTATTGATCATGAATAATATACCTGTGATTGTCATTTCTCCTACTAATAGATGATGCAATAGTAGTTAGTTTATACTCTCATAATTTCACCTCTTTAGTTAGCGTACTAACAGGCCATATCATCATTCTGTCCTTGTGTGTTCTGAAAATAGGCCCAGAACTGAAGATGGAGTTGGCTTCCATAATATCCTTTTTCAGCTCGTGGTTCATGCTCTCATTATTTTTGAAACCCTAGTCACTTATACTTTAGTGTGTGTGTGTGTGTGACCCTTCATGGTTGGCTGCACAGAAAACAGACTAATAATAATATCCAAAATACACTTTTCTAATGTATTTTGGTGTGTTCTGTTTAAATATGACCTTCATATCTTGCGCAAATGAACCAAAATAAAGTTATGGAACTGTTGGTGAAATAATAATAACCCAGAACACACCAAAATACATTAGAAAAATGTATTTTGGATATTAATTTGTGTTGGTGAAACATTCAATAATTACCCATCAGAATAACGCACACCATTTTTGAAAAAAATTTAGAACAAACATTTTCTAAAAAAAAAAAATAAAAAAAAAAATAAAAAAGTTATTCTGATGTTTGCCACTGTTTGATAAAATGCATGTTATTTAGTAATTTTCCTTTCATTTGGGCATTGATTATTGGGGCGATCATCCTCCAAACCATGAGGCCTCTAAGGAGTGCATATAGGAGCAAATTGGTGTTCACAAGTGAGCCATTTAAAATACTGTATCTTTTTCTTTAATTGCCCCTAATGATGATGCTTAATAAAGTAATGTAAATGTTGTTGCACTTAATTAAAAGAAGTCTTGTGGATTTCACAGAAAACAATAAGGTGCAATTTAAGTTTATTTTTCATGAAAATACTAAACTAAACTAAAAAAATCAAATTATAAAGGTACATCAAAATATTTAACTGCTTAAATTTCAACTTTATTGTTATAATGTTAATTTGCTTCGTATATTTTTAAAATCAGAATTCAGAATTTTTGAAACAACATTTTATGAAATGTCCCCAAAGATTTGTACTTTACACTTACATTGAAATAAAATGTTTTTATGTTTGTTTATGTTCCTTTTGTTGTTCTCAAGAACTGTGCTTCTGAGCTGACACCCTACTTAGGCAAACTCTTTGTCATTGCCGTTCATCTGGTACTTTTCCTTCCTGCTGGAAGTTTGCTTTCATTCAGCCTGTTCCAAAGAAGGATAACCACTCTCAACCCTCTGACTATTGTCCAACTTCTTTGATAGCTTGGCTTTCTAAAGTTTTTTAATCTATCCTTAATAGGAAGATTCTTAAACACCCACCTCTTCAACCAACCTTATATCAGATTGTCAGTATCTGATAGCTTTTGACGGAGTCTGACACAAATATTTAATTCCCAAACTGCCCTCCTTCCATTTCTATCCTTCTATCTGTGCCTTATTCTCTGATTTTCTTTCTGGCCAATCTATATTTCCAGTTGTACATGACCAATGTTCTTCTCCTAAAACTATTAACAGTGGTGTTCTTCAGGGTACTGTCATGTCACCCACTTTTCCTTTTATTTATCAATGATATATTAAGTTGTACTATCTGTCCTATCCACTCCTATACCGATGATTCCACTCTTCACTTCACCCACTTCACAAAGCATCCTTCTCAACAGTCACTCCATGCTTCGCGTTCAACAGCTACGATACACCTGATCCTTAGTCTTTCTGCTATCTCTGATTGGGGTGGAGAAAACATTATGGTTTGCAATGCCTCAAAAACTTAGTCCCTCCATCTATCTACTCATCATAATCTTCCGCATGACTGTCCCCTTACCTTCAACAATACACAACTCGATCTTTCCTTTTCTCTTAACATTCTTGGTGTTTCCTTTTCTCGTGATCTTTCCTGAAAAGATCACATATACTCTTTATAAAACAGAGGTTTTAACCCCTAAGAGGTTAGTTGTGCTGTACTGGCTCCACAGTTTCTTTACCCATAGTCAGTTGCTCTCTCTGTACAGCCAATGTATTATAATCTCAGGCTCTGGAAGATGATTGCTTGACTCCCAAGCCCGAGTTGTGCTCTGGATCCACCCCAGCTATAGGCATAGTATTACTTTGGGTTATTATTGAATGTTTCACCAGTGACCTTGAAGGCCAATAATTTGTTAAGTTGTGATATTTTCATTAAAACTAATGAAAATATTATGACAACTTAACCAATCATCAAGGATGTACAGTTGACCTAATTGGGCATTCAATTGACCTAACCTGGTATTCAATTGGGTGCTGAGGTCAGGGAATAAGAAAGAACATTGCCCCAATATTTTGTGAGATACCTATTTAACCGATTTTATAATGAAGATGAATGCATCCACCATTTTCTCCAATGCGTAGCGGAATTATATCCGCATACAATATAGGTCATTTCTGGAAAATTGACACATTTCCCCAAGGAAATGAAGGGCATTTTCAAATGGTATGCATCAAATTACATAAGAAAAACATGTTTTCAATTCATTAGCAAGGTGCATGTTAAAACTAATAATAACCTAGGTAACCTAGGTTATATATTAGGCTGGGTCAAAAATGGGAAATTTTTTTATTTCTTAAAAAGTACACTATGTGAGAAGGTTTTTTCTATCACTTTAACAAAATTTTAAAAAAATCAAGTGTGTGCTACCGTACTACCCCTATCACATGCCCCTCCTCCCTTTTTTACCTTCATATTTGCATATGTTTAATGTTGTTATATGTTACATGATAAGTTGTTTGTTTAATGCTTGATATTTTTATGTTTCAGATAAATAGAAATAATTTGCATTTGCTTTAACTATAATTTGAATTATTATAAATTACATATAATTTGATTTTACTTCTGAATATAAACTATGACTACTAGAAGCAAGTCCTCAAATGCAGCCTTTGGATATCCTACACAATTCCCAGCAGCCATGACTCCTTCAGTCTACCTTCTGGTCAACTGTATTAACTTTCTGGTCAACAATACTGATCTTTTTTTCTAACTTATCAGCCACCTTGTTTATCAAGTGTAATAAATTAGATGCCCCTTTATTGCAGTGGCTACAGTACCAGTGTATCTGAGCTGATATTATGTATTGATTATTATAAATACATAAACTCATCTGTAAAAAAAGTAAAAATTACTAATAACATGTAATAAATAAAAGAAATAACACACACCAATTTGGGTCTCTTAGAGCTGGCTTCTTAACCACCAGTGCCTTTTTATTTATAAAAAAATTGAATATATTTTTGGGCTGCGTTAATCTGAAACCATGCAAATTGGGGGCATATAAATTGGGGGGGGGGGGGGGGGGGTATTGTATTCTGAGGCCTAACATAAGACTTACAGTATATAATTTACAGATAACTTCCTTACTCTTGTAACTAACATTCCTCTTAATAATACCTATCATTTTATTTGCCATATTTCTAGCCTCTAAGCACTGCTTACAAAATTTTAGATCACTACTAACTATAATGCCAAGATCTTTTTCCTGTCTAAAATCCTCCAAACAGTTTCCCTGCATCTCATTACTAAAGCATTATTTCTACGAAAATGGATGAGTTTGCATTTTTGAACATTGAATTCTCCATCTGCCACTTTAACCCAGGCAACCAATCTATCAAGATCTTTTTGCGGTTTACAAGAATTTTTTCTGTGTAACTGGGGGCAACTACTTTTGTATCATCTGCAAATTTCTCTAAATCATTTAAATATAAAATAAAGAGTAATGGACCTAGGTGTTAAACTAACAGGCCTGTAATTTCCTACCTATTTGTAAATAGGTACTACATTTGTTTTTTTCCATTAATCTAGTACCTCTGCATAATTAATAAACCTAGCAAAAAAATAGTTAGTGCCTCAGATAAGCTATACTCCCCTTCTCAGAGAATTTGACTTTATTGTATGAATTGCTTGCCTATCATCATTCTTCCTTGTATGAACCTTATCAAGAATGCTTGAGTTTACAGAATCTAAAGAATTAAAATAAAAGTTATTAAAATTTTCTTCATTAAAAACAAAGTTAAAATAATTATTAAAAATACAGTAAACCTTCATCCAACACATGTTTGTCCAGTGCGAATTTGCTTATACACTTATTACACAGACAAATAAATGTGAACAATTATTTACCAAAAGCGGAAAATTTGATTATGCATGGTCTGCCAAACACACACTAATACAGTAGTACTGTTTGTGTGCCAATGTGCACTCCAGTGTTTTCTCCTACACACTCCAACACTCCTGCATCTCCCTCCCTCTTGTGTCACCCCTTGCCTCACCCTTTGTCTCAGTCCTGCTACTGTGTTAAGTTCAGTAAAGTTGTGTTGGATTATTTTTGTTACATTTTGCTGCTGTTTTTCTATTACCCTAAGACAGCAGTATGGCACCAAAATGTAAAGCATCTGCAAGTGATAGTGAAGAGAAGAAAAGTTGTAAGGTTATGACATTAGCCAAAAAAAATAAAGATTCTAGATAAGTTGCGTGGTGGTATGAGCATAACACCACTTATGGTAGACTCATTCACGAATGAGTCTACTATGCACACCACCTGAAAGAATGAAGATATGTGCTATTTTCACTTAATATACTATCATACCTCTTTTAACGAAGCCTCAGCCAATGAATTTTCATTTAATGGACATGAAAAAAATATTCATTTAATAAATACTGTATAATAGTAAGTATAGTACCAATCAAGAAAAAAAATCAATCAAACAGTGAAAAAGAACCAACGATAAAATCAGGGCTGTGGAGTCGGTGATAAAATTTGCCGACTCCGACTCCAAAAATTTTAATACTCCGACTCCAGAAATCTGACTTGCATAATTCCGACTCCGACTCCGATGGAATGTTAAGGCCAAATTGATTATGATTAGCTTTATTAGGCCAATGGAGATTCATAAACAAGGCATTTTGTCATCACCACATGACTCATCAGGTTACTTAGTGGCTATAACTATGCCTTAATGCCTTTTTTTCTCTTTATTAAAAAATTACAATAAATCCCAAAATACAAACTGATTGAAGCTTAAACAAAATAAGATTATTATTGGTTTAGCAAATTAATAAGATGTTTTTGTATTATTATAAACATCCGTAACAAAATGTACTAACCTAAACTGAATTTGTTCTTAAAAAAAGGATCGCTTCCATTAAATCTTCTTTCAGTGATGCTTATCAAAATTATCAAATTGAAATCTAAAAATCTGAAAAAGATTTAGGGTTGCTAGTACAAATTTTTAAATTTCCTTATTATTAATTATGTTAATTAATTATAATCCTTATTAATTATAAGCAACTATATTTATATATTATTTATATTTATATATTTATATATTATATATTATACAGGGTGTACATAAAGTCAGGATCTATTTTTGTGAAATAATATTTTTTTCTATTTTTCTTTTCAGAAGCCCTTAGAATGAATACAGAAGAGCATGTGGCAATAGTAATTTGGCGAATCACGGGAAAGAAATACAATGACAGAGAGAAGTTTAGAAGGAGATTTCATAAGCCGGGGCCAATAGACAAGACAATACGAAAATTGGTGAACAAATTTAAACGAACAGGATCTGTAAATGATGAAGCAAGATCAGGACGACCATGTATGTCAGATCTTACCGTGAATGCAGTACGCGGAATTATCACTGAGGAGCCACGTACGTCCGTTTGTGCTGCATCACACAGACTCGGCCTCCTGACATCATCTGTGCACAAAATTCTGAAAGTTAATTTGCAGAAGAAAAGCTATCATTTGCAGGTTTTACATGATTTACATGAGGAAGATTTCCCTCGATGAAGTGCTGTGTGTGCTGATCTCGTAGAACAAATCTGGAGTGATAATTTAATGGACAACATTCTCTTTAGTGATGAAGCCACTTTCCATACGTGTAGAAAAGTAAATCGCCATAACTGTCGAATTTGGGCAGATGAAAGACCGAATGATTTCGTCCAAAATTGGGAAAGAGACTCACCTAAAGTTAATGTCTGGATGGGTTTAACAAAATCTAAGGTTTATGGTCCATTTTTCTTTGCTGAAGCTACAGTTACGGGGCTTATTTATCTGGACATGTTGCAGCAATTCCTTGAACCTCAGCTGATTGGGGATAGGATTGTTAGTACCATCATCTATCAACATGATGGTGCTCCTTGTCACTATGCCAAAATTGTTCAGGATTATCTAACTGGACATTTTCCAAATCGCTGGATCAGACGCGGAAGCAACAGACCTTGGCCAGCGAGATCACCAGATTTAACCCCTTTAGATTTCTTTGCATGGGGCTTTATCAAATTGCATGTCTATCAGACGAAGATTACGAGTCTTGAAAACTTACGTACATGTATACAAACTGCTGCAGATAACATAACCCCGCAAATGCTCCAGAATGTGTTTAGAAATGCTGCGGAATGATTTGAGCTGTGCAGGGATACTGATGGGCGTCACGTTGAATCCTACTCTTAATTATTTAATAAATGTTACCATTTTATGATTGAATTCCATATAATTTACAAGTGCTTCACAAAAATAGATCCTGACTTTATGTACACCCTGTATAATATTTATATATTTATATATTATATATTATTTATATATTATATTATATATTAAAACACATGGTTAAATCTATTTTATTCATAAAATTGAGCTAGGCCTAGCCCTAGGCTGCTATGGTTATAATTGAAGGATTTGCACCGACTCCATCCAACTATGCACTTCCAACTCCGACTCCACTCAAAATTTACCGACTCCACAGCCCTGGATAAAATCCACTGCCATCTTTGCTGTTTACATCCTCTAATCCAATTAGCAATCATCTCAAAATGTATACAGTAGCCCGCCAAGATTCGTGTTGGTTGTGTCGTGGTAGGTCTCTTCATATTTGCTATCAGTGTGTGTTTTGTGAACATTTTATGCCCATCATGTCTGGGAAATGGCCTGCAAGTGAGTGTGTTGATAAACCAGCCAAGGTACCCATGAAAGTCATTAGTATGGACATGAAAATGAAAGTGATACAAAGGATTGAGGCAGGTGAGCATCAGGTCGATGTGGGTTGGTCACTTGGCTTAGCTTCCTCTACTGTTAAAATGATACTCAATAACAGTGAGATGATGATAAGAACCAGCTAGGCCAGAACCTGGCCTGTCTTCCCAGGAGTAGCTGCTGTCTCTCATCTTCCACTGCTGCCAGGAAGGAGTAGTAGGTGCACAGTAGGAGTGAGGCAGTGGTGGTAAACCACACAGCAAGCTCCAAAAAAATTAACTGGTGAGTGTTATTAAATTGTTTCATTTATTATTGATGTTAACAAAGTCTTCATTTGAATTGTATGAAGTTAAGCATTGTCACCTATACTGATCGCATCAGCCATTTTTGTTGATTTATTATCATTGCACTGGAGCTGTTTGCTTGCCACTTAATGTTTACTTTTTGTACAGAGAGGGTGGTGGAAAGTCATACATATTTCTAAGTAACCAACTTTTTTCTAATGTGTTTAAGACCTATTTTGGAACATTTAATCATTATTTAGTCATTCTGTAAGAAAATAGTATTTAAAGGCATTTATTTATCATTTTGACCAATTTCACTATTAACCTGTTGATACTGAGACATGCATTTTCTATCACTCGCGGATCTGAGATGGAGAGAGAGGGGATACTTTTATAATTTTTCAGATATAATTTTATAATTTCAGTCATTTTAGTGGATAAATATTACATATATATATTCATTTGAGGATTTTGCTCAAAAAATTGTCTTGCCTTATCATTTATACACTGGCCAGTATATGCAACTACATCATCACCAATAAATAACTTGAAACATTCAATTACTTTTTCATGATCAAACACAATATTGGATTTACACCGGAATAAGAGTGCTGTAATGGAGGCTTCTCTGATGGCCTTTTGTCTTCAAACAAATTTGGAACACGAGTCCAGTTTTTCTCTAATTGAATAGGCTCATTTTCCTGTTCACTCTCAACACTGGTGTCACTAAAATCACTAGGTAAGCCAATCACTATCCTCTTCCTCAGTAGGAATGTAATCAGAATCAGTGTCACTAACATCTATTTCACTCATTATGAATGTTTATAAGTATAAAAAGCAAGTATGACAAACACAGGTCAACCACCACCATAAACACTGCTCAAGGGCATAAATGACACGATGTTTATAATGTTAGCCCCCACCCACAAATTATACTCATTTGTGATTGGTTGAAAGACTTGAGTCAATAAACTCCTACAACTCAGAAATCCCCCAGTAATATCCTCCTAAGAATATTAAAGCAGTAGAAAAATTAAATGCATATGGATAATGTACGTTACCCATGGGATATTGGTGTGCGCATCTCATGGATAATGCATGTTTTCCATCGGGGCCAATGGGTTAAGCAAGAACCCATCCCCATAAGCACCATGTTATAATGACCCCTATTAATGGATTTTTCGCTTAGCGGACAAGCCTCAAGAACGTATCTTGTCTGTTAAAAGAGGTATGTTATGGTAGTATTTTTATTTATCATATGTAAATATCATTGTTTATGATTTTATTATGTTCTTATTTCATATACAATATAGGTAGGGAATTCATTTATGTGTGAATAAAAATCTACGTATCTAAGCATTAATGGGAGATGACTTTACCTGGCCACGTTCACATATCCCCATTTATCCCATAAGGTATTAAAGTTTGTCCAATGTGGATTTACCTAACACGCTGTTCTTGAGGAACCTAACCCTCGCGTTGGATGAGGGTTTACTGTACCAACAATATCCTGATCTTTTTCAAATATCTTATGTTTTATTGGGCCAATTGATAGGGCATATACTCTGGGTTCAGGGTTGAAATTTTGGAAAAACAAAGTGGCTAATATGTATTCTTATGTAAAAATTAATTCTAAGATGGGTTTATTATTTGCAACTTTTCTGAAAAATCTCATTTTCATGGTCAAAATCGCAATTTTCTGATTTGAAGGCTGCCTAACGCAGCCTCAGGGCACCCAAACCAAAGCGTGCAGCTGTTCTGCATATGATTTAGTCTAAAAGGTGCTTTTCTGACCTCATCCTTGCTTTCTTGCGTGTTTTAACACTGGGTGCTGAAAAAATGTTTAGATTTCACATAAAACTGAAGCATTTTGTTTTTCTTCAAAGAAGAGGTGCGGCTCACCAGCTCTACTCTGATCGAGTAGCGGGAGACTTGCCATCTCCACAGTAGGTTTACACGCCTGTTCTTCCTGGATCCCTGAAAAGCGTGGCCTCATAAGATCTTATATTATGATCTTATGAGGACTTTCAGCTCTTATGAGCATTAACAATGGCTTCAGCCTCTTCATCAGCCACTCAAACTTGAAAAGCTCTTAAGTATGTCCTGCTTCGATCTGAATACTGGGAGCATTTCTCGATGGTCTATCCTGGCTCTCACCCACCCATCTCTCCTCTCGTGACCGTACACAGCTTAGGAAGCAGTTGAGATTTCCTGTACAGCTCTCTCGCAGGACTGAGTATGAACAGAGAAAGCGTCCACTTTGAGTGGAGTTTTCCTGAGATCCTTGAGCTCAGTCAAGGTCATCTTGCAGGTGAAAATAGGCTTGTAAATATTCTCTGATTCCCAGTTGATGAGATCCTCAAGTGAAGTGGCTTGCAGATTGACTTTGGCATTTTTATGGGGCCTCACTGTTGTATCGCCAAAGTCTCTTCCTTCTCTGATCTTCTCTATCTGGCTCACAGCAAAAGCTCTCTGATGCTCATCCTCTGCACAGGAATGAAGCCAGGATGTGCGTGGTAAGCTCCTCTTATCACTGCAGCAGAGATGATGTTCCTGACCTCGGTAGTCTGGTTCCTCAGCAGCCTCAGGCTTGAAAAAATGTGTGCAGGACCAAATTTGATGTGGTGCTTCACTTTGATGTTGTAGTACATTTTGAAGTAGAAGTTAAGGCAGAACTTCACGAGGACCTCGAGCATCCTCAACACCTCCCCCTTCAATCCATGCTCCCTCATCCACAACAGCAAGATGTCCTGTGCAGTAGTGAGCCACCTGGATTGGTTCAGAGGTCTGCACTTGAGACCAGCCAACTGTGGACTGAGACTTCCAGACTTGATGGCTTTGATCAGAAGATAGCAGTTGTGCTGGTCTGTAGAGAGAGATGACTATCTCTACTGGCAGCTCTGTGATATCTTCAGTTCCTTCCACTGGTTTGAAGTTAAAGTTGACCTCAAGTTCATTCACTTTCTCGAAGTTTTCCAATAGGCCCACTGAAGCCTGACCAGGGAGTTACAGGGCTGTCCAGCTTGATGATTAAGTGCCTCAGGAGGAGCTCATTCACGTGGAGCTGACAGATTATCCAGTGGCACTTGCGACCCAGCATCTTCTCCAATAGGGCTACGGTGCCTCCAGACCACCCCGTATTGGTGTTGGTAGAGTCTCCTCCAATCATTACAAGCTCTCATCAGCTCTGTGATCCACCAGAAGCCACTCATGCAGACCCTGAGTGATCTTATGAGCAGGCTTTTCTCCTTCCTTAGGTTCCTCAGGAGTGAAATGGAAGAGGTACTTTCCTTGAGGCTCCCACATGATAGTGTAATGCTCCTTGATCACTTTGCCAGGATGAAATCTCCGTCACTTCTAGTGATGAGAGTCGTTTTTTATTGTCATTTTTGTTTTGTTTTTTTTGTTGTTTTTGTGTTTAAAATGAAGTGTTTTTTTTGTTTTTTTTGTTTTAAACTTATTCCATATTTTTCTTCCTTTAATCTAATAAGTATATTAGTATTACCTATAATTTACTATACTACCATGCTTATACGGTTATACCTAGTATATATAGTCATCTTTTAGAAAAACTGAATCACGCAAAAAGTATATAATAGAAAGGAAAAACAAACCCTCATTTTTTATATGTATATATATTTTTTAACTAGAACATAAAACATTCTTCCTCGTTTCAAACAATATACATAATTGTGATTGGCAAGAGTACCAGTATATATATTCCAGATAGAAAAAAAAAATATTCACCTTTTTTTTAACCTTTTTGTTAACCTAATGTTCTTTAACCTTCATTTCCATGGAAGAATCATCACTAGATTGGGTAGAGCATATATGCTAGTTTCAATATCATAGGTACTGGTATAATATACATAATAAAAAATACATAATACTGGTATAAAACAGTATATATAATTGTGATTGGCAAGAATACCAGTGTGTGTGTGATACCTCGCTTTACGACGCCTCGCTTTACGATACCCCAGGTTTACGAATTTTATTTTAAACGAAATAAAAAAATAAATAAAGTTAAAAAAAACAATATTAAACATCAAAACTAAATCATACACGTCAAAAATAAGTACATATTCTTCGTGCGTGCGTTTGTTCACTCTGGCGGAGCATTTTTATCGTCAGTTTGTATCGTTGTGTTGAAGTGAGAGGTTGTTATTGATTCACTCTCGCGCTCACTATGTGTGTTTCACTGTTATTTTATTATTTAAAATTACCCCCATTATGCCAAAATGTCTGAAGGTGCTTCTACGAGTGAGTCAAATAAAAATTAAACTTTGTCTCTTTTTACATATATCTTTGCTTTGTTTTTCATTTCATTAAACCATTGCTGCATAAATTATCATTTTATTACCTTTTCTTGCAATTTTTTTTAATAAATTTGTTCCAAGAATGTATCCCTTAATATAACATTAAGCCTATGGGAAATAATGCCTCGCTTTACGATGCCTCACTTTACGATGCCTCACTTTACGATTGGACGCTGGGAACGCAATAATTCGTAAAGCGAGGTATGCCTGTATAAATATGTGTATATAAGTATTTATGTATATATTGGTATGTATATGGGTGTATGTATATATATGGATGGTCTCGGGGGGGGGGGGGGAAATGTCATCACGGGTCTAAAGGATAGTTAAGTGGGAGATTCAAAATCCGAGGCATGGATGGGAGAGTCCTGGAAAGGTTGGACAATGGGCAGTCAGCTCCCAGCCAGTGTTCTCGCAAGTTTAACAGATCTCAAGATACAAGACTTTTAGTGCAAGAAAGAGGCCAGTTTTTTTCTGTAAATAGGCTAAAAAGGACATTCTATACTGGTACCATATGGCCTGTTTTATTATTTATTTATTTATTTTTATAATATATATCATTGAAAAAGTATACCTTATAATTAAATTGGCAATATCTATATTAATTATTAAAAAAAAAAAAAAAAAAAAACAATAAACAAAAAAAATGACAAAAAAAACATGGACATAAAAAAAACCCATTTTTTAACATCACTAGTCACTTCGTCATATTTCAACACCTTTGTGTTCCTATCCTGCTTGCCATCAAAGAATATCCCAGAGATCTTCTCCTCCTCTGACCTCTGCATGAGAGCTTCAACTGATGAGGCCATTACTTCCTCCTTGGCCCTCCAGACTTTCATGCCATCTATGGCCAAGTAAGCCTTGTCTTTGGAAAGATCACTGGACTTGATGAGGTCATTCAGGAAGCCAGTGGCAAATGCAGCTGCTGGAACATTTGCCACCCTGTACCTCAAAGCTGCTGAAGCTGTCACTTGGATCTTCTTGTAGTTTTGTGTAGAAGTAGTTGGAGTTTTGGCAGGTACTTCAGTGGGAATGTCCATAGGAGCTTCAATAGCCTCAGCATTGCCAGAGGCTTCTTTTGCAGCTTCTTCCAAGTTTGGTTCTTCTTCATCCTCAAAGTGTTTGAGAAGCTCCTCATTAGTAGCCTCCTCTTTCTTCTTCCTCTTCACAGCAGAAGCTTCTTCAGCTTCCTTCCTCTTCGCTGCTTTGATCTGTCTCCTGCTGTCTTCAAAGTCTACAGAAGACATCTGGATTCCTGAAGCTTCGGAAGTCTTCACTCTCTGGTAGTACAGCCACTGAAGGTCCAGTTTAGGAATCCTCACCTCCAAAGGACAGTTACAGGTCACATGGACCTTAAGGGAGCATCCTGAGCATCCACTCCCCTCTGAGTCGCACAAGAAGATCTGATGCTTGCAAATGCAGACTTCACAGAGTTTATCCAGATCAGCCAGAGAATGTTGAACTTCGCCTTCTGCTTCCAAATGGTTACAAAGATTCAAATGGAGTAGATTTTTTTTCTTATGTATGTACAGTATGTATGTATGTATGTATTAAACCTGTGTAAGAGTTAAGCAAAGTTAATGTGTCTAAATGGCAACAAATTATGACAAAGGGTTAAAAATATGAGGTTGTGTTCAATTGAATATTTGGTATTTCAACATAGAACAGAAAACCGCAATTTTGAATATGATAATGCAATTTTTGGGAAAAATTGCAGAAAAGAAACCCCTCTTAGAATTAAATTTTACATAGAAATACATAGTAGCCAGAGTGAAATTCAGACTCGGAAAAGTATGATATGCCCTATTGGGCCAATCCTATCATACCTATTATCACTGGGCAACACGTATTTTATTGAATGATATCTGACACTTGATTCTAGGTAATTTGGGTGCACTGAATATGAATTTCAACTCGGTTTGGCTCTATCAGGTCCTGATTCTTGTCGACAGCCTATGTGCCATTTTCCAGATTTTTCAAATTAGGACTAAAAAATTAAGTCATGTGTTAAATTTTTGTTTCAAGTTTCATGAATACAAGCAGTTCAAACTACAGTAAAATTACATTATAACGATAGAAATGACTTAAAATAAAAAAACAAACAGATATGAAGCTTTCACTGTGGCAAAATTTTCTTTTGTAAGACTTTCTAGCGTATTTGCTTGTTGATGGCAGGTCTCTTTTCAAGCACCAGCAGTAATCAGCCATCATGTGGGAATCCCAGCGGCCTTGGTACCGTTCCTCCATAATTTGATATCTTGGTGGAATCTCTCCCCTTGTTCGTCACTTACATCACCTAAATTACTTGGAAATTGGTCAAGATGGCTATTCAAAAAATGCATTTTTATGCTCATATTGCAACCTAACTCTTTGTAGTCCCTTAAAAGTTTTTTTACGATTTTTTGTAGTTATCTGCCCTATAATTGCCTAAAAAGTTTTCTATCAAGTCCACGAATGAGAACCAGCCATTTTTTTCGCGTTCATTCATGACATTAGGAAAATTGCTGTCTTTAATCATTGTTCTTATTTGTGGACCGTCGAAAATTCCCGCCTTGATTTTTTCATAACTTAAACTTGGAAATTTTGAAGTTATGTATTTGAAACACTCGCCGTTCGTATCTAAAGCTTTTACATATTGTTTAATGAGGCCTAGTTTTATATGCAGAGGAGGAAATATGATTTTATCTCTGCTCACTAAAGGTGGATTAATTACGTTTTTTTCTCCGACAGTAAGTGATGTTCGTGCTGGCCAGATTTGTTTGAAATAATGTTCTTCCTTGGCTCTGCTGTCCCATAAGCAAAGGAAGCAGGGATATTTAGTATACCCTCCTTGTTGTCCTAGCAGAAAATTAACCATTTTTAAGTCAACACATATGATCCACTCGTGCTCCCTATATTTGATAAGATTTAAAACCTTTTCTATATGTTCATACTTTTCTTTTAATTTTGTTGAGTGCCCAATCGGTATCGAGCCGTATAGATTGCCATTATGCAACAACACACACTTAAGACTTCTTTTCGAACTGTCTAAAAACAAGCGCCAATCATTTGCATCGTAAGACTCAACCCCCATCTTCTTTAACAAACCAACTATGTCGCAGCAATATACTAAACTATCCTCTGTTCTAAAATATTTAACAAGTTCTTCTTCTCTTTTTCTGTAAAATGAAATGTATGTGTTTGAAGTAAGCAAGTTTTTCTCTTTAAGTCTTGAAGCTAAAATTTCCGCAGCCTTTTTTGGCAAATTTAGATCCCTTACAAGATCATTCAACTCAGCCTGGTTAAACTTTTGCGGATCGTTTTGACTTTCAAATACGCTGGGGTCAAAATCGGTGTCTGACTCCTCAAAGTGCATAACAATATTTTCAGGAACATCTTCAACTAATTCTTGAGTTGGCAGACCCTTAAATTTTGGAATGGGGATCTCATTTGAATGTAGCACAGGTCGTATCGCGGTGTCGAAATTTGGGTACTCGATACAATGTTTATTTTTCTTAGTGAAGCCCGAAGTCTTGACAAAGCAAAGGTAGCAATCGGTCTCGTGGTTAGTAGGCTCTCGCCACACCTGATATGGAAAAAAAATTGTAAAGCGTTAACAAAAGCGACGAGAGACTTGTTTTTATGAATTTTATCAAAAGTTATCACCCAAACATTTAACATTTCTATGTGTTTCAACCTTATGCAATATTTGAGATTCTTATAAACATTTTCTGTAAATTTTTGTTTATGTACCTAAGTTACAATTACATTTAGGTAAGTTACAGTATACTAGTGATTAAATTACGTAGTTTTATGAAATCATAAACTTACCATCGGAACTCCAAAAGGTATTTTTGAATCCGAACCCTTCGTCCAATGTCGCAGTCTTTCAATGCATATAGTGCAGGCTTTATGTGGAGCCCACGATTTATCTTGGTCCCCCAGTTTTATGCCAAAATAAGCTAAGTAAGCTCTTTTTACGAAGTCAGTTATATTTGCTCGTTGATGTGGAAGTGTAAAATTTCCACATATATAACAGAAGGAATCAGGGTTGTTTTTGCATTTGAACTTTCTAGTGCTTGATGACATATTGCTTGATTGTTCTGCCAATTTGTAAAGGTATTTAAAGCCCTTAATTCATATAAATTTAAGAAAATCTGAAATATAAACACAAAAATTAGTTTAAATAGGTACTTATTATGAAATAGGTACTTACAATCTATGAAATTAAACTAGAAACACGGATGAGTAGGTACAATAAATTACGTCTAATTAAATCAACTATATTAAATCACGATGACAAAATTACTCACTAAATCATATGCCAATTCAAAATTATGTTAATGCCCAAACTGACTGACTGACTGACTGACTGACTGACTGACTGACTGACTGACTGATGACTGACTGACTGACTGACTGACTGACTGACTGACTGACTGACTGACTGACTGACTGACTGACTGACTGACTGACTGACTGACTGACTGACTGACTGACTGACTGACTGACTGACTGACTGACTGACTGACTGACTGACTGACTGACTGACTGACTGACTGACTGACTGACTGACTGACTGACTGACTGACTGACTGACTGATGACTGACTGACTGACTGACTGACTGACTGACTGACTGACTGACTGACTGACTGACTGACTGACTGACTGACTGACTGACTGACTGACTGACTGACTGACTGACTGACTGACTGACTGACTGACTGACTGACTGACTGACTGACTGACTGACTGACTGACTGACTGACTGACTGACTGACTGAACTGACTGACTGACTGACTGACTGACTGACTGACTGACTGACTGACTGACTGACTGACTGACTGACTGACTGACTGACTGACTGACTGACTGACTGACTGACTGACTGACTGACTGACTGACTGACTGACTGACTGACTGACTGACTGACTGACTGACTGACTGACTGACTGACTGACTGACTGACTGACTGACTGACTGACTGACTGACTGACTGACTGACTGACTGACTGACTGACTGACTGACTGACTGACTGACTGACTGACTGACTGACTGACTGACTGACTGACTGACTGACTGACTGACTGACTGACTGACTGACTGACTGACTGACTGACTGACTGACTGACTGACTGACTGACTGACTGACTGACTGACTGACTGACTGACTGACTGACTGACTGACTGACTGACTGACTGACTGACTGACTGACTGACTGACTGACTGACTGACTGACTGACTGACTGACTGACTGACTGACTGACTGACTGACTGACTGACTGACTGACTGACTGACTGACTGACTGACTGACTGACTGACTGACTGACTGATGACTGACTGACTGACTGACTGACTGACTGACTGACTGACTGACTGACTGACTGACTGACTGACTGACTGACTGACTGACTGACTGACTGACTGACTGACTGACTGACTGACTGACTGACTGACTGACTGACTGACTGACTGACTGACTGACTGACTGACTGACTGACTGACTGACTGACTGACTGACTGACTGACTGAACTGACTGACTGACTGACTGACTGACTGACTGACTGACTGACTGACTGACTGACTGACTGACTGACTGACTGACTGACTGACTGACTGACTGACTGACTGACTGACTGACTGACTGACTGACTGACTGACTGACTGACTGACTGACTGACTGACTGACTGACTGACTGACTGACTGACTGACTGACTGACTGACTGACTGACTGACTGACTGACTGACTGACTGACTGACTGACTGACTGACTGACTGACTGACTGACTGACTGACTGACTGACTGACTGACTGACTGACTGACTGACTGACTGACTGACTGACTGACTGACTGACTGACTGACTGACTGACTGACTGACTGACTGACTGACTGACTGACTGACTGACTGACTGACTGACTGACTGACTGACTGACTGACTGACTGACTGACTGACTGACTGACTGACTGACTGACTGACTGACTGACTGACTGACTGACTGACTGACTGACTGACTGACTGACTGACTGACTGACTGACTGACTGACTGACTGACTGACTGACTGACTGACTGACTGACTGACTGACTGACTGACTGACTGACTGACTGAACTGACTGACTGACTGACTGACTGACTGACTGACTGACTGACTGACTGACTGACTGACTGACTGACTGACTGACTGACTGACTGACTGACTGACTGACTGACTGACTGAACTGACTGACTGACTGACTGACTGACTGACTGACTGACTGACTGACTGACTGACTGACTGACTGACTGACTGACTGACTGACTGACTGACTGACTGACTGACTGACTGACTGACTGACTGACTGACTGACTGACTGACTGACTGACTGACTGACTGACTGACTGACTGACTGACTGACTGACTGACTGACTGACTGACTGACTGACTGACTGACGACTGACTGACTGGACTGACCGACTGACTGACTGACTGACGACTGACTGACTGACTGACTGAACTGACTGACTGACGACTGACGATGACTACTGACTGACTGACGACTGATGACTGACTGACTGACTGACTGACTGACTGACTGACTGACTGACTGACCTGACTGACTGATGACTGACTGATGACTGACTGACTGACTGACTGACTGACTGACTGACTGACTGGACTGACTGACTGACGGACTGACTGACTGACTGACTGACTGACTGACTGACTGACTGACTGACTGACTGACTGATGACTGACTGACTGACTGACTGACTGACTGACTGACTGACTGATGACTGATGACTGACTGACTGACTGACTGACTGACTGACTGACTGACTGACTGACTGACTGACTGACTGACTGACTGACTGACTGACTGACTGATGACTGACTGATGACTGACTGACTGACGACTGACTGACTGACTGACTGACTGAATGACTGACGACTGACTGACTGACTGACTGACTGACTGGACTGAACTGACTGACTGACTGACTGACTGACTGACTGACTGACTGACTGACTGACTGACTGACTGACTGACTGACTGACTGACTGACTGACTGACTGACTGACTGACTGACTGA